>CP099442.1:2400000-3000000 GCA_030168465.1 Pichia terricola
TTTGCCGTTAGAACTATATATAAACAACCAGTCTAGTGGGGTGCATTTCCAGTTGAGGCTATGCGTCGAAGAGGTTATGCGCCGAAAAGGCAGTAACAGAAAACGCCATAATTACATTGTTACAAATCCACCAAAAAAGTGTATAATACATCCAACCCTCTTGCTTCCTGTTCTTCAACTACAATCTATCATTCCTCGAAGGGGGAAAGAATTAAGTCACCTTCTATCAAAATCGATAAATAGGTTTTTTTTGTCGTTCTCAAGAATCACCAAATATTTTTTTTTTCATGTTTTCAACGTAATGTTGTCTGAGAGAAACAGGTAAGAGCACGTGAAATAGACAAAACAGTATGTACAGACAATCTGTTAGATACTTTTGTTCACACGTCGTAAAAGATGTCAAATCGTCGACATCAAAAGCGACATTGGAACTTGCAACAAAGCAACAACTTTATATGGTTGATTCCAATTCACCAGGTTCTGTGTTCTTTTTACCGCACGGTACTGTGATTTTCAATAAATTGATTAAATTCATGAAGTTGCAGCAGGAAAAGCAAGGATTCACAGAAGTGATATCACCACTGATGTTTAAAAAATCCTTATGGGAAACTTCTGGACATTGGGATAAATACAGCAAAGATATGTTCAAAGTAGAAGGTTTTGAAAAAGACCCTGAAGATATTGAAGAAGAGTATGGTTTGAAGCCTATGAACTGTCCTGGTCATTGCATGATTTTTAAAAGGTTTAATAGATCATATAAAGAACTTCCTATCAGATTCAGCGATTGGTCCAGTCTTCATAGAAATGAATCAAGTGGTGCTTTAACTGGTTTGACTAGAGTAAGAAGATTCCATCAAGATGACGGTCATATTTTCTGCACGAATGACCAAATTAATGACGAAATTCAGAAAACAATCAAATTGATCAAAATTTGTTATAACGTGTTCAAGTTAGACAAATTTAAAGTCAAATTGTCGACAAGACCCGATAATTACATAGGTAATTTACAAGAGTGGGATATGGCTGAGAGTCAGTTAAAGGATGTTTTGAACAAGGAATTTGGCGAAAGGAATTGGGAATTGAACGAAGGGGATGGTGCATTCTACGGACCTAAAATTGATATTGTGATTACCGACAAGTTCGGTAAAGAACACCAGGCAGGAACTATTCAATTGGATTTCCAATTACCACAGCGGTTTGAGTTAGAATATCAAAACAATAACGATAAATTTGATACTCCAATCATGATTCATAGGGCCATTTTTGGTTCTGTGGAGAGATTCATGGCTTTATTGATTGATCAGTTTAATGGCAAATGGCCTTTCTGGTTGTCACCACGACAATGTGTAATTTTACCAATTTCTGAAAAACATGTCGAATTTGCAACCAAAATAAAGTCAAAATTGAGCAATGAATCTATTGACTTTGAAAAACCAACTAATTTCAACCACAAGAAATTCGATGTTGAATTGGATAGTAGGAATGAAACCATTGGATTCAGAACTAAAGATGCGATTTCTAAAGGGTTCAATTATATTATCTTAATTGGGGACAAAGAAATCGAAACAGGGAAATTGGCAATTAGATCAAGAGATGATAGAAAGGTGAAAGCCTTAGACATCCATGAAATCACCAAATTATTCAATGAACTTGAAGATAGCTACGAATAAATTACATAAAGCAAATATATCAAATTTTAAAATAATATAAATGATAGATAGTATATAACGTGTAAATAGTATGATAAAATTAAAACTTTTCCCGTTTTCAAAAGGGAAAAAATAACGATTGAATGTTAAAGTAAACGGAAAGCTTACAGAGAAACACGAGAATGCAGCATATTCTTGTTAATTTTTCTGAACTTCTCTTATTTGTTTATAATGAATCAATTATAAGGGTATCAATAAAGATTCATTTTGAGCGATCTTAAATCATTTAATAATCTAAATCCCATTCCTTAAGACCCCAAGTTCTCTTGGTGACGTTTTGACCCAAGGAGTTGAAGAAATCACCAATATAGTTGTCTGGGTTGTACTTACCGGAGTCGTATTCTTCGAAGTTTTCCAAGACATCAGCAATAAATGGTTGAGAAGCATAGACTAAGTTGACTAAAGAAGCAGCAATACCACCTTGGTAAACATCGTCAAAGAATTCAACAGATTTGTTACCTAAGTAATTTGGATTGTAGGTGAAGTCAGAAGCGGATCTCATGACGACAATTCTAGAGAAGTCAACTAAACCATACATAGCAGCTCTCATTAAAGCTTCTAAAGTAGCGTTATCTTCTTGTTGGGTTGAACAGTAAGTAGCAGAACCGTTGGTCATTAAGCTGGTGTAGTTGGTGAAAGTTTCATCCAATAATTCACCAAACCAGTAAGTATCGGAAGTAAGAGTATCACAAGCAATAGCCTTTGGAGTTTCATTAGCTGGTGCAAAATTGTAAGATAATCTCATCTGTTCGTTGATGGTGGTACCATTATATAATAAAGCAGTTTGAGCTAATTCTAAAGCTCTGTCTCTTAAGTTTTCGTTCAATTCGAAAACTTCAGTACCGTAAATGTTACCTGGATATTCATCTGGAGTATTTGAACCGTAAGCATAGTAGCCAGTGGTCCAGTTAGATGGTAAGTCTCTTGCATCGACTTCGTATTCTAAGATTTGGACTGCAAATTTAGAAAATGTAACATCACCAATAGTACCTTGTAAAGGAGAAATACCAGCAATACCGGCAACCATGAAGAAAGTCTTGGATAAATCAAACATTGGAGATAAAGCTAAGGCGGAAAGAGTGGAAGCGGCATTGATTTCACCCTCACCAGTAGTAAGCTCACACAATTCGTAATCTTTGTCACAATAGATGGTATCGTAGATTGGTGAAATACCTGGAATCTTAAATTCATTAACGAAGTCATATGTTGCTAAGAAAGGAGCTTGTTCCAACTCAAACATGTTAAGAATGAAAAACTTAGGAGAGTAAACCTTGAATTCTTCATACATAGTGGTGTTTAAACCTGATGTTTCAACTGGTGCGGCAGAGTATGAAGCTGTAGCAGAAGATGGTAAAACAGTGGTAGAGTATGATGGCTTGTGAAGCAGGGAAGAAGATGGCATAGTGTATGCATCGTTCAAGTTCTTTGCTTGGGTACCAGCAGCCAAAACGGCCAAAGAGGTAATAACTGACTTAAAGTTCATTATTAAAACGAGTGTGGAATTGATTGTTAAAAGAAAAGAAATAAATTATACCGCAGAAAACGGAAGACTTACATGTTCAAGAAACTGGGCGGAAAACGGTCAAGTATTTATATTCCCAAGGAATTAAATCAAATTAGAAATTATCGCTCACTCATGTTCAAGGATTAGGGACAACCCGCTTATGATCACTGAATCAGTATAGATTTGCTGAACGGCAGTGTCAAACGCTGCCGATTCCCAAAAGAGATAAATGAGATTTCCCTTTTTGGAAAGAAAAAACAAAACAGTCGAAGCCGACGGAATTGTAAGTGGAAAAGTGTTTCTGCGCAACCTTTGGGATCTTTTCCGATGGTACGTTACCTGCACTGACTCCTTTATGTTTGAAGTGTATACTATTAAGTATAAAGTTCAGACCTTGTTTTTTTGGGATCTGATCGTTAAATTTTCCTTTCTTAGGCGTACAGACGATATGCGCATCAAAGTTTAAAGAGAATAAATATTTGGGGACTTGTCTATTTATCATACAGTAATCAGTTCAATAAGCAGCATAAGACGGAAACTTCCGATCAAAGCCAACTAACCTTGGAAGCAGTCAAATAATCGATTAAATTGGCTTATCAGATCAATTAACTATAACTATTAATTTTAATAGGGAAATAATACATCCGCTAACTGCAGGTATTCAAAATGACTGAAATAGGATGTTTGTTTACTTATGAGGTAAAATTTTTTCTGGCGAGGAAATTGTTTTCCTTGCCGTACAAACAACAAATCAAATAGATTATGCTCATATTTGAATAGTTCTGAGGATTTTTTTTTTTTTTGGTTATTCAGCGAACAATCGAACATGGTAAAGACATTGTACATGTACATCATAAATAAAAAGAACAATTTACGAACTGGAACGCAGTCAAGGTGCTTGTGACCTATAGGAAGTGAGTACGATTCAGTAAAAACACAAAATTACCCAGTGAATCTCGGTTGAACTTTCAAGTAAATTTTCTAACTTCCACAGACCCCTATGCTACCGTTGAGGGTTTTTTGGACAAATAATCACCTCAATATGTATTAATCATGAAGGCGTTATAGTATACTTTGGAGCCTACCCTTTGCCATCCTTTTTTATCATGAAACGATATGATGTTATACCTGCATTTTGTTGCATTTTTTGTTTCTCGATCTCAGTTCCATGCAGCATTCCGATTCTCCCCGCGGAAAGAATCGAAAATTACATGGGATCTATTTGTAATTGCATCCTGATATAAAGATATGCGCCTCGTGCTGAGAAAACACAACTTTCAATGAAGGGCCACTAAAGAAGGATTACAAGAGTATGAAGTGAAATTTATTATCATTTTTTTTTTTAAAAAAACACGGATATTTAAAAACTTTAATATGCCTAATATCAATTATCTAACTAATTCTGGTTTCGAAGTAGCAACATCCGCTTCGGAATAAATTTCATGGTGTTCAATCTTTTCATTGACGGTAAAATCCTCCTCATCTGCAGTTTCAAAAGTGATATTCTTACGTTCCGGACCAACAAAAACAACAATTAAAACAGCAGCAAACACACATCCAATGAAGATAGCCATCACTTTAGCATAATCAAAAATTTTTTCACCGTTTGGAGAGATGATAGGGAATCTTTCACCGATAGTGGCTTCGATAGTAGTAGATGCAGATGCAGTTAAAGTACCAAACTGATAGGCAGTACCAACAACAAATGCTCTAAACTCCGGTGGGGACAATTCGGATAAGTACGCAGGAACAACACCAAATGCACCTTGAACAAAAAACTGGAAGAAAAAAGCTGCTGCATCAACTTTTGGGTTATCAGTAAATGCCCATGGGTAAATCAATGCGCCAGCACAGACGGCACAAATCATCAATGTTAACCTTCTGCCAATAAAATTGGAGAGGTGCCCCATGCAAGTACCACCAATAATAGCGCCAAGATTGGTGAGGCAGTTAGTTACTGTGGATTCATCTTTGGAAAAGTCATATCTAATGGTCAAAAGAGTTGGATATAGATCTTGAGATCCGTGAGACATAAATGAGTAAATAGACATGAAGAAAACTAAGTAAACAAACATCAACCAATAGTGTTTGAACGCTTCCTTACCCTTTTCAATAAAAGTCTTTTGGTAAATTCCATGTTCTATATTGTATCTTTCAATCTCTTTTTGTTTCAAAAATGCTTTTGTTTCTGGTAGAGATGCTCTAAAACAAACAATCAAAAAGCAAACGCCCGCACCAAACCAGAATAACGCTCTCCAGCCCTGTTTGACATTTTGGGCGATGGCTCTGTTGAAAATGACAGCAAGGATATAACCAAAAGCGTAACCTTGTTGTAATAAACCAGAAACAAATCCTCTTGCATCTTTTGGACAATCATCAAGACCAGTTGCAATTGCATTACCATAAATACCACCTAAGCAAATACCAAATAGCGCTCTAACAGCTAAAAATTGTTCATAGGTTTTAATGAAACTAGTTCCAATTTCTAGACAACAAATGATACTCAAAACAGCAACCATTGGCCATTTTCTACCATATTTGTCACCCAAAAAACCAAAGAAGAATCCACCAATTGGTCTTAACATCAAAACAAGAGTGATACCCCATGTGATATCTTTAACTGTTTTATCAAATTCGGTCGCCAAGTTACTGGCATTTAAAGAAATGGAAAAAAAATCATAAGCGTCCCATGTCCATGCAATGAAAGCGGAAAAGAAAAGCAGCCATTGCTTTCTGCCAATAGTGCGCAAAGCCGGTAGAGGGTTTAACAAGTGTTTATTTGCTCTCATTTGAGCTTTAGTCGGAACTAAATCAGTGAATCTTGTGATACAGTATCTTTTGATAGATTCTCTGTCAAATGTAGGAGGTGCTAAAAAGTTTGTATGAATTAACTCAGGGTTATGTTCACCGTCAGTTTTGAAAGTTTGGAAAGAGTCGTTTGAATTCCTTTCCTCTAAGTCGTGCATGTCATTGATGCGAACTTCCTCGACCATCTCCTCTGTAGTATTGTTTTTGTTGTAGTTCATTTTAAAATTGGATGTGCTCTGATGACTAAACTGAATAATTATATACAGTATTTCTCAGAAAAAGGATAGGGAAAGTGCCTGAATTTATACCAATCTGAAGATTACAGCTTCTCCTCAAAATAAATAAATTAAAAATCCTTGAAAATACGATTGGCTCTGGGTAAGGGGAAACGAGACCTAACCTCCATTTGTTTACATAATAAGGGCCTCAACTCTACCATATTCCATTGTACTCCATGGCAAATTTAAAGTTTTGAGACATTTGCTATCAACTAAAATGTGGGGTAGCTGTATCATATCGATTATTTTGCTCATCTTGTACAAAAACAGGGTATTGGTTATTATAATTTTCTATTGTTGTTGATCGTTTATAAAAAAAATTGATTGCTAAAATAACCAACCGATCTTCTACGGGCAGTTAATTTCTCGCTAATAATTCTTCGGAATCTCCGTTCCCAACATTTCACTGAAGAAACAATATTCAGTTTGTGAATTACTATAGCCTCCAGTTGTATATTGGTATTCAAATAATCTAACCTTGAATAAGAGAATAGAAAACAAGAATATTGAAAATGTATTCTCATAAGATATTATCAGCGTTTTATGGCAGAAAAAGGGTCCAAAGCATAGCCAATAGGTGAAAAATTATTTTGCGATTGAAAATGTAAAGTATAATTGCCGTTTCTTTGGTTTTCGGTAATCAGAAATACCGGTACTCGCATAAGAGGGGTTCCGTTGTTCCGTTCCGCCTGTGCTTATTTATGCTCTTGTACTAGCTAACTTATTGTAATTATACTACCAAATGCCTGGAATTACAGCTGAGTAGTGTCTACTATTTTCTCCACATTCCTCCATTTCAATGTATAGTTACTGAGTCCAGAAAGTCCGAATACCAGAATTTATAATAATAATCAGATTACTTTTATCCACCCGGACATTATATCGGCGTGGTTTTTTTTATACGATCATGACTCGCTTAAACTCTCCTCCACTCTGTTGCCGGAAAAGGAGGAGAGATAATATATAGATAAAACGTCATGTTTGGCGCTGCTTGAAATATTGGACAAATATCACAGTTTTCTTTTCGAATTACAACGTCGATAGGCGCAGCGCATTTTGAATTTTTTAGTGGCGATTCCGACGCAGATTTTTTTTGTTCTCTTTTTCATTCTCGCGTATTCTTCAAAGTTAACTTTACAGTTATTACATGAAAAGCTTAAAGTTTCTTTTTTCTACATTTTTTGTTTCAGTAAAATCCTAATTGAAAATTTGGCTCGTTTCTTTTTCGCTGACTAAGTTAGTCTGAGTGCTTGTAGTGTGACCACACTTACGTCTCACAAAAATTTCTTTTTTTTTTTGGTGGATCGTCAAGTTTAACTTTATACTGTGTACGTAAGAATAGAACGAGGTATTGAGTCACTATATTAAGCTTACGCAGATAATTTCTGTTCTTTGAGAATTTTTAATTTTTTCTACGTTGCGGCTTCTTCCTTTTTTTTTACTTATAACTTCAATTTTGCCCTCACCGTCCCCCCTTTGAATCCCATTCAACGTTTTTTTCTTTTTCCATCACTTCTTCTGAAACCTCAACCCCTTGTATTACACTGAATATTAAAATAGTCAACAACTTCATCTACCTCACTCTGATAGACACAAACAGAACCTTTTTCATATTATATATTATCACTAGGTTAAACCCAAAGGAGTAAATTGATTTTGATCAAATAGAACTAATCATTGTAAATAAATAAAAACCACTTTGACGATTAATATTTCTAAATTTGTTTAATAATGATGAACCAGCTAAATAACCCAAATAATGATCAGAATATTGAAAGGCAGCCACATTTCAAAAATGTGTTCAACAGTCCACAGGCAACTAATCCGCCGCCAACAGTCTCAAATAGCTCAAACAACTCATCCAAGGTTTTAAATTCAGTTGAAATTGTATCTTCAATCTCTTCTAAGCGCCCATCACTGGTTTCCAATAACTCAAATGCAAGTACAAGTTCCGCTACAGCACTATCTAACACTGCTGCTAGAACAGATGATGATCAACATACTTCCTCAGATTCTATCCTCACCACTACTGGTCCAAATCCAGTTTCTATAACACCATTAGCGTCTGGCTCAAACCCACATACCTCATCTACAAATCCTGCAGAGATTTCAAACAGTTTGAAATTAAAATCCAGATTGAATGCCGTTACAGATTCTAAAATCCTAAAACCTTCATCCTCAAGAAAATTCAGATCACGTTCTCTTCCAAATATACATATACCATCCAAGCATTCACAGCGGATTTTGCTTGACTTTCAAAAACATGGTCAAATATATCCTAATATGAAACAGCATGTAACCATAAATCACCACCAGCAGAAGCAAAAACCCGGTAATAAACAATTTCCTCAATATAAACATCCTCATTTCTCGCAACAACAAGCGCAACAAAATGCTCAGCGGATGTTGTTATTGCCTCCAGTAAACTTACAGTCAATGCATGAGATTGATTTACAAGAAGTTTTGAAGAACCCTCAGTTGAGACACGACATTTTGTTTGATCCTCAATTACAATTCAGACCTAATTTAGATGGTGAGAGGGGTAAAAGAAAAAGAATTCAATCTGAAAATTACTGGAACATGATCAAAAATGAAGTAGACAAATTGATGAATTCAAATGATTACGTTGTTGATAAGTCTAACCCCATTTTGATTATGTTTGATTGCTTAAAATCGATATTGATGAGTTTAATACCTTCGAAGGATATTGAATCGATTGAAGAAATCTTGGACTCGAATCTATTGATTCAACAACTAAATTCAAAATCTTTTAATTTCCTTGGTTTTTCCGATTGGATATGTTCAATTTTCAAGTTACACTGTGCCCCAATGAGAGACTCATGGGTTGATGATTTGAACAATTTGTTTCACAAAGCATGCTTAGATATGACAAATATTAACTTGGGTTTTTTGGTTGAAAGTCTGAAAAATCTGTTTTCAATACTAGAAGCAATGAAGTTAGATGTTGCGAACCATCAAATCAGAATCTTGAGACCCTTATTGTGTTCATATGCTGTATCTTTTGAAAAAGAATATTTTAGCAATGCAATCAAGAAAAATAAGATCAATTTTACCATGTCTTTATTATGGTTTAAAAAGAATTCGATAATCCTCAATTCCAAGAATTCCAAAGAAATTTTGAACTATTCCATTCTGAATTTACTCTCGTGCTCAAATATGTGCTCACAATTTCCAAATACTCTTAACTTTGATCATACAAGATTGATTTTGTTGAGAGCTGATATTAGGCATATTGTGTGTACGAAATTATGCTTCATTTTATATAAAACTATGGTTGCAAAATACAATTTGAGCAAAGAATTATTGGAAAATGATAATCTATTAGCCGAAAAAACGGAACTACTAAATATTGTTGTTGATTCTAACGGAAACTCAAAGTGGACTAAAAATTTAAAAAATTTGTCTATTCATTTGGTCAACAAGTTGTTCAATAACCTGGACAATGATAAAATCGATTTCTGCTATAATTGGTTGTTAAAGCAAACACAGCCAAATTCGAAAGTGTATTCTTTGCTGGAATCAAAACTATTTCAAAATATTTTACCAAGCTTATCATTAAGTACTCCTCCAAATACAGGAAGCAACACAAATACCCTAACCCAAAAGTCAAATATTAACGATGACATAGTCGTCACTGACGAGTTAAGAAATATTGTTGATAGACTGAACCAACTTATTGATTTCAATCACAATGTTTTCCATGAAATGTATTCAAGTTATCTAAACTAATTAAAAAGACGAAAGGTGATCATTAGAAAAGAGAAGGATACACAACTTCGCACTAACTTCAATAAACTACACTCCCTAGTACTGAACCAGGACGGTTCCCATATAACACACTATGCTTTTTTTTTCGGTTTTGGCGGCAATAAACACAATCACTATTATTATTTACTTTTTTCTTCTTTTCTTTACTATCTAAGCATCATTCAAAAATTTCTAACTTTAACATAAATTTATATAACTTTTAATCCTATAGACAATTTGAATTTTCCAAAGGTGAAATAATATATTTTTTACAAGTGTAGATGAACCTATGTGATACATCCTATGACTCACTAGACTTGTATACAACTGATTCCATGGAAATCTCTCAATTGTACAAGCAAGTGGAAGATCAATAAGCGCTACCAACTAATGCCTCCAACCGATTATTCATGTTTTGTCTCTCACATTCAATATTAAAGAGGATTGTTTTCACTGAAAATAGTAGATGGTGCAAAGAGTTGCTTAGGAAACAAACAGAGAAGCACTTCAAAATATCTACTAATTGACAAACTTGGCTGTCTGCAATCTCTTTTTCGGCAAATTTTGCATGGTGCGCTAGGTATTTGATATTGTTAAATGATCTTTAAGATATACAAAAGTAAAACAAAAAAAAAATAGTATTCGAAATAAATGATTTCAGCCAATGAACAAATTGTTCAGTCTTGTACAAAGTGTTACAAGTTTCCCTGTAAATATAAATAATAGCTAGTTTTATTTAGAGCATCCTGGTCTGGAAAGTAATAAAAAAAAGTAATCAAGCAAATTTTTGGTCAAACTATTGTTCTGATGTTTCCCTCCATTGATTTTGTATCAAAATTTTCCTCCAAAGACTTGGAATAACTTTTTTGCGTTAGACTTTTGTCTATATGCAAATTTGCATTTTTTCCGTAAACAACACCTGGCGATAAAACTGCCATGGTCACAGCCGCAGTTGCAATCATTGCTCCCTCTAAGACAATAAAATATATGTTTCTGGTTGCAAGTTTGGAATCCCAACCCGCAACAAATTCTATCAATCTGTAAATACATCTGACAAATATCACAAGGACCGAGAAAGATATACTAATGAAATATAATTTCATGTAAGGTCTGGCTCTTAAGTGTTTGGATTGTGCTTGAAACACGGAATCTCCGTACTGTAAATTTGCTTTATGGATTTTGAACAAAAACGTGTACCAAAGCACTTGGTAGATTGCCATTGCTGCAATCTGGAGAGCCAAACCAGCAATTAACACATTCGTTCCAATTGCAGTACTTTTTCTGCTATCGGATTCAACCGCTGCTAGAGCACTACCTGCTGCTTGCAAGCAAAACGAAAACGTATCACATATGAAGAACGTCAATGAATAATGCAGTCGCTTCATAAAAGAGTATGTTTCATCGTAAATCAGCATGAGCTGAGCAAGTATGTAATATATACCTGCCATTAAAAAGCATGGTGCAACTGTAATACACACAATCTGCATGATGAACGCACTCTCTGAGGAGGGCTGGAGGTGATACCAAAGTCTACCAAGATAACCCACAAGCTCAAAGCCTAAACCAATTCCCCATGTTATGCCAAAGCATTTTTGACGATAAATACGGCAAATAAAAATATGTGCTATCAAGCAAACAGCGAAAATCCCAATGAAGGTCAAACTATCTGCTAATGTGGGAAGCGTAATGCTACCATTTGAATTATTGTCCCTTTTGAATAAAACCAAGGTGTTTTCAAACAAATCCATCATTATTGTTTACCGACTACTGTTGCTTTGAAAGTTTAGTTTTATAACCACAAGCAATACAACATATTCTGGGATGCCTTGAGATTTAAATAAGATTTTTAGAGTTGACATCAATTTATACGTTATCAACGTCAAACATTAAGTGTTGTTATTTTTAGAAGTCCCCCCCCCCCCCCAAATATTTTTAAGATATGAAAAAGCCACTTTAGTGAACACATTCCACAATAGCTATTCAATGTTACAATGCCAAGAATCCAAAAGTTCAAAGAGGGCTTAATTTTTTCAACAATAAATTCACATGGTGAATCTGTCTTTTTCGCAATAATCATATTATGTACAAAATAAATTATGCCAAATTTACGTACAAAATGTAGCTTTGAGGAGATAATCATAACTTTGGATATGATTTAAAACAGATAATTACACCGCACTGTAAAACTAATGCATCTATATGATCATACATACTTGCTAATAATGAGACGGTCGAGCTTGGATTTATGGCAAAAACAATGTTTAGCTTGAAAGCTTTGTAGTAAATCCAAGGTAACAAGAAGATGAATAAGCATCAATTTCAAAAGTGTAACGTTAACATAAGAAACAAATAAACGATAATAACAGCTGATGTTTCACGTTTCATACTTCACCGTGCGGCATCACGGCTTTAAGCAATAATATGTCCGAGCTTGGTTTTAACTTTTTTTAGCTGCATTGTCTCGTAGGAGTCGTGTACCAATGCTTTACTTTTACTTTGTCTCAATAGCTGCGACACCCTAGCATAGACAACCTTAAGTTAATAGAAAGCGATTTATGGAGACAGTACATTTACAATTGCAAAGGTAAAATTACAAGAAATCAGACACAGCAGCCTAGAGAAGTGATGGTACACATTAAAGACAAGGTTGAATGCAAAAGCAAAAATTAAAACTAATCTTTGTTTAATAGGAATTATTCGTTTGATCTAATTGTATTTTTTCCTTCGTTTTTTTACATTGAACCAGTAAGACCTTTAACTAGAACATAAATGAGCATGTTTCAGGCTGTTCTGGAATTGATGTCTTTCCCACCATGTGTGTCCATGCGTCAAATAAGTATTTTATTGATATCGGATAATTGCAGAAAATGATAGAAAGCTTGAATATCTACAGCAAACTTAGCAACAAATTATTGTTTCTACTTATACTTTGACACTGTATGTACTGTAACACTAAACCATCATTTTTTAATGTAAAAAGAAGTAAAAATACAAGATAAATGGAACACTATTCATAAAAAACAAAGGATCAAAAGACATAAAACACAAAAAGTTTTGATCAAACTATTGTCCTAATAGTTTCATCCCTCGATTCTGAATCTATATCAAGCTGATCTTGGGAAGTTTTCAACAAAAGTTTTTGTTTAAAACCTTTATCCATATACAAATGAGCGTCTCTCCCGTATACAAACCCTGGGGACAAGGTTGCCATAATTACGGTGGCTAATGCAACCATAACTCCTTCTAAAATGATGAAATAAGTATTATCTGTTGCGAGTTTTGAATTCCAGCCGGCAATAAATTCTATCAGTCTGTATATGCTTCTGATGTATATCACGATAACCGACACAGAAATACCAAAAAGATAAAATTGCAAATATGGTCTGGCTCTCACGTGTTCAAATTCTTTTGCAAAGTTGATATCATTGTACTGCTTCTTTTCTTTGTAAACTTTAAATAAAAACATACACCATAGAAATTGGTAAATGGTCATTGAAGCAACCTGAATTGCCAAGCCAGCAATTAAGACATCCATTCCAGTAGCCATGCTATTGTGTGCATCAGATTCACTTGAAGCTAATCCACCACCAGCTGCCTGTAAGAAGAAAGAAAATGTATCACATACAATAAACGTTAATGAATAATGCATTGGTTTCATTAGAGAGTACTTCTCACCGTAAATCAATACAAGTTGAGCAAATATGTAGTATACTCCTGCCATCAGAAAACACGGTGCTACTGTGACACACACGAGCTCCATAATAAAAGCAGAATTTGACTCCGGGTTGAGGTGATACCAAAGTCTAGCAATGTAACCAAGAATTTCAAATAGCAAACCCAATCCCCAGGTCACCCCAAACCACCACTGATGGTAATGGTAGGAAGAAATTAAATGTGCTATCAAGCAAAAAAGAAAAATGAGTAGAAAAATAACACTGTCGGCTAATGTAGGAATACTATCACTACCATTATTAGAAGTTGTATCTCTTTTAAGTAAAATTTTTGATGTGTGTAGAATATCCATTGTAATACAAAAATACAAATGAAAAAATAACATGAAAGAAGATTTGAACTGGATAAACAAATATTTTTGTTACGGGATTAGTCAAAGTTTTTATATGTGTTTTTTTTTTGTGTCATTTTGAAAATGTAGTGCATGTATATAGTTGTTGTTATTTTTAAACTTGAAGCCACATGAATTATCTAAAATTCATTTAACGGATAAAACATGGCTTTTTATTTTGCTGGAACCGAGCACACATTTTACACGATCAGTTCGGCCGAGGAAGCCGGAGTTATTCTGCTGCTTTTTTTGGGGGGCTTAAAACGCTTCTTCTTTTAACAAAAAAAATTCATATCTTCAATATTGATACGAGCTTCTCCGATGGTTCAAAATGCCGTAGTATCTAATAAAAACTGAGGCAAATTTGAAAAAGTCATGTATAGTAATGAAAAAGAAAATAGTGAAATACTTTCTTGGTTGAAAATACATTATTTACTATTAATCTTTTTTTATTTTTTATTTTGCTAAAAGACATTCGATCCCTCCGAAAAAACGGTTACGTTCGGACTTGAACAAAGTGGACCGAGGGTTCGGTTTTGTTTTCGGACTTAGTAGTGGCGGTGAAAAAGCCCCAGAACCGCAAAATAATTCATCCCGCTAGGAAATTAGAAACTGTCAGCAGTTTAATTCTTCTTAATATGTGCCCATGGTAAAAATAAAGGGAGTGAAAATCTAGTGTGCATGCGAGCATGAATGAGTATTCTGTCGCTATATAAAATAGCGGGTAAATAAGTAGTTTCCTGTCGAGGAATTGGAACGTTAAGTGAAAATTTTTCCGACGATTTATATATGCTTTTGTACCTTTTATACTGGTTTTATAGGTGTGCGCTCTAAACTATATTAAAAGAGTTAGTAGTTATACTTATTGGGAAACAAATCAAGTCTGGTTACTTTAGTTAAGCCGTGCCGGCCCCCGGTACAAAAAAATACAAAAGATATATGAGGTAGCCAAGCAATATAACCAAAGGAAAAAAGAGCTTTTCCATATTGCGCTCATATAAATCTGACATATTCAATCAAACAAAACAATTAAATATTCCTCATTGGAATATTTTTTACACGTGCAGACAACTACACGATACTTTATTATCCGCTTTTCAATACTTGGATAACAATTATGAAACGTATTGTATCTTCATAGAAATAGCACCATAGTCCTTCCCTTTTTGTTTGTTAGTTTGAATTAGTTGCTTTCAAACAACGAAATTGCTAGTATTTCTTTGTTCCAGTTATTTTTATCAGGCAGCGGTTCTGTAGATACAAATATATCTGTACTTTAATGTTGAAAAACATATAATATCAGTAGGTATTCTATGCATGTATGTATATAATTTCATATTATTTAATTACAATTATCTGAGCTACAAAAACTGGTGAATGAAACTTGGCGCTTGGGTATAACAAGCATCTGATATGCGGGGTATGCCAAAAACTTTACACCTACAAAAAACTTAAAATAAACAAATTAAACTAAATTTACAATACAACCAAACACAGGAAACTAACTCAAAGACAAGAAATCAAACCAGTACCTAAAGAAAAAAAACTTAACAGTGTCAATACTTTAATTAAAAATCAAACCTTAGTACAAATTCCCCCAATTTCCGCCTTAAAGATTATGAAAAGATTATCACATAATGTAAGTTGTTTCATATATATGTCAATTGGGGATTTATCTTCTATGCTATGCTAAATCAAAAAGTCTTCATTACATACTTGATTTTGAGTATTGAACCAGGTTGAATCACCGGTTCATTCTTGCATAAAATTCTATTAAACATTAGTGTTTTTGATAAGCTCTGATCTAGTTTGAAAGAAATAATTTTTGAAATGCATCAGTACATACTAAGATAATTTTTCTGGCCCTGATAATGTATTAGTTATGTTATAACATCAGCTGCTGATGTAAATATGCGCAGTTTAGTTGATTTAAATTAGGTTTAAAAGAAGATGCGTGTGACTATACATTTTTTTTAATTTGACGTATGTTTGGATATGTCTACGAACACAATTTTTTAAACAAACTTCACTATTGCAAATAAAACATTTTTTAGTCCATCCAATGTTAACAATATCAGCGATTAAGTGGGACGGAGTCAGTAATCAAGGCCATATTCTAGCGCAACTTTGGTTCGTTTCCAAAGTTAACAGTGATGTTCTGTTATTCGTCATGATATCTTGCTGCCAAAGCTAGTGATAATCTGCATTTTCCAATCCTGTTTGTTTAGAAAAAAATCTCTGACAAAATGCGGCCGTGTTATCTCATGTTCCAAAAAACGTTAACGGCGGCGCAGAGTAGCAAAATTGAAAACTCTGTCAGAAACTCAATATTTTCCCATATGTTCAGACGGATATTTTACTTGGCAAGAGGTCATTATGAAGTAAAATTTAGGAAAATATAAAAAAAAAGGTTTGCTATCTAATAGATTATTTTGGTCATTTCATATCATACAGTCATATGCCTTTTTTGAAAGACAATATTAGCCTTCACCCTGATTTTAAATCACGCAATCAATATTTCAAAAATAAAATTATTTATTTCCTTATCTTCTTTTTTATAGAACTCATTACAATTATTTTAATTAACATCCAAACCAATAATAATCTGGCTTATTACATGATTATTGGTCACTTTATACGAAACATGCCAATATAGCAGTCAAAAATTACAATACTATATTTGGACATCAATATATCCCAAATAGGTTGTTGCTATACTTTTAAGAGTGTAATCTTTTCGCGACGCCAGAATTGTTTTACAAAAATTGTGACCGACATTCTGTTGTATTGAAAATTATATTTTTTCATGATAGGCAGAGCGCTCGCCGAATAAGGCACGAACGCTATATTTAGGTTTCTGTAAATGGTAGGGTTTCTTCTTACTTGAACAGAGGATAAATGCCAGGATATCAGAGAAACCAGTATGGCTATAATAATAATGAAGTTATAGGTGTAGATGAGCGTGTAGACAGAAATGCAGGCATGTATAATCAGGTTAGTCGGGAATACGAACACGAAAGTGAAGATGATCCAGAAAGCGAGTTATCTCAAACTGGAGTATATACAAATGATCAGAATTCAGGTTCGGAGAACAATGCTGATGACGTTATATTCAGGGAAGGATTGAAAGACCTTTTGTCCTCTGGTCTTGTTGATATAAGTAATATGTGTTACTGGGAAGTGACATCATCCAAGCCGGGAAACGAGCTAAGTCTAATGAGGGACGATTTAAGTCACACTTTTTGGCAGAGTGACGGACAACAACCTCATGAATTGTTACTAAAGTTTAACAAAGCTGCCAAAATCGCCAAAATATCAATTTTCTTGAATTACAAGTTAGATGAAAGTTACACACCAGAAAAAATCCTCATTTATGCAGGCAATTCAGACTTCAGCCTGATGAAAGTTAAAATGTTTGAATTTCATGAGCCTTATGGATGGATTGATTTAAATTTTGATGATTTGAGTGATAATCTCAATCATCTCAAAACTTTCATTCTGAAAGTGAAATTCGCAACTAATCACCAAAACGGGAAAGATTGTCATATCAGAGGGCTTAAGATATTTTCACCTAGTATGGAAGGAACCGCTAGGAAATCTGAAGAAACCACAGATTTTAATAGCACTGAAGAAAATATTGACTTCACGAGTCTGAAATTTAAAAGCGAGAGTTTTATAAGATGATCAGATACCTAGATTGTTTACATATATATTTGGTAATTGATTTTACAAGGCATAAAGAAACAGCTCATAACTCCTGCCATTGTTCCTCATCATAATCTTGACCCCAGGTTCTATAGTTTTCAAGTTTCGATAATTCAATTGCTCTCCTTATTTCCTCGTCTGAATAAGACTCCTCCTCAGGTGACAAGGTCGGTATTGGTCTGTCAGCTCTGCTTTCTTGCGTATCGGAAATGTTTAATGATAGTTCCATTGCTTTTCTCATATCTTCGTCCATGAGTTCATCAAAATGTGCATTGCTGTTTTTTTGATGTTGAGCTTGTAACGACAGTTCCATTGCCCTTTTCAGCTCGTCTTGAGAATCATCAGGGACGACGTTATTTAAACCGCTGATATCATTTTCTAACGACATACTTATAGCAAGAGCCAGCTCAAGTTGATCTTTTTCATTCACAGGATTTACATCACCATTAAATTTAGAAATCAGTTTCAAGTTTTTCTGTTTATGCAGTTTTTCTTCCTCGTAATTGTCAAGTGTAAATCTGACTTCCTCGTTGAAATCTCCTTTTTTATCATTGAATCGTTTATTGATTCTCTTCGAAGTCATGCTTTGTAGATCATCTTCAAGTTTACCACATTGAAAGTACTGGATATATGACCCAAAAATCAAGATTCCTCTGGTTTTGATCTCATCAATGAAAAGTTTAATCAAGTTATTATTTATGAGTCCATGGGGTAAATTCATTTCAAATTCTTGAAGTTTTCGTTTCCCAATTCTGTCAATTACTGTTCTCAGATACTCACCAGTTATTAAATCAAATATCTCAACTTTACCAATATTGGAAACAATGCCAATAATAGTAGAGGTCAAACAGATAGATGAAATCTTGTTTATCTTTGCTGATGTCGAGGCATCGTTATCATGTTCATTAATGAATCGTGGGATTATTGGGTTTCGATTCATAATATCAAACTCAAAATTAGATGTTTCCCTGATATTAATCACATCGATCATGGAATTATTAATGACAATACATGCAAACAACGGGTCTGTTCCTACGATATCAAAATCTTGTTTCATATATCGTTTATCATTGGCTTCAAAGGAAACATGTGTTAGTAGTAATCTTTCATTGAAATCATTTGAATATCTTTTAGGTTTGTAGCTGATTTGATGATCCTCACTGTTTGTTGAAATTGCCAGCAGCTCGAAGTCACTCCAAACCACTATTTTATCGCCTCCATAATCAACAAAATAGTTGAAAATTGGAGAATCGTTAAAGTCTAAAAAGGTAGTACCTATTTTTTCAACATTTAAACCAACGGAACGTTCTTCAGTGTTGAATATTTCCTTTCCGATTCGATAAATTTCACCATTTTCTAAAATTAGAATAACAAAAGATTTACCGTCACTCTCGATCTTGAAAACATTTATTAGTTCAGGTGTCGGTGAATGGTTGAAAGTTAATTCAAATTTAAATAAACAGTCACCAGTTTTCAAATCCCAACCGTATAGATTATTCATCTCATCGCAGCTAAATGCACCAATCTTACCCGATTTTAGAAACAGAGAAATCGATTTCAAATCATTATCAATCGTAGACGAATTACAACTGGTAACGGCTTTTATCCTTCCCCCGGGCATAGAGCCCAGTTTATTTATTTGAGACAAAATCAAGCCTTTATAGTTTATAAAACAACTTGAAACGGAACCATCCCACCGTCCAAACATCAGAATTCGTGAACTGGTATTGAAAGTTGTTACCCCTTCAGGAACAAAATCATTGATGTACTTTCGGCCTCTTCCATTTCTAATATCACAAGTCACAATCGTTTCCCGAGGTATATCAATAATTGTGAGTTTATTATTCAACCAGTTTATTTTAATTATTGAGCTTAAATTGGAAAAATTAATAATATTATTAAATGATTGATTAATCAGTTTACCTCTTTTAAACGAATGAAGAAACGAATTACGCAAAATAAGCTCTTTCTTGAATTTATTAGACCTAGAAATAGATGGAAAAATGGTATCATATTTGGGATTGGTCAATTTGAATATTGAATGCCAAATCGAATCGTTATTCAATATGTTATGCCATTTTTTACATACCAGTGAGATGTAATTAAGGGTTAGAGGATCCACATATGCTAGAATAGTTATCAAAATTTCAATAGGTAAATTTTCAATAGTTATTTCTATTTCGGAGGACATCATGACGTCTTACAAACCTGACAAACTTCAAGTTCCAAAAGAGATCAAATAACAGTGGCTTATTCTCACAGCTTTCTTTACATGTCAAGAAAAAAGGGTTATTTTCATCAAAGCGCTCAAAGCATTTCCAGTTTTATCATAATAAAATAGCACTGCAGATTGCGCACGTTTGACTACAGTTTACTAGCTAAAAAGCCGTAATCATTTCAATGACCAATGATTCTTTTGAAGCGAACAAGTGTTATGACTAGTTAACTTGACATTTTTTAAGGTAACGTAACAACTGTTTACAAATCACATTAGACACACTATGGGAGATCCATCAATAAATAGCAATAGTCTACGAATGATGTTGCGCCTCAAAAAATAGTTTAATGAACAAAACCAATTTATAAACTCGTACTTATATTATGTATGTTACGCTATGTATCATCATTTAAAACAGTGCCTTTGTGCTGTTTGGCTGAGACACGTAAAATTTGATGGTGAAGCATTCAAAAAGAAAAGGAGATGCATTTAAGTAGCATCCACACACGTTGACACATTTGTGCTTTTGCTGCACCACCCATCATTACATGATTCAAGCAAAAAGATAGTCGTTTTAATAAGTCTTCACGTTAGTGGAATGGAACGTGGGTAAAGGTTAAACGACTGGACTTTTCTTTCCAAATGTTGTGAAACTCTGTCGGGATTCATATTATAATCATATTTTTTAGATCCAAAACAATGCTTGATTGAATATGCAAAACTATACAAAATTTACGCTATTTATTCTTCTAAAGTAGCAAGATAGTGTTCTGCTTCAAGACCTGCCATACAACCGGTACCTGCAGAGGTAATAGCTTGTCTATATTTGCTGTCTTGAACATCACCTGCTGCGTAGACACCTGGGATAGAAGTTGATGCAGTACCTGGGGTAGTTTTAATGTAACCAGAAGCATCAGTCTCCAATTGGTCAGCAAAAATCTTGGTTGCTGGAGTGTGACCAATTGCATAAAATAAACCATTAACTGGTAGATCTTTTACTTCATCAGTTTTCACGTTTTTGATTTTTAAGTTTGATAACAACTTACCATCACCTTTAGCTTCTAAGGAAACAGTATTGAAAAGAACTTCTAATTTTGGATTGTTGAAAACTCTCTTTTGCATAATTGTAGAAGCTCTTAAATGATCCTTTCTAACAACCAGGTAAACTTTGGAACCAAATTTAGTTAAAAATAATGCTTCTTCACATGCTGAATCACCACCACCGATAACAGCCAATGGATTGTTTCTGAAAATTGGAACGGCACCATCACAGACAGCACATGCAGAAATACCTTGTTGCCAGTAAGTTTCTTCTCCTGGTAAGCCCAATCTCTTTGCGGAAGCACCAGTTGCAATAATGACGGCATCAGTAGTAACTGGTTCATCGTCTTCAAAGAATTCAGTCCATAACTTAAATGGTCTAGAAGAGAAATCCACTTTTGAGATGGTTTCGGTAATGATCTTAGTACCAAACTTTTCAGATTGAGCTCTCATCCTGTCCATTAATTCGGAACCAGTTAATCCATCTGGGAAACCTGGGAAATTTTCAATTTCAGTAGTAGTAGTCAGTTGACCACCTGCGGCAATACCGTTAGCCATCATACCTTCATATAAAACAGGGTTCATTTCTGCTCTTGCAAGATAGATCGCAGCAGTGTGTGCTGCTGGACCCGAACCAATGATAGTGACTTTGTTATGAACCATTCTTATACTTTGTCTAAAGAACATTACAAAAGTATTTCCTGTAACCGTTTCAATTCAAAGCGGAATTTATGGCCTTTTATAAATACTGCGAGCTTCTGGCCTTCGAGCGAGAATTACTCAGCACTTCGACAACAAAAAATATTGTTGTTGGGAGTTTTATGCAGTTTGTACTTAATTTGGCAACGAAAAAAGGAATGGTGCAGTAGTATAAGTCATTTGGATGCTGGTAAATGTCTGTATATGTTTTAAAACCGTCTTAAACTTTACATTCCCACATTAATACTAGTCTAGCAATATTACAAAGCAACTAAGTCTAGAAGAGAACGCTGAGAAATCAAAAAGCAAAAAACAAAACAGGAAGCAAAAAAATAAATTCTGGAATTGTCTATAATTATTTGAGGATTTCACGTGATTTTAAAGCAAAGGTGAAAAGAGCTTCTAAGTTGTTCGAAGGTTTGACAAAGGGAAGTGGTATGTGGATATGGGTTGGTGATCAAGGCTCTCAATAATTTTTTAATTTTTTCGATTAAAATTTATCTTGTTGTTATGGAATACAGGTTACAAGGTGTAAATCAGTTTTTCCACCTAGCTACAAGGTGGGTAATGTGCAATCATTATCAGAAAATGTAACTTGCAGCTCCCATCTCTCAATTAATGTAAAATATAAACACATACTCTCTTCTTTTTGAAGACTAACAAAATCAAGGTATATGAGACAATGAATTTTTTGTATTTGTAACCAAAAATTAATCTATAATTCAGATTTAGTAGACGCCGTCTTTCAGGGGCAAGGAAATCAATATTATAGGTTCTTAATAATGAAGCAGTTTTCTTTCAATTTGAACGTAGCTAGGAAAAAGCTTTATCATTTCTGCTATCAAAATTGTATATTCTCACCTCAAAAGTACCTTACAGGTACGTGAAAACTGGCATTTATGCCCTAACATGAGTGCTACACAGTAATACTTGCTCAATAATCTCAAAGCTTTGATGAAAAAATCAAATAAATGATCTTGCTATTTTCTGACAACGGTTGTTGGAAATTCAAAAGTAAATTTATCATTCACTACAGTTTTCGTTGCAAGTACCCCCAAAGTTGGCGTATTATATGAGAAATGGGTCCGATTTTATAAAGTACTCACAAATAGTTCGCTTAAAGGATACAAACTTAGTAAAATCTGCAAAAAATGAGGGGGGGGGAGGGGCTATGACTCAAACTTAAAAGCAACTAGCGTCTGGTGTCTTCTTGTTTAAGTTGAATGTCAATTACTAGCATTAGTCTATACATCAAAAAGCCTTTTGGTGGTCCCTTTTATTGTCATCGTTCTTTAAAAAGCTCTTGTCCTTCCCCTGCGAAATCCGGAGAACTCAAAAATTTTTCGAATTTTTCAAGTTCTGGTCTTCTTTGAGCTATTGATAAAGACACTGAATACAACAGCTCCCTTTCCCACATCAATGCTGTCGCAATCCATAAAGATATTGAGAAGACCAGTACTGAGAAGTCATGTTGTTTTCCGTCTTAACAAGGCTGGATTTGCCGTTTCCTCTCGTTTAAATAACCAGTCAGAATATCTGCTAAAAAAAGATGATAGTACGTCAACTACAGAAGTAGATCAAACCAATAGTGCAAGTGATGATCAGACATTAGAAAAAGCACCAACACCTTGGTATTTGAATCCTGAAGAGACTCCAAAAATATCTTCCCCTTTAAAAGATATCAAGATACCACCACTACCAGAGAACTCCCCCGAGACACTTAACCATTTAATTCATTACATTGCTAAGGAACTAGGTATCGATAATCTGATGATTTTTGATATGCGTAAAGGATTGGAATCTGATATGGCAAAAGATGCTGAAGGTGCTCATGAAATATCAGACTTTATGATTATCGGTACGGGGAAATCTCCTAAACATCTTCAAAAAGCGTCTTCAAAGTTGAATTTCTACATCAAACATAATTTACACAAACTGCCACTCACTGAAGGAATTTTGAAAAGTGGAGAATTGGCTAAGTACCATAGAAGATTACAAAAGAAGGGGAAGACGGCTCCTAACTACTCAAAAAATTCATACGGCGCAGATCCTAATACCTGGATCATGACTGATACCAAATCGGACGGTATTTTTGTGCATATGCTAACTGAAGAGAGAAGATTAGATCTTAATTTAGAATATCTTTGGTCAAAAGAATCAGAAAGGGAAAAATTTTCCAAACAAAATATGAGATCTAGGGCATCTGATGATATCTTCAGAGGTATTAGATATTTCCATACTTCTTCCAGATGTCAAAGTGAATTCGATGTTTTTGATGTTTCTGTTTCCAACTACAGTAATGAAATGCAAAAACTCTTGAATACCCATTTAGTCGATAATCAGGCAACTCCTTTAAGCAAAATTTCACATCATTTAGATTTAATGTATTCCGCTGGATTTGTGTTAGATTCACAGCTTCTATTCCAGTATATCAATACAGTGCTTCAATCAGACGAGTTTCACAAAGATTGCAAAAATATTTCAGAGGTTTTCAGCTTGCGTAATGACTTTATTTTCAGCTTATTAGAAAAATATAATACACAACTGACAGACCCAGAAATTTTGGAGTTGATACCCATTTTAGTGATTTCTGGCTCACAGTTTCACAATGAATCGTTTCTAACAATCAAATCAATTATGGAAGATCCAGAATTAGTATTGAGTAGCGATCCCTCAAAATATTCTAAGCAAATTAACGATTTATGTACTCTATCAAATTTGTTGGAGAGAGATGCATCAATACTGAACAGAAGAAACCTCAAACGTAAAATTGATATTTTACTTCTCACCGTGTTTGTGAATAGACAAGCTTGGTCAAACGTGCATAAGATTCTTAATGACGCGATTAATAGAAATGACACAATAGTTTTAAAGGCTTCTTTACCTTTGATTTCCTCATGTACCAATTTGAGGGAAAAGTTTAGCTTTTTGGAATCATATTTACCCCTAATCAAAGAACTTGAACTATCACCAGAATTGGCGTTATTTGCTCAAAATATCGAAAACGATATCGCAAATTCATATAAACCATATTCCAATGATTTAAATAATTAATTTATCAAGTACCTCTGTATATAAATACCATTTTACGTCTTGAAAAATAAGGAAAAAGAAAGATGAATTATGACACTGATTCAGTACTCACAATTTTTTTCCAATCCGTGGTCCACTGCATCGTTCCTTCATTAATATCCTTTTCTTCATAGTCTCGTATTATTATCATGTCATCAATATTAAGGCTGACCCACTCGTTAAATATACTTACAACTCCAATTTGTGTAATATAATCCGTTTCAATTCGGTCAATGTTGCAACGACTGATATTCACAATATTTAATGAATCACTCAATTTGTAAGTACCCTTGATAATCCCAATAAACTCATCACCATGTAAAATCACGTCTTCTATCTTTTGGATGGCGTGTCCGGAGGAATTCAACTGGCCAATACATTTTTGCAAGTCATTTGTCAGGTAATCATTTCTATCTAATTCTAGGTCATCTGGTGGTCTTACGCTTACAGGAACCCTAGTTCTTACATTATCCTTCAGCCTTTGTTTATTGTTAAACCAACTTTGATCTAGCATCGCTCTGGAGGCCTTAGTATCATGTATCTTAGGTCTTTTATTGAGCTTTAGAAACCCTATATTATCATTATTCACAGACTGATTCCTTTTAAAATTATTCACTTGTTTAGAGAGTTGTTGGATATCCACATATCCCGATGATTGATTCTTCATTTCAGATCAATTTCTATAATATCCATTAGCTCTAAAGTCTCCAATGAACTACCAATGTGCGATATCTAAAGCATGGATAGAAGAAAAAACACAAAAGCCAAACAAATAGTAATCGTGAGGAAATGTGAAAAGCAAAAAAGATTTTTCGGCTCAACCGATCCAAATGACTAGCCTTATGTTTGCTTCAAGATGAAGATGAAGTTGTGTTCTTGTTCTTGAAAAGAAGAAGACACAAAAGTAATAATACAGTTTATAGAACATACGCGTGGGGATGATGAACTTTGATATTGTGAAACGGCAGGTATTACTCTTATCAGTGCGTTAATTATTTATGCCCTATATCTAGACACCAGAGTAGGAGTTGAATGTATCGAAAATAAGTAATTAAGATGTTCAGATGCAACCATTTTCTAGTTCAATAAAATTTAAATACACTTGTATGCTTCTTTACTGAGTACCCAACTTAGCGGGACTAGTGGTTTTTCAAGTAAGTTTCGGGCCAAGCACTAAGTAGACTCGAGTAATGGTAAAACGAATCTTCTGCAAAGCTAATATGAATGTATTGCCATTTTTGAAAGCACACCGTTGTTCATATTTTTCCCTAATATTGATCAAGCGGTATGATGACTGGAAGTCACAGTTCAACAAAATCTGATTCATTTCAAAAGTTACTGCACGTTACATAGTTCTTTTTTGCTATAAGAATTTATGCTGCTCTAAATCAAAATAAAGGATTTGTTGAAATGCTTTAAAGAGACACTTTATGTGCTAATATCAAGCGAACTACCATGCTTTCGTTTCTGACGCCTTCAACTCGCAGAAGAAAACACACACATATATATTATAATATGTAAGATCATCAAATTTTCGGGAACAGAGGTCCAGTTGCATTTCATAATCATTGGATCCGTAGTAAGTTGAGACTTTCCTTTTAACCATGCATTGTTGAAAGTCCATACCCAATCCCGCTCCAGACCTTTTGTTAGCTGAAGCTTTTCAATGATCTGCCCCGGATTTTACGAACAATAAATGGATGTTAATTTACAATGTTTATACATTTATAATAGTATAGTAAAGTATTATTTTTTAATATCTACCACCGTTATTGTAGCCACCTCTTCCCCTTCCTCTTCCCCTACTGCCGAAACCACCTCTTTGGTTAAATCCGGGATTTTGATGAGCTCCTCTACTGCCATAACCTCCTCTACCATAGCCACCACGGCCGCCATATCCACCTCTGCCTCTGTTATTATGATGCTGGTTAGTAAAACTATCGTATGACTGCCCTTGAGAATATTCATTGTAATGATTTTGATAAGCATTGTTAAATTGCTGCATACCGTTATTAAATGCTGCAGTTTGTTGCTGGTGATCAACTTCTTTGCCAAACATTTTGATGAAGTAATTGTATCCACCAACTCTTGATTCAAACATACTTTCAACGCCAGGTCCGGTATGTATTTTGTAATCAATATTTTTGTTGGAGTTATTTTCATTTCTTTGGAACCTATTGTTATAATTTCGATAGTACATAATCTTGTTTTTGTCTTCAAACGTCAAAACAGGTTTATGATGTCTATAGCCTGTTAGTAGCATGGATTTACCAAAAACTTTTGGCGGCATTTTATATTCCACCATAATGAAGTCATTTGTATTCAAATCTTTGTATTCCGGATTGTCATTGAAAGGAAATTTGAAAAAATCATTTGGTTTGTACAGTTTATTGACAGTTGCTGTACCAGCTAAATGCGTTTTTTGAAACCCGAATTCAACAGAATCCTTCTTCTTCTCACCTTCAACGTACAGTTTATTGAATTTTTTGAAATAAGGATTTTTCTTACCAACAAAAAGTACTTCATTTTTATGGCTGTTTCTTTCAATCTCTTTTTCGGTCAATGCATGATAGTGAGATCTTACAACAGTCAACAACCTTTGCTCATCGATAAATGGTAATAACGCTATACCTCTCCATGACTGTTTTTCACCGTTCATATCAATCTTGAAATCGGTCGGATAGAAGTCAAATATTTCAGAGTCAGGTTCTGACATTAGTTTTCTGAAAACTTCGGGTAAATTGTGATTCGAAGCAGCTGGTAAAACACTCATCAACTGTTCAAAAGGTTGGAAAGGCTTACCCTGATCAAATTCAATTTTAAATTCATTCAAATTTGTAAAATCTGCTGCAAAAGGCGCATAATGAAATGGGTAGTACCAGTTCCACGATGGACATCCTTGGTAATAATATAATAATACCCATGAAATACCTTCGACATAACTTTTTGTCATATCTCTTCTGATTTTTTCAATTTTGGCTTCATTGGTAGTTTGAAACTTTTGTTGATAATATCTCTTTTTATACCCTGGCTCCCATAATTTAATATCTTCATCTTCAATATCCGGATCGGCATCATCGCTGACATCTTGACTTTCGGCAGATCTTTTCTTGTCATTCGATGATTCTGATACATCTATCGGCAAACTATCTTCGGTAGTAGTGGTAGTAGTAGCAGATGAGACATCACTATCGTTGGAGTTATTACTATTCATCATGCTTTCCCTCAAAACGTCAGCAACATTTTTATTGTCGGTATTGGCTTTCGAGATACTGTTGATATTTTGAACAATTTCATTATTTGTCATTTGTAAACCAGCTGCTGAGGTCTCACCTGATTTCAAATTGGTTAAGACCATATTTTGAGATGGATTGATTGGCGCATTATCTTTACCTTTACTAACAGTTTTCAGCAACTGATTGTGAAATGCGTTCTGCTGATCTCTTTCAGTTTGTCTACGTTTAAAATTTGCTTCTCTACGTAACTCCTGTTCTCTTCTGGCTTTGAAAATCCCATCTTCTTTTTTAGCCAGTTCAGCTAATAACTTTTCAACCCTATCCAAATTCAGATTACCGTCACAAGTAATGTAATGCTTCATACTTGGCAATAAATTCTTCCATATTCCGACCAAAGCATCCAATGAATTATCTCTAACATCTAATGAAGGTAAGTGCGGTAAGAAATCATTACCAACAAAAAAACACATAAAGATCCAGTCATCAATTGCTCTTTCAAAATCATATTTAAAAGGCAGTCTTGGAATATTCAATTCCACTGACAAATACTCTCTTAGCACATTAATATGTAACCAAATGAATGGTTGTTTCCAATTTTTCAATTTATCCTTAGTTTCTTCATCCATATATAAGTGATCCTTTGTAGTTAATTGTCTCTGTCTTTGGTCACTTGCAAACACATCTTCTCTTAAAACCCTGAAATGAGGTTCATGAGTTGCCAATGAAAGGAAAATCAAATCAGCGTCCAAACCATGAATACAATGAGAGACATTTGGATCGTATTCAGGATCTGATCTTTGAGATCTAATGAAATTCATAATTTTATGTTCACCTTCACCTGGAACTGTAGCATCACTGATGATAACCTGCAAGTTAGCCCATCCTGGATCAGTGGATAACTTATAAGCAACCCAATATTTTAAACTTGCTGCTAGAATATCCATGAATGGTGTACCAGGAGTAATGGAATTTGAGTCCCATGACTTTTTACCTTTAATTGCATGATCAATAACTTCACCTCTAGCTTCCATTTCCGCCATTTCTCGTTGCTTCTCTTCGAATGCAATTTCTGCATCTTTGGCGGATCTGAAACGTCTAGATCTTTGCTGATTCATCTTCGCTCTTGGTGCAACACCGTCAACTGCAATCATTAACAATTTTCTTGGTCTTGCCAGGTTCAGAACACGATTGGTGTATTTAAAAATTTCCATCATCATTTCCTCCTCTGTCTCTGGCGGAGGTCTATTTTCAGGGTGGGAACATGGATGAACAATAGCATTCATATCCAGATACAAATTATCCAATTCCCCATTAGGATTTGGATCAGAATAGTTAATCGGTTGCTCAATGTCATTGATTATCGGACCTTCTTCTTCAATTACTGAAGAGATAATCTTGGGATATTTTTTCGATAACCATCTGAACAGTGCTGGGACACCCATATCGATAGATACTGTTTATCCTTGAAAGAAGACAGTATCTCATATCATTAACAGTAAAGAGGAACAAAAAAATTTTCTATTGAAAATTTTGAACGACGCGTCGAGTTTTCAAAGGTAGCTTCAGAAATTTTCATGAGATGTTAACTGTAGCTGTTTTAGTTGATCTATCAGAATATACTTGCTTGATAACATTGCTTGGCTGGCAAATATTGTGATTCAACATGTTGAACAGACGTGAACTTTTCAAAAGAGTTCCATTAACGAGAAATATTGTTCGCAAGTCACTTGCAAAGAGAAATAGTAGAGATACTGCGGTTGATTCAAACTCGCCGAATGCAGATGATATTGTAGTTTCTGCTAAAGGTAAGGGTATTTCCAAGCTGAAAAAAGATTCCACGCAAATGAAGGAAAAATTCATTCATGATTATTCTGTGTTTCCGGAATCTTTGCAATACCGATTGCCAAACGAGACTGAAAAAGGTGCCCCTCCAAAGCCACATTCTAACATTATCAAATTGATCTTTGAGCAAGGTGGTATCGAATCCATGGATTTGAACCTAAATGAAGAAAAATTCTCGAGATATCCATTGACCAATCCGAAAAAATTGAACAAAAGGAAAGATCGCCCAACCAGTGTCAAAATGCTAGCTTCCGACTTTATTGATGATTCTTTGTATAATACTAATTATGGGTACTTTTCTAAAGAAGCTGTCATTTTTCAACCTGATAAACCGTTTGATTATAACTGCCTACAGGGGCAAGATGAGTTCATGCAAAAATGGCTTCAGGCTTATGACAAATATGATAAAGAAAACACGAAGACATTATCCGTAGTGAAAAGACCAACAACTAAAGACGATCCAAAATCGCCTCGTAAATCCACAAGGACGAAAAGCAAAGCTGAGGTTAAAAATGAAGAAGAAACCAAGAAAATCGTAAAGCCTTCATTACAATTATGGCATACTCCAACAGAATTATTTCAGCCATTTTATGGTGAGGCACTAGCAAGACATATTATTGTTAATTACAAATTAAACAACTTCCCATATAATGATTTGGTCATCTATGAAGCGGGTGCAGGTAATGGTACATTGATGTTAAACATACTGGATTATTTGGAGCGTAAAGAGCCGGAGGTTTACGAAAGAACTAAATACAGAATTATTGAAATCTCCTCAAAGTTGTTTAATAAACAAAATTCTAGATTAGAAAGACACAAAGAAAAAGTTGAAGTTATAAACAAGTCTATTCTAGAATGGGATCAATTAGTCAAAGAACCGTGTTTTTTTATAGCACTAGAAGTGTTTGATAATTTATCACATGACGTCATAAGGTATGACATGGATACCAAGCAACCATATCAAGGCTACGTGGTAATTGACGAACATAATGATTTCCATGAATACTATTCTCCAAATTTGGACTTCTGGGCAAAAGAGTACCTCAGATTAAGAGCAGAAAGTAGTTTACCACTTTCTAAGTTGAAAAACCATCCAGCAAATAGACTTTACCCATTATTGAAACTGGAAAATACTTTCAATCCACTCAAAAACAATTTAACCGATCCTGAATATATCCCAACGAGATTATTGAAGCTTTTTACAATTCTTAAAGATTATTTTCCACAGCACCAAATTTTAGCATCTGATTTTTCACATTTTGACAAGACCATTAAAGGTTATAATTCCCCGACCGTTCAAACGATGTATGAAGACAATATGGTTAACGTGGATTCATATATGGTTGAACAGGGATATTTTGATATCATGTTTCCTACGAATTTCCAAACAATCAACGAAATGTATAAACAGGTAACTGGTAAGATAAGTAATACAACATCACATGCTGAATTTTTAAAGCAATGGGCTGAAATTGAGAAAACACAAACCAAGTCAGGTGAAAACCCAATGCTTGATTTATATTCAAATGCAGAATTTATCTATTCTTAGTTATATCTTGTATATAGTTGTGTATAATAAGCGCTTGTAAGTAATTTTGATGTTACTCAAGCAATTATAAGGAGGGGGGCTTTATTATACCCCCTCACACTTAAAAGTTGTTTACTGTTTAAGTCAAAAAAAGAAAAAAGGTTTGCATTAGAAGGATAAAACCTTTCGTTTCGAAGTTTTTGGAATAGGCAGGATCATTTTTGAATATGACGCGAAATTAAAATATAGTTTGGTTTATTTCTTGGTCGTATCAGTTTTATTAAAAAGTTGGATCCTAATATTTGTTTTTTCTAAGCAGTTCAATATATAGTTATATGCAATGTCATGAAATGATTTACTTTTGTTTCTTCTTTTGTTCTACTTCAATGACTGAGCTAAATGAGTACTATTTTCATGAAAATATTTGCTCTTTTTTCTCACCCATAATTTATATTTCTATAAAACTTTCTTGGAAAACAGCACGTTTTTTAATTTGTTTTTAGCTTGGTATACAATGTATCACCCTTTAAAAAACTAAAAGGATTTGCTTCACAGTTTATACTAATGAGATCGATGCAATTTTTCCCAATTGGACTGTGATTTCCAACACATTCGGCCAGGTTGCTGTTTTGTGCTATCGTTAATTAACGCTCAGTCTTTTTATTAATTGTTTACGCAACAAATTGAATTTACCAAACCAATCAACCGTATACTTTGGTGGTACATTCTTTTTGGTAATATAAATGATATTACTGCCATATTTGAAATGTCGCTATGAGTAGCATAAAATTAATATGGAGTTGACAAATATTTGAATAAACCGATTAATCTAAACTGGCTGCATTCAAGAGTTTGGAGTTAGTTCTTAAGTTATCTCTTAAGGTGAGTTGTTTATTTAGACTACGTAATACAGAGTTGCTCCGTTACCACACTTGCTAAGATAAATCCCACTGTTTATCAAAGATCGCATGTTTATTATTTTTCATCATATTGAGTCACCCACTCAAATACAGTTTCTAATTATAATATCATGTCCTCACCTTTATCAACAACATGTTATTGTTTGAATTCTTTGTACCCTCTTACATCAACGATGTTATGGGTACGGCTATTACTATCCATGTTTGCAATGACTATCCCTCACTATATCGGATGACAAATAATAGAAAAAAAAAGATACGTAATTTTTCTAGAAACTTCTCCGAGTTTTAGTGGATCTCGGACTTTGTGAAAAATTTCTAGAAGTTTCGAGGGTCTAATCTATCCTGTTACTAATCAAGAATTATCACTAAATTTGTCACCTATGTTCTTGTATAAATAGTTGAGCATTTGTTCTTCCCGTTGGTAATATTTGGCTTTGATTTTTTCCCTGAACAATAAACAAATCAATTCCATCAGACAATAAATACTTTTACAATGCTTTTCGTTTCACAACCTGAATTTTACCCTCAAAATGTTTACCACCCACAACACGTTGACTTGAATGAACTGTATTTGTTAGAATCATTACAAAGACAGTACTTGATTAGGCAACAACAAAGGGAAAGAAAAATTATTCAAAAAATGAATCAGCCGGTTATTGAGCAAACTCAGGATAGGGACAATTATTATGTCGTTCTGAACAAATCTATCAACAGAGATAACTACTATTATATTAATAGGTTCAACGGTTATTCGATTAGACAAGTTGGAAATGATAAACTCCTTATCAGATCTGCTAAGGATAATTTCTACAAGACTTTACAATTACCTAATGATGTTGATTTAGAAAGTGACATTACATATAAGTTTTTGAACGATGGTTATCAATTAATTGTCACCATTCCAAAGAAAACTGCAAAGACCGAGATTCCAGTCGATTTATTTACCATTTTAGCAAACACCGTTGCCAATGAGTTTAGAAACAATTGTCAGAGAAAAGTTGCAAGCAATGCTCAAAATCCACAACTCATTTCCATTGGTCCATCCAGAAAAACCCCTATAGCATCATCCGCAATCGCCAAACCACCAATTACTACCCGTAAAATAAGAGTCCCAATAACTCAAGAAACTTCCAGAAATACAGTAGATGTTCAGACGAGAGATGTTTCACCAAAGATTTCAAGCAAGGAAACCATTTCTTCTACTGCAAAGATGACGGAAAGTCCAAAAAAGCAAATTTTATTATCACCTAATACCACTCCATTTCAGGCCAACAATTCAGATTCTACGCTTGTTTTCAATAGCAACAGCGACAAGACTTCACTTGACACTCAAAAGCCAGTGGTGTTTATTTGGAAATCAAATTCGAATGAAAATTGTGGTTCTGAAAGCTCTACTGAAGATGAAGACAGTTCAATGAAGAATGATACTTTGAGTTCTAAAATTAATTCCGAAAAAAATACAGGCATAGAAAATCAGCCATCAAAACAGCCAAATTATCTGAAAAATTATGAGACCATCAATAGAAAAACTATCTTTTTACCAAATGCGGAAGTTGGTTTATCAGACGAACAAGCAAATGATGCCGACTCAGAATCTGATGATATTTCAACAGATGAAGAAAAACCAAATGAGATTTCAATACCCGTGAAAAAAATATATAAAGAACCAAAATTAGAAGATGTTGTCGATATTGAGTTCAGATAACTCTACTTCAAGTAAAACAAACCATATATTATTTTTGTATTATTATATCATTGATGTATTGTATATGTATAAACGAATAACAAATATCAAAATTATGCTCGTGTGATTACGTGCCAGTCTTCTTTGGATATGAAGTGGAGAATCCAATCAAACTCTGGTTTTAACGCAACCAATTTTGAAATGATTCTTTATCAAACTGATATCGAGAACGTTATTCAATATTTTTCTTTATAAAACAGATTTTAGACGTGAAAAATAATAAGTGGGAAACTCTATTACATTTGAATACTATATAGAAAAGATTATATATGGACCAAAGCCAGTAAAAATACGGGTATATTAAATATAAATAAGAAAAAACGCATTGATTTATCTTCTTGAAAATCCTGGCATTCCTGGAGTAAAAATATCATCATCAATAATTAACTTGAAATCATTCATTTCACCGTCTATGAAGGAAGAGTTCAAGGAAAAATTCTCGGAAGTATCGTTTGCATAATTTGTCATCTTTACATGAGGAATATGATTTTGAGACCGATTTTCAGCCGTCTGTATAATATTATCATCTACTGTATGGGATGAGGCCACTGATGACGAAGAACCGTGATTTGATATTTTTCTATGAGGTTTTGTTGATGCAGCACTTGATTTTTTTCCAAAAAGTGGCTTTTTTTTGTGCATGATTGATGAATATGAACGTTTCAGCTGGGTAGCAGATATTAAGGTTGAAATAGAAGTGGTGGAAGTGCTAGAAGTGCTAGAAGTGCTAGAAGTGCTAAATGGACTGGATTTTTTTAAGCTTGGTTTTGAGTAGGTATGGGCGCTTTCATCGCGGTCCGTAATGGAGCTATTGAAATTATAAGCTGCAGTGATAGTAGTATCATGATCGGATGGTTTCTCCGAGGATTCCAGAGTACTGGTTGATTTTTTTTTTAAATTTTGGAATATAAGTTCATCTGTGATTTTGGGGATATTGGAGTCTTTGATAGTTTCATTGAAGTTATTGAGAGTTTTGTGAATTGGTGAGCAAAACATATTATTATCACAGGCAGAATGATCCGAATTCTCAGTTAGCTGAACCGTATTCTCAGATATATGTGTAAGTTTTCTTAATTTGGCCACCAAGCCGAATGATATAACATCTGCAATATAAGTCATGGTCATTTTGAAATAAACTTCAATGTTTGTTTGGCCAAAGAGAAGAAATTTCCAAACGAAAAAAAATGGGACCCTGATGTATTTAATATGTTTTGGAGGACAAAGCGTTATTCCCGAGGTCACAAAATAAGGGCCCGAATACGATTACAAATCGGGATTTTTTTTTTTTTGATGATTTTTCTTCCCGAGCGTTACAAGAAGTCGTAGAGGAAGGGTAAACACAGGCCTTTTAAATATGGCAAAAAACCTATTAAACATCGTATAATGTCCCGTTATACTTATTCTACTTCCTCTTTTTTTTTTGCAGCTATTTTTTTATTGGATTCTATTATATAAATAATTACGCTACGGAGAGAGATGGTCATTTTGAAGAGGTTATAATTAATGGGTTTATTCCCGAGGACAATTCGGTTGCGGAAGCAAAAAAGGAAGCTCCCGAATATTTTTATTCATCCGAGAAGGTATAGTATCTCTAATATAATTATTAGAACGTTACTATACGTCGATAGTCTCGGATCTTGAGACTTGCCAAGAATGGACGTTCTCGTCCATTATCATAAAAACTAAGATTACTTTATATTAATTCAACTTACTATACATTATATTATATTATATAACTTTCACTTTAACAACAATCTTATTTCTACTTAATATTATACGTATATTTATACTAATAATAATACTTTTATTAACCAATATTCTCGGTATAAAGACATACAGAATAAGTACAGACTACACTGAAAAAGGCTTAGTGTTGACGTACAACCGGTACTATAAAGGAAAATCACGCGCACTTAAAACGAAGAAAATATACGGCCGAGATTTTATCCCCGAAATATCTTTTTACGCTGGATGATTTTTCGTGGGCTTTTTCTTCACATCTTAATGATATGAATAGGATCCAGAACCGCCGTTTTAAAATAAAATGCCAGTAGTTAAACCAAGTCGAAAGTCTTTTAGTATTAAAATATAAACATTTTTTTCATACATAATCTATGTTCAAGCATATACGCTTGTTTGATAAGAGAATTTACTTCTAGCTGTGATAACAGAGTCCTGATCATCGCTAATGACACTACCATTTCTGCTTAACCTTTTGTAAGAATCTTGGATTACAGTGTTTTTTCTTAAACTGTTATTTCTGTAGAAATCGCTGCCATTACTTTCACCTTTTTTCAGAACACTACTCAAATTCAATAATCTATTGGATGGTTTTATTCTGGAGCTTCTGAAACTGCTCATAACACTCAAGGGAGCTTCAGGAGTGAATTGTGGTCCATCTGCCTCTTCCTCTAATTTTTCAGAGATTATGCTATATTGCTGATAAACGTCATCATCTTCTCCAAATGTCGAGACACTGAAATCCGATGAGTTATCATTGTCAATGAAATCACTCACTTCGCTTTCATCAGTTCTATTTTCTTCACCTAAAGTTGAACTGCTGTAATGGCTTTCGACGCTGGTGAAAACGCAATCTTCTTCAATCAAATCCTCGTCTTCAGAAATAGTAGCCCAGCCAGTGGATTTAGTACACATACTGTTAAACCTACTCATTGCAAGATTCGACTCAAAATGCGACATGATACTATTATTGAAAGAAACAGAGGCCGAAGGATTGGATGAATATCTATCAGTCTCATACTCGGATAATGTCTTTGTTGACGATGTTTCAGAATTCACACTTGCAGTACGGACATATTTTTTGATAATATTATTGATCTCGTTTTGTTCTGTCTCACAAATTCTCGAATTGTTTCTCCTAAGAGATTTGCTACTTTTAACAGAATTGACTCTTTCAATATGATTTGCCTTATTAATATCTAGCTTCATTTCAATTCTATTTACCACTGTTTTACCCAGATAGTGTTTCCATAAGCTGATTAATTCTTCATCGTTTGGACCAACAGAGCTCAATATTTCTTCATTTTCTTCCTTGATCAACGATACAGTGCTAATTCTCTTAGTTTGTAAAGGTTTTAATGTTTCAACACTTTCATTTACTTTTTTCACAATTGGTATTGTAGTTCCTTTTGTTGTTGTATTTAGCATTTGTGATTTGAATGGTGTTTGAGCAATATCTACTAAAATTGGTTGGCCAATTGTTTTACCCTGAACACCCGTTTTTTTGACTTTGAAGTTTTCTTTTCTTTTGAATGCAACATCTTTCTTTGACTTTCTGAAAATTCTTACACATTTGCTTGCCATCATTTTAACTAATCTCAAAATAGTAATTAAACTCTCAACGAATACATTTTTACGCTTGATAGCATTTGAGCGCTTTAGCTCACATTTTTGTAAGTTTTCTGAATCTGCTCTGCGTCTTTCGTTCATAGACTTATTTGTTTCTGATTCTAAGCTCTTCAGTAAACGTTCTGTTTCAATCGATTGTGAAATTACTGGGCCTCTTCTTTTACTGATTGGCGAAGGTTTTGTTAAAATGATTTCCCTTTGTAGATTGGTCAAACTTCTTTTGAGTGTAGAGTTTCTACTGATACTTTTGGTTCTATTGAATGGTTTGACTTCTCTCAACTCATCACCACTGATATACGATATCACTTCATTACTAGAATATGGCGAGCCGGAACCCTCTTTTTTCACACAAAGGTTTCCTTCTAATGTTACGCTAGACAAACTGGGGCTGGGTGAATTTGATTTTGAAGAATCTTCATTCTCAGCCAGTAATTCGTCCAAAAGTTTGTCTAACGCAGCAAAATCTACACTTTTCTCCTTTCCTTTTCTATCAGCGGTATTTCTTGATTTTTTGACGTCACTTGCTAATGTGTGGATTGAATCGCTGTTAAGTTTCTTTGATAATTTTCTTTGTATAGAATTGCTTCTTTTATTGGTATTGGATCTTGTTAGAGTATCAATTCTTTTCATTGATGGTCTAATTGGCAATTCTTTTTTAACGGGTGATTCCTGTTGTTGGATTGATGGTAATCTTTGAACATATTTTCTTTGTTGCCGTATATGTTGTTTTCTAAGTGATGACTGTCTTCTCACCAGTCTTTTCGAACTTCTTCTGGGAATTTTCAGATCTTCAACATTGACATTCTCTGAATTTTGACTCTCGACGCTTGGTTTAATAGTATGAGCTTTTGAACTAGAATAAAGCCTCTTGAGTCTGCTACCCGATAAATATGGATTAGTAAATGACCTTATGGAACCAAAATTACTTTTTATTTCTCTTTTACTAACAGATGCAATACTATCGTCAGAATGACTTGATTTCCTGGATAATCCTCTGACATCTTTTATATCTTGATTGGAGCTTTGATTTAGTATTTCTTTACTATCTTCATGTTCTGAATCGGTTGTATCCATGTCATTATACTGATGTTTTATACCGTCATTATCAAGAGGGAACGGTGAGACACGATTTATACCTGATTTAATCAGTACGCTGCCTATTCTTTCAATCAAAGCTGGAGAACAGTTATTCGATTCAGTTGCATAAGTTGCTGTCACTAAAGATTCTTCTGAACTTGGAAACTCAAATTTCAATTGATCACCAAAATATGACACGTTGGAGACATGATTACCTGTTAACATCACGAAGGTTGTTTGTATGGGAGCCGTTTGTTTTTGTTACTTTTGGAGAAAGAGCAGTCGAAACAAAAAAAAAGGAAAAAGTATAACGAAATAAAAAATGATAGGTATTATATTATATACAGTAATGCAGAACTCTTCAACTAAACTTCACTATACTAACCTTTTGGATCATTTCTCTACTCAATTCAATCTTGCTGCTATCAGTGGGAAAGTGGCTGGCAGATAAACCACCAAAATTTCCTTTTCGAGCAATTCACCAGCCACTTTGACAAAAAGTTCCGCTGACTTTTTGGCCCGCGGTCACCAAATCTGGCGCTCTATTGTTCGAATTAGTGACATGTTTGTATAGGTTTCACTGATGGGTTATCTATGCTGAAATGAACCACAGATAAAAACATATTACGGTTAAGTGGCAAAATGATAGAACCCTTCACTTGAAGTATTTGTCATTTGAATCTTTGTATTTGCGTCAAATCTCAATAATAAGAATGGGATCATGATTAGACTGCCGTAAATTTCCTACAAAGGTGAAGACAACGCGATGCTACTACTTTGAAGTCTCTTTTGTTCACAGGTTTGGAGACTCGCTTTGCTTGCATCCACAAATTAAATGTGATTAGAAAACATTGTCTTTTTTTTAGGGTCTTGTTATTTTAGTAATTGCTATTAATAGATTTTTCGATACTGCTTTTGTAGTCTTTTTTTCTTTTTTAAAATATATTAGGAATTAAATTATATTAGGAATTAAATTATATTAATGAAAAATCTATTTAGTTTTTATTATTACAAATAAATAACGTCGGGAAGAATGAATGTGAAATAAGGGTAGTAAGTTTACCACGTAACTGTGGGATTGGACTTTTTTTTCTAAAACAGTTTATACATCAGCCACAATCCAACCTTAGGCAAAATACCTAGGCTCCTCAAACACATGGTATCTATGATCTCTAATTCCATCACCGTAAAACTTTTCCGGAAACCTCTTGTCTTTACTAACCCAAATTTCAGGTATTTGGTCATTGGAGTAATCCTCAAAAACGTCGTCGTCTGTAGGAATAACAAACTTACCAACTTGTAGCTCAGTATCGGTAATTGAACTTCTACTAATTCTTGCATAACCTGTCCTTTTCAACTTTTTGTATAAAATATATTCACACCATCTGTCATCGTCAGATGGATCAATGTCATACATTCCTGATTCCTCACTGACGTAAGTATTATAATTACCTTCTAATGGCTTGGTAACCAGGTAGCTTAAAAGGATCATTGGCTTATCACTTGATCCCATTAACTCCTGTAAATACAGACTTTGAAGTCTTCTGTCTTCTTCATCTTCTTCTTGACCTGAATGGAAGACGACAACATCAACTAATGTTCCATACATATCTAAAGTGGCATGAATTGCAGGTGCTAGTTCACCCACTGGTGATGGTAATAAGTGATGAGTTGAGTTCAAAATTGGGAATTTGGATAATAACGCTGCACCCCATGTATGTTTGTTTGGACCAGGTCCAAAATCAGCATAGTACCCCAATTCCTCGGCAATTCTTTGCGTTAAGTCTCTATTACCCATGATGATCCTTTGAGTATCACTCTCTAATAAACCAATTATATCTAACTCAGCATCTTCAATCAAATCCCTCATTCTGTATTCACTTGCCCACATATCGTTATCTAAACCAAAATGAATGGTCCAGATTCCAGCCGTTGCCAATCTGGATTCGGGATGGTAAGGTTTTGGTTCGGTATATTGAAATCTGTTAAATGCAATTAAGTATGACAACAACATAAATGATATGATTACATTCAAAAATTTATTCAAATGCCACCTTACTTTTGCTTCCTCAAAATTATTTTCAGATCTCTTTTTGTGAAAAACTCCAAATAATAGTAAAACCACAGAAGTGCCCAAAACTATATCTGTTCTTTCACGTAGTAATGGGCCTCCAGGAACAAACGCGTAAGCAACTACCCAAACATGCATCAAAATTAACAAAATCATAATCAACGAGGAAAAAAACATTGTGGATGAGATATATCTATAGTGACTAGACATTTTTTCAAAATAGAATGGGGAAATGTATGCTAACCAATACACATAAAACATACCACCAATAAATCCGAGCCAACCATCAAATGAGTACAAAACAGCGGAGCCAATAACGCCCAAGATGGTAACCAATTTAAGAAGCTTCAATTGATTAAAGAAGTTGGAATAAATACCTAATGACATGACTGTTAAAGTAATAGCACCATGAGGAACTGGGATTGGCCCATTTATTGGATATCCGGACCAAGTCCACAAAATAATAGTTGATGAATCCGTCAACATTGCTAATGCTGAAAAAATTAAAGCTCCAAATCCAAAGATTGTGTATAACCAATCCTTGAAATCAAACAAAACTTCCTTCCTTGCATCTTCATCTTGATCTTTTTCTTTAGTGATTTTAGGAAATTTGGTGCAATAAGCAGATAGTAATCCAACAACCAAACCTATTTTATTCAACCCACCAGTTTTTTCGTTTAAAATTGGCCAAACAGGATTATTAGTCCAGTACGCAAATTTCGAAATTGAAGAAAGCGTTAAACCCAGCATAAAAGTGACGGAATAAGAATGAATGTTGGCGTAGTAAGCAGAAGAGTTTGATTCATTTCTTTTCAAATTACCCAGAATCATCAATTCAATAGATAAGCAAATGAAACCCAACGAGTTACCTAAACTGATGGACAATAATCTAAAGATCGGATCATCAATAAAGTACGAGCCAATTCCAAATAAACAAGTCAAGACTCTCAATATATGTGGTTGCTTCATTGCGAATTGCTTGAATCTATTGATCTTTAAAAATATCGGAGATAAACAAGTCAAAATGACCAATTCATAACCACTTATACCCATAAACCACAATGGGAAATACCATAAACATAGAAAAAGTGAGGTAAAAATAGACCAAAACATGTAAGAATTGACAATATTTATCAAAATCAGTGAATAGCTTGATGAAATAAGTTGAATAGATTTCGGGATTAGAATAGTGGAGTCAATCAACTTTTCTTTGGATTTTGTCTCATAAGTCTCATCGCCGTATGCAGAAATATCGTCAACATCGGCTGTGGATAAATTGAGTGAGAACATAGTATCTGCATCCGATGAAGGTTTAATTTCAATTATCAAATTTTCAAAATCTTTGACACAACAAGCGTCAAATGCAATATCTAAAACAATCAGACCCCATTCACAGTATGCATAATAAGAATAAGAGCCAGGTGTATGGTGAACTTTATGCTGAATGAATAAATAAATTAATGGAAACAATGTCCCAAAAAATAAATAAGAAAACAATTTTCTATACTTTTTAATACTAGAATTTGGATCGGAAAGTTTGATAACAGTGATGTTCCAAGGCAATGTTAAAATGATGTACAAAATCATGAATATGTCATGCCAGTCATGATCATCCGTGGATGTGATGTAAACCCAACCACCACATGTCACTGTTCTCACCAAACCAGTAAACAAAGATATATTTGGCAACTTTGAATTTTTTTTAAAGAGATTGATATAGTTAATAAATAGAAGTAGGAATCTTGGACCTGCAGTCAAGGCAATCAAAATTTGGAACACTGACCTTTCGGGATATCTGTCTCCAATAGTAGCACTGACAGATGGAAACCACTCTTCAGGGTAACCATAATACTCATTTCTTACGATTTTTTCAAAGTGAAGGCTGTAGCCAATAATAAAAGCTGCCAAAAATGCAGCTACAGAGCAAAACGAATGAGAAATGGCAATATATTTGGCATTGAGTGTCAATAGAGAATGATTCGGATCGGTCTCGGACATGACGGCAATGTTAAATAACACTGATATGAGACAATTGAAAAAGAAAAATCGACGTCAACAAATGTTGTACACTGAATTCGTGTCCTTGAAAACCTATAATACTGTCAAAAAGACTCCCTACAAAACAAAGAAACAAACAATGCGCAGAGAATCAACCAGAAAAGAGGGAAAAACTAGTCCCCTCAGGCAACTTCTAAAAGGCTCAAACTAAAGTGGCGCAGTGATCTTTCATAAGGTGCTGTGGCGCAAGCAGTACAATTTGGTGATTTGCGTCTATCGGCGTTTTGTCGACGCGTCGATTGTATTTTAAGGCATATACTGTTTTTTTCCCGCTGCGGGGAGTTGATCCTAACATGTTTTTGTCAATTTTTCTCTGTTGAGATGTTATTTTGGTACTAGAAGTTCTTCAAAAGCTCTTAGGTTCTTTCCTGCACACAAACATGGCTCGTACGTATCTTATACCCAATTTATTTCAAATATAAAAACATATATACTAACATAGAGTTTCATTTGAAAATCCAATTTTGATAGAATTCCAACATGCACCAGAAGTTTCATTTGATGAAATTGACTACAGAAACCCAGTTGATTTGAAAAATGCACAAGAATCTCTTTTAAAGGAACAGTTTGTCAAAATCGAAGTTTTAAAAGTCGTCAGAAAAGCTTTAGAAAACTGTTTCAAAGTCAATGGACCAAACGGTTATGAAGACTGTAGAGAAATTGCCGACAAATATCTAGCGTTATTACCAGAAAGTAAGGCGTCCGGTTACTTAGGATACCAAAGAAATGATCCAACTAAATAATACTGATCCATCTCTGGTTTCTACTTTATTTATTTCTCACAAAACTATTTATTCATTCAATTTATATCTCCATTTTATACATTTTCCTATATTTAAGAAAAAATACATTTATTATCGAAAATATGTAAAACCATGTTGTGCAAAGAGAACCAAAAAAAAGAGAAAACCTTAATTTGATTACAGACAACACCTTTTAGAGACCTTTTCTCCTCCGTTTGATATTCTCATGTTTTGATATTTGAATAAAAAGAACCCACATCCCGCACCGATCATACAAGAAATGAAAATATAGCCGTTAAAATACATGAATAACAACATGATCACATGATGAACACACCATTCGATAGTATCACAGATTGAATAAATCAAATGTTCAAAAATGCTGGGATAAACGTAAATTTTGGTCCCCTTCTGTATACTTAAGTTTTTGTTCCACGTCCAAAACCACTTGTGCTTTAATGTCTCAAATAATGGTGTCAAGAAGTCTTTAGTATTCTCATTGCTACCATCATACTTATAATTAAAAGATTGTTCAAAGTCGTCTTCGACTTTTACAATTTCTGCTCCTGTATTGAGTAAAGAAATAATTTCTTGATATCTTAGGTTTTTACAGTTGGATTTATACTCGTACATGATACGTCTCCACCAATTAATTGCAATCAATAATGCCCAAACACCTACACATGAACCACCAAATAATGCTGGCGTTTTTGTCATCCATTTATCTGATAAAAAACAAACATCTTTTGCAGTCCAATTCCAGAGCATAGACATTGAACATTTCATATTTTTATGACTAGCTGCTGTAGTTGAAAGCAGTGTATTTGCAACTGACATTGACATTGAGGCCATAGTTGCCGTAGTTGACGGTATTTGTGTAGCAGTTGTCATTAACATATTCATAGCTGTACCTGTAGAGCTGATTGAAGTTTCCATGCTCATTGTCATAGACGAGGTTGTAGCCATAGTCATACCACCCATGTTCATGATATATTGTGTTTTAGATAATTGTCAAAAATAAAAAGTTTCTCTGATACAATTTTCAAAAGTAGGATACTATACAAGTTAAATGTTATAAACAATCTTAAAAAATATTGGACTATTTAAATTCAGAAGTTACATATTTTGCTCACTATTAAAAAATCACCAAGGTATATCAGTTCTCTTTGATTACTATATTCGTGGAAAAGAGCAAATTATTTTTCATCGATTGTTACAAATACGCCCCTCGGATGAGCAAATAAACTTCACCACCTTCCTAAAACGGATATTTTGGGATATAGTTGTCTCGCTTTGCTTTTCATAAAGAGAAGTGAGCAGTTTTTCGAGCAAATAAGAGTGTAAGGTAACATTCATATATAAAGCGAGAAGAATCGCCTGTTTTGTACGGTAGTCATGAAGCTTTTTGTTGTAATATATAACATACATACATATTATATACAAACAATTTTCAAGTAAAATGTCTGAATTAAATGCGATATTCTCGCCTGAGCAATTGTCTGGTAAAATGGCTATGAGAGACACCAGCAGCAATGCATGTAAAATATCAATGTTATGGAACTGGTACACCATTGATGCATGCTTTTTAGCCAAATCATGGCATGTCAAGAGCAGAGGTATGTTTGCTGGTGTGTGTATTGGTGTTTTTTTCTGGGTTGTTGCATATTGTTGGTTTCATAGATTCATTGTGGAATTCGACCATTCCATCATCGACTATAAAATGAAAAAATTTAATTTCCAGGAAACCCCAGTTGTGGTTGACTGCTGTTGTGAAGTTGAAGGTGAAAATCAATCAACTTTGTCTTCCTCTAATAAGGATAATGTGGTGGTTGTGGATTCCGATGCTAAACCTGTTCAACCAGGTCAGGACTTCTGGACACCGCTGAAATCAACCCTATCACATAAATGGCTTTTATTTTCTGCAAAAAAGGAACAAAACAAAATATACCCAACAGCGCTTGAACATTCTGCCAGATCTGGGTTATACCTTATGGAGTGGACTACTTCATATCTACTAATGTTGATGTGGATGTATTATAACGGCTATATTATCATAACCATGATTTTAGGATATTTTTTTGGTCAGCTTCTTTTTAATTACACTCCTTTAACTATGATTGATGTCAAAAACGAACAAACAATAGTTGCAGCACCAGCACATCCATAGAAAACTGGAATGTGTGAAAAAAGCATTTTTTACCATTACAACATTATTATCCGCCAGGTTATGATCTATACTCACTAAAAATTTGACAAAAAACACTCTTTGCTCTGCGTTATCAAAATTAATTTTAGAAACAATCTGTTTTAACGTTCATTTTGTTTAAATTGTAGTATTTTTGAAGATCAAATTATTTTTCAAAGAAGCTGAGGCAACTTTCCCACAAAATTTTACTTCCTTTTTGCAAAAGAGCAGATTTATGCGTTTTATAAGATGCATTAAATTGAGACGCACTATACAATCAACTAATCTTATTATTCGGTCAGGTTGTTTCTCACTCTAGTGACTGTATATTCTTGATTACATCAGCTCTTTTATATATATATACCAATATATTGAATCTTATTATAATCATGCGGCTTTTTAGTTGAAGTTTGTTTTGACTGTCTATATATCGGAATAAAAGAATCTTTATATACAGCTTCTCTAACACTAAAAAATTGAAAGTCAAGGTGCATAAAAATTAGAATGTGACACATAGCAAAAGATAATAATAAATTTAGCTTCATATACTATACTATTGTGGTTAGGTGGGTACTTCAGAAATTTAATAAATGCAAAAAAAAAATGAATTATATTATAGATCTGCGATATAGCACGAACTTGCTCATAATTAGAGCCCCATCATTCCGTCTCCCGTCATTCTTCTCTATTTCGTTTGAGGGCTTCCCTTCCTTTCTTAGGAATTCGCGGTTTTAAAAAAGTGGTTTTCACGTTACAAATTTTTTTCTTCGACGACGACAATATGTAGGTTTTTGATTTCTTTTTAGTTTGACAAGATACTTGATACGTTATGTTAGACATCTTACAATTTATTGAAGAAAAGGGTGGTAACCCTCAAATTATTAGAGAATCTCAAAAAAAGAGAGGTGCATCTGTTGCAATTGTTGATGAAATTATTGCTGAATACAAAGAATGGGTCAGATTAAGATTCGTTGCAGATGAATTAAACAAGAAATTGAACAAAGTTCAAAAGGAAATTGGTTTAAAGTTTAAGGCTAAGGAAGATGCATCTGAGCTATTAAAGGAAAAGGATTCCATCATTGAAGAAAAGAAGAAAGCTATTGAAGCTGAACAAAATGCAGACAAGCAATTAAGATATAAAGTTAATCAAGTTGGTAACATTGTTCACGAATCCGTTGTTGTTTCTATGGACGAAGAAAACAATGAAATGGTCAGAACTTGGGCTCCAGAAGGTTACGAAATTGAAAACTTGAGCAATGTCGCAACTGCAACTGGTTCTGAAGCAAAGTTATCACATCATGAAGTCTTACTCAGATTAGACGGTTATGATCCAGAAAGAGGTGTCAAGATTGTCGGTCACAGAGGATATTTCTTAAGACAATACGGTGTTTTCCTTAACCAAGCTTTGATTAACTATGGTTTAAGTTTCCTTTCATCTAAAGGTTATTGTCCATTACAATCACCTGTTATGATGAACAAAGATGTTATGGCCAAGACTGCACAATTATCTGAATTCGATGAAGAATTATATAAGGTCACTGATGGTGATGATGAAAAATACTTAATTGCCACATCCGAACAACCAATTTCTGCTTACCACTCAAATGAATGGTTTGAATCACCAGCTGAACAATTACCAGTCAAATACGCAGGTTATTCCTCTTGTTTTAGAAGAGAAGCTGGTTCTCATGGTAAAGATGCTTGGGGTATTTTCAGAGTTCATGCTTTTGAAAAGATTGAACAATTCTGTATTACCGAACCAGAAAAGTCTTGGGAAATGTTTGATTTCATGATCAACAATTCCGAAGAATTCTACAAATCTTTAGGCTTACCATACAGAGTTGTTGGTATTGTTTCTGGTGAATTAAACAATGCTGCAGCAAAGAAGTTTGATTTAGAAGCTTGGTTCCCATACCAAAAAGAATTCAAAGAATTGGTTTCATGTTCAAACTGTACTGATTATCAATCAAGAAACCTAGAAATTAGATGTGGTGTTAAGACTCAAAACCAAAAGGAAAAGAAATATGTCCACTGTCTAAACTCGACTTTATGTGCTACTGAACGTGCTTTATGTTGTATCTTAGAAAACTATCAAACTGAAGACGGTCTTAAGGTTCCTGAAGTTTTAAGAAAATACATTCCTGGTGAACCGGAATTCATTCCATATGCTAAGGAATTACCAAAGAACTCCACTTCTAACAAGAAGAAATAAAAGAAAGAGTTTGTTGGTACCAGATATACTTAATTTGAAATGGTATATTACTGTGTTTCTATTTATAAATAATTTTTTATCATTTAATATTATAACTAATATTTTTACATAATAGAGCTAATGTTGACAGGCATTTCTTCTATTTGACAAGAGTAATAATTTTCCAATTCATGTAAAACATCCACATCCTCATTAGTGACAAAATTGATGGCCACACCTTTTCTACCAAATCTACCCGATCTACCAATTCTATGAACATAGTTTTCTCTATCAAAAGGAAGATCGTAATTGATGACCAAGGAAACTTGCTGAACATCAATACCTCTTGCCCACACATCCGTAGAGACTAAAACCCTCGAATTACCCATTCTGAAATCATTCATAATCTTGTCTCTTTCATCTTGCTTCATATCTCCGTGCATAGAAACTACTGTAAAATTGGCCTTTTTCAACGCGTTCGATAGCCAATCGACCTTCTTCTTGGAATTACAAAAAATGACAGCTTGAGTGATAGTTAAAGAGTCATATAAATCACAAAGCGTATCAAATTTCCATTCTTCCTTTTCTACCTGAATAAAGTACTGTTTAATACCTTCTAAAGTGATTTCATCTCTTTTAACTAAAATTTTGACAGGTTCATTCATGAATTTTTTTGTCATATTCAAAACCTCCTTTGGTAACGTCGCACTGACAACAACTACTTGACAACCTGCAGGTAAATATTTGTAAATATCATAAATTTGTTCTTTAAATCCTTTACCCAATAATTCATCTGCCTCATCTAAAATAATCATTTTGATGTTTCTAGTGACAATGTTTCTTCGTTTGATCATATCAAGAACTCGACCAGGAGTACCACTCACAATATGTTGTCCCTTGGTAAGAGCTTTAACATCATCACCAACACTTTTACCTCCAACACATGCATGGACTTTTATATTCATAAAATCGCCCAATGCACGAATAACGTTCTGAATCTGAACAGCAAGTTCTCTGGTTGGAGACAAAACAATTGCTTGTGTGCTTTTATTTGATGTTTCAATGACTTCTAACATACCAATAGAAAATGTTGCAGTTTTACCGGTACCACTCTGTGCTTGAGCAATGGTATCTTTCCCAGAAATGATTTGTGTAATCGCTCTAGATTGGATGGCAGAAGGAGCAGTAAATCCATAATTGTATATACCTCTTAAAAGAGGGTTCTTCAACTCCATAGCTTCAAAACTCGAAGTCACAGGAATACGAGCTGTAGTCTTAAACTTCAAGCTTTTATCTAGTTCTCTATCAAATTCCATCTTGTCTTACGGTGTAACTCCCAGATATTGACAATACAGCTCTATGAAAAAAAATGCTGATAAAGGAAAAAAAATATTTTTATTCATGTTGTCAAAAAACTTACGTAATCCTTGGTTTGGGTTTTACGAGAATTTAGTAGCAAATTTTGTGTAGGTGACGCCGGAGTAGTGGAACATTGGATTTGAATAGATTGAACATTCAAAGCAAGTTGAACTTCTTTATAATAAGGGAATTTTATCATTCAGGCAGAACTAGTATTATGAATTGACAAACATTACATTACTACCTTGCTATCCTATCTTAGTAATAGGTTATTTATTTCTTCAGAATTGCAAATGGGCATAACTCATATTCAAATGCAAAACCACTCATAAAAAAAAGTGAGTTGTAAAGTTCCACCTTCGAATATATGCAGAAGAGTCTCTATAAAAATAAGATGAAAATTCGACAGGATAAAGTTCACTCTTTATTTCCGCTTTTTACATATCATAATTACTATAATTACCTTTAGCTTTGCTGACAATATTTCTGTAATGGAAATCAAACGCAGATATAAAGTAGGATAGCCAAGCAGGTATTTGAAATGGAAGTTTGACCTTTTTTTTATCATTACGTAATTTTATTTTTTCAACGAAAAGTTTAAAAAAATTTTTGAGAGAACCTTATCACCTGTTCCCTCCACTGAAGATACAATTCTGGTTCTTGGTAAAGGTCAATACGAGACTCGCTATAAATAACTAATGACCTCTGAAGAAGCTATTGTTGTTTTAATTGGTGGAGGACATGCATCGGGCAAAAAAGCTGGTGCTGAAATTCTGAAATCTCAATTGGAAACCAAATTCGGCAATGGTAACATCAACATCAAATTGATTGATATGGTTGAATATATGAGAAAATCAGAAAACGGATCCAAGTTACCATCTCAGTTTGATTTTGGGAAAATTTACGACGATTTGAAGGTGTTGAAGGAACAGCAAGAATATGATGTCATTATAATGTATGGATTATATGCTTTATATGACCCAAAAATCACCGCCTTGTCCATCGTCAGGGTATTCATAGATTGTGATGCAGATATTAGATTAGGAAGGTGGATTAAGAGGGACATTATTACTGACAAAGCGGGTAAAACTGAGCAAGAAGTTGCCCAAATTAACAGAGAGGAAAAGGCGAAATTAGACCAACTTTTAACTGTTTATCTCAACCAATCCAGAAACGAAATGAAGTTGTATATTGGGGACACAAAAGATAAAGCAGATGTCATACTGCCTAAAGGAGCGGATGTCTCGGGATTTATGATGATTGTCGACGGACTCCAAACACTTGTCTTACGTAAAATTAGCCAAAGACTGGGGACAACCAATGGTAGATCATGGAGTAACAGTAGTAACAACCGTGAAAGTGTTATTCAGAATATCAAGCTCATGGCTAATGAACCTAGTGTCAAATCTCTCAATAATGATAATTTCAGTAACAAAAATAAAATTTACTACGACGTCAACTAACCAAGAACATAAAATTTAATAAACATCCTATACACTACACTTTATAAACTATAATGATAATTTTGCTAACCTAACAAAACTTCAAAGAATATCCTAGGTAACTTAAACAGTGTATTCACGCCAAAAAGCTTGTTCCATCTTTTAGATTATCTGTTTCTTTCTTCTTGTATGAAAATGGTCACGTAGCAAAAATGTTCCGTCTTCACTACGAAGACGCGCCGCATGGCTGCAATTTTTTGACAGAACATTCAGTGTCTTCTCATGTACTGTCCTCGATACAAATGCTTTAAATCATGAACAATATATTGCTTTCAACAAAGGTATACAAGATATGATCATTTTTTGTATTTATTTAACTTCTTTTAAAATTGCCAATAGTTATTTGATTGAACATTTGATCCATGTTTGTAGGTCAAGCAATAACTACGATCTTGGTAGCCATTGCTGCCATTCCTACTACATATGCATATAAAACTGCATTATACTATTCACAGTGGTCGTATCCAGAACATTTACCTAGTGAAATCCCATTATCTCATGTTACAAATATACTTTTTGCTTTTTTTGATTTGGATACAGCCAATAGCAACATTCAGTTATCTAATTTTTCCTTGGTAGCTGAGGAAAGGATCGATTACCACTTGACCACATTACAGAACGATTATGATGATCTGAAGTTTCATAATTTATCTTTTGAAGCCAACGGTGCTATGTATAATGAACTTCCATGGGTAGAGAATTATCTGTCATCAGCCAAAAAATTTTTGTCCGCTGATAATAAAAATGGAGCTACGTCGAATGGTTTAATAGGTCAACTAAATCGTATGAGAGCACTAAACCCAAGAGTTAAAATATCAATGTCTATTGGGGGTGCTGAAACAGGTAAATCTTTTAGAAAAGTTACTAAATCCAAAGAAACTGTGCTACAGTTTGTTTCAAATGTTGCTGCCAATATTGAGGCGTTTGGGTTTGATGGAGTGGATATTGACTGGGAATATCCTGAGAGTGATGTCGATGGTGAAAGGCTTTCCTATCTGATCCAAAAATTCCATGAGTTTTTTGTTTATCGTAAAACTCAAAAGATAATTACTTTAGCCATACCACTTGACCCGTCAGTTTTAAAATATTACGACTTTCAATCTATGGATCCATACATTACTGACTATAATTTGATGGGTTATGATCTGGCTGGCAAATGGAGCTCCATTTCTGGCTTTCACTCAAACCTATACACTGACAAGAGCAATATGGAAAATACTTTGTCGGTGGACTCCACTGTAAAGTATCTAACTAGTATGGTGAACTCTTCAAAAATATTACTTGGCATGCCTGCCTATGGTGTTTCTTTCAATACGAACCAGCTTTATCACAAATTTACCAAATGTGCAGCTTTAACGAACAACCAGTTGTATTCTGATTTAGAAACTTGTGTGATCGATTATAATGACTTACCTCCTGAAGGCTACATTGAAGTGTCGAACCTTGAAACGGGAGCTGGTTATGCTTATTGCAATATTTCAGGTCATGAAGGATTGATTACGTATGATACACCAGCTGTTGCTCGTATGAAAGCGCAGTATGTTGTTGATAACAAGTTGGGTGGGGGTATGTGGTGGGATTCTCAGGGTGACACTTTATTGTCTGACACTAAACGATCCCTATTATACAATTTTGTTGATGTTTTGGGTGGTCTTTCTCAGTTGGGCTCCTCCAATTCTAAAGAAAAGGACAAATCTGGCGGTTCTTTTCCAACTTCAGTTGCTTCCGTAAAAGTTAATAGTTCCATTTTTGGCAGCAATGGTGTGAAACTGAATGCTAGTCTGATTTACTCGTTTTGGGCCATTCTTTCTTCTATCTTCTTTTTCTTCTGATTAACCGAAATTCTTCGTCTCTGCTTCTTTATAATATATCTTTTCTTTAAATTTAACTTTTTGCTGTTCGTAATTGATCAAAGTAAACTCCTGATTGTTCGGAGTCTATACTTTTCCTAATATTTGCAAATGTCATTTCAATACATGTTATTCCCATTGCTAATATTTTATTTAAATCTTTGAATCTTTATATAGTATATAAGTATTATCAATTTATTTTAATATACAAAACAATTAAATTATTTATAAATTTAATCAGCTTGATCCCAGTTACCTGGTTTTTGTTGTTGTGGCATAACAGGTCCACCAGCTCTCTTGGCAACAATGATTTGATCAACGCTCAAAATTGTGCAAACTGCTTCAGTTGCCAAATTGATTGCATTCTTTTTAGCAATAAATGAATCAAAAATCAATTCCTCTTTGATATCTACCAAACACTCATTGACATTATCGGATTCAATATCAATACCGTATTTAAGAGTGTCTAAGTCATTTTCATCATGAGATGAATATAATCTTGGTAGTATTTCACTTGGATCTAAACCACTAGTTTCACACAACAATCTTGGTAGAAATTCAAAAGCCTCAGCAAATTTTTTTATGCCTAACTGTAATAAGCCTGGAGTCTTTTCACCATAATTGGTAATTCTCTTGACCAACTCACTTTCTGTGGAACCAGCACCTGGTAATAGTCTTGCATCTTTCAAAATTGACTTGACACTGGATACACCATCATCGATAGCTCTTTCAATATCATCCATGTTGTTTTGAGTAGCACCTCTGATCACGATAGTAGAAGTTAATGAAACTTCATTATTCTGTCTGAAAACAGTAACTCTATCAGAACCAATTTCAGTAGATTCAACGACATCAATAATACCCATTTCCTCAGGTAATGGAGCACCCAGTCTAACCAATGGTGTTGCACCACAGATACGACATATACGTCTTAAATCAAATTTAGAAGGCACCTTCAAAACCAACAAATTGTATTTATTCATAAAATGCAATGCCAACTCACCAATACCTTGACCGGCAACAACGACTTTAACACCAGAATCTGCAATTTCTTTAACCACCTTGTGTAATTCATCTTCTTCACCTTTACTGAAATTCATCATTTCGTCAGCATTGTGTAATAAAACGGTACCTTTAGTTTCTGATGCTGAAATATCAACGGGACAGTTGAAAATTGCAACTTTTGAAGTCTCAGAAATCTTCTTTACTTTGGATTCAGGTTCTCTTGGGAAAACCATACCTTTGATGACGAAAGAGTTATGAATTGAACCACCCATGATCTTGACAACTCTGATGGAATCAACATTGAAAGCTCTAGGATCATTCTTTGGAATTACGTGCTGAACTGCAGTGGAAACCAAATTGGAGATGATGTTTTCCTGACCATATTGCTTGGACATGATGACAGGTTTGATTATCTTGAGTAATTCTTCCTTTGAGGTTAAATCTTTGATTTCATCCACAATCAACTTTTCTAGCTCTTTTACAGCAAATTTATTTGCCAATCTGTAGCCTTGAATAATTTCAGTTGGTGTTAATCCCAAAACAACCAATTTTTCAGCCAAATGTAACAATTCACCACCTAAAACTAAAACATAGTTAGTAAAATCACCCATTTCTTCCTCTTGTTGTTTGGAATGCATGACCAAAACTTTCACCGCAGGATGAATAATATCAAGTTCCTTGATCATCGTTGCAGCATCATTGGTAATAAAAATTTTACCGAGGTTATTGACAATAATCTTGTTCTTACCACATGGACCAATTGACGTGGAAATCATTCTTGAGATCTCACGACATGCTTGGATATTTCTGTTGATCGCACCATCAGTGTTTGAATGGACTTGATAACCTTGTTTGAAAAGATTCGAGTTTGGAGCACCAGGAAGCTTTAATGACATCTTTACTTATCCTCCGAAAAAACCTTTGTTAACTCTTCTCAACTACCTTTTCACATAATTCTTCAACATGTTGAATCTCGACACTGAAAAGAGCGCGCTGAGAAAACTGTGCGCATGAAATTTCAGCTTGTCTGCGACTAAGGGTGTGTCGCACATGATAAACGGCAAGTTATTGACAACAAGACAAATAGTCGGAGTTTTTAGTACCGTGATTATAAAAAGTTCTATAGGGAAAAAACGCAAACTTTATCCTTGGGATATGTGCTATTTATTTTTCCTGAAAGCTGGTATGTTTTTGGCAAATATATTGTTACAGATTTGGAAATGGCGAAAAAAGTTGACCTATTTTCTTGACAATCAAACAGTTTGCTGTTTTTTTTGTCTTTCAAATAGGTGAATTTTAAACGCCTTTTGAGATCATGGTGATAGCATTGAGAAATAATGCATCCAGGATGATTAGTTGTACCCATAATTTGTTTTGGCGTTTTAGGATTAGTGATATATGACACAGGCACTGTTGTGGGTGATGCTATTTATTACGAATTGGAGAGAAACGGCAAAGGAAAGAATAGTCGAAAACAAAATCGATATTTTTTAAACCGGTGTTGCTTTCTTACATGGTGATATGGATTAAAAGCAACCGCTTTTGTGAACTTGCATATAAATATCAATTGAATTTCTTTGGATGTTGCTTTTTAAAGCTTGAAAAGGTATTCCGGTTTTAAAAAACTGGTACGATTGCAAAAGCCTTTACATATAATTTCAGCAAAATGGTATTACAAGATTACTATCAACATCACAGTGGGAAAGTCGTATGATTTTATAAGGTTTATTTCTGTTCATGCTTTGGAGTTTTTATAGGTTTCACCCAGCCGATATTAAAATGCCTTACAGCAATTTTCATTTTTTTTCCACACTTTTTTCATAGCTGTACTAACTGGATTTGTCAGCTTTGTGTCTATCAGTATAATCAAAATACATCGATCTCATACGCATTTTGTCCAAATTGTAAAATAGCAGCTGCTGGAAAAATAAAATTGGCTCGACAAACATATTCGATTATCCTACCAAATATATTCGCCAACAATCATTTTTTTACGGCTTCAGCATACTTAAGCAACTTTTCGCTATGCTTTTACGCATATAGTGATTTTATGCATTGAAAGAATTGCAAACAAAAATTAGTGCAAAATCAAAGTGAATAAAAACTCCTTTGCCCGTTTCTATTCAAATGATTTTTAAAATAATACTTCTATTAGAGCCTCTAACTATTGTACACTCAATGGCTTTTCATCGATGTTCATATTCGTCGTTCTCGCTACGTACGGCTTATTTCATTCCCCACGCGATTTTGAAAGTGAGTTTCTGCACTTAGCGCATAGTGACACGCATCTGCCTTATTTACTGAAAAGAGGATGGATGGTTATTGAAAAAGATTTGTGCAGAACCAGGTAGACAAAATGCAGAATGAGATATTGGGTATTGAGAGGGAAAGGAAAAATAAACAGCATAAACAAGATGAGCTTTCAGACATCAATTCGCCCAATTATGATCCGTTACATCATATTTTTCAATTGTTCAATGAACCATCAGCATTTTCGGAAATCGATTCAATGATTGAACGAGCCAACTCCTATCAGGTTTCAACCAAAAATAAGTTGTTGGATAAAAGAGAAGAGTATAAAAAGCTTGTTTTAAACACGAATGCTGGCGTCGATCAAACAGATGTTGATAAACTTGATGACGAAGTCTCCAAATTACTGGAAAGTTTTCACGATTTAAGAGGGCAAGCTACTCTCACAGGAAAAACTATTAATTCAATGACGGAAAATATCAAAAAATTAGACCATTCAAAGAAAAACTTGACTTTCACTCTGACCACATTGAAACGGTTGCAGATGTTGGTTACTGCGTATGATAGATTAGATAAACAATTAGAGAGGCAAAAAAATATCAGGAACTATTCTGAAATCAGACAGCTTTCAGATGCTGTATTGGAACTAAATCAGTATTTTCAAGAATTCAAGAGCATTGATGAAATAAATAAACTTAATAAGCTGATCAATAAAATGAAAAACCAACTTATTGATGACATTTTTAACGATTTCGAGTTGGAGCTTAACGAGGATTTGAAAAATGATAGTTTAGTTGATGCTTGTCACATATTAGAAGCTTTGGGTCTCCCTTATAAGGAAAAATTGCAAAATTGGTATTTGAAAGCAGTTTTAAAAGATATTACCAACATTTTTCGAAGCACCGAAGAAGCTGGATCATTGGATAATATTAACCGAAGGTTCATTTATTTTAAAAACACTCTATCTAATTTTGAATCTCAAAACTTAAGCAATTTCCCTAAAAACTGGAACATGGCGCTTTTGCTTACTGAAAACTTTTGTAACTATACCAAGAATGATATCAAAGACGTTTTGGAAAAAGAATCAAAGTTGAACAATTCAAATACAAAAGCTGACGTTAACACTTTACTCAATTCCTTGTCATTAACGTTGGATTTTGAACAATTTCTGAATAAAAAATTCAAATATTATAAAGACGTTGCCGATCCTGATCATCTCACGGTACCAGATTTCACCAAGTCAATTTCTGATGCTTTCGAACCCCATCTAAATATTTGGATTGACCATCAAGCTTCAGTTCTTGAGAGAAAAATAATTGAATTTTCAAATCCTTCGATTATGTTTAAAAAAACGGGGGAAAATGCAAGTAACGAAGAAGCGAAAGCAGACGATCACGAATCACTAAATGTTTTAGAGAGCTCAGCCGAACTATTTAGAATTTATAGGCAATTGTTATTACAATTGTCAAAACTAACGAACGGTAAGCTACTTATTAAACTATCCGCCATTTTCAATAAATATCTCCTACAATACCAACATAAAATTCTAGAAACCATCTTGCCAGACAGCAAATCACTAATATCAGCAGATCTAGAAAATCAAAAAGAGGGGGTTGACTTGATTTGCTTAGTACTGAACACATCTGATTATTGTTCATTGACGGTTTCTCAGCTAGCAGATAAAATTAAATTGCTTATCAGACCGCACGATCTAGCGGTCAAAATTGACTTTGATAGCTCAAATAATGGATTTCTGCAGCTGAGTAATTATTGTATCAATTTGTTATTCTATAAAGTTGAGAATGATATTCAAATTGCTTGGACTGAAATGAATAGTTTCAACTGGAAGATCTTAGATGAAATTACTGGCGAGTCAAGGTATATGGAGAGCTTAAAGTCTATCATTAAGGAAAACTGCATATTCATGTTTGATAAAATAAGTAGAATCATCTACACGCGGAACTTAATTGATAAAATGGTTGAAATGTTGCTGAAAAAAATTCTAGTTAATATAATCAAGCTACAGCCCATAACTGAGAAAATGGCTGAACAGTTCAAGCTAGATTTACAGGAATTGAAGACCTTTGTCAACTATTTACCAACATTGACCGAAAACGGCGATAAAATACTTTCATCTAAAAGCTTTAAAACCAATCTCAACTCGAAATTCAGAAATATTGACACCTTGATGAAAATCCTAATGATGTCAACAAAACCAATGGATACCTTCATAAATTCCTATTTTGAAATTGTTGGAGATTCCAATTTTAATAATTTTTTGAAGATTTTACGATTGAAGGGAGTTTATAGAGCAGATTCAACATCGAGTGAAAAAGAAAAATTTAAATACATGGATTTGTTCAAACTACAAATCAAATCTTTTGAGGAAAGCCCTGAAGCTTTGATAGAGAGTAATGAATACTTTGAAAAGATCAATTTGAAGAATGTAACCAATACCAATGTTGTACGTAAGATGCATACAAAGTCAAACTCCAGGTCAATTTATTTACCAAATACGGTTGGCATGAGTAGCAGCAACTCAAATCTGAATTCTTCAGCAGCATCTTCGAATACAATTTTATCTCCTTCCATACCGACGCCACCAGAGTTTCCTGTGAACAGCGAAACCGAGAATATCAAACTTACAGAAACGGCTGGTTCCCCCAAGTTGCCCACCAATTTTGGATTTTTCAACAACTCGATTGATACTAATACGTTGATCAATAAAAGGGATAATTTAGAGAAAAATTTAGCAAAGACGTTCAATAACGAGAATATCAAAAAGTTTTTCAAATGGGGTGATAATACCAGTAATGTATAATCTACATATGATTTAATAGAAATGTCATTTTCGTTCGGATTAGGGAAGAGACGTATATACACATGTACATATATATACTGTAACACAAAAAAAAAAAAAACAAAAGTTTGGAAAACCACTATAACTTTAGGGAATAGTAATGATAGTTTGTCGATACCCGGATATATTATTTACCATTCCCTATTATTTCATAAAATAAATTTGTTTAAAATGTCATATCTAAGATGAATATCTCTATTATATACAAGCTTCGAGGCTTCTTTAATGCTTACCATCTGTTCTCTTGTGTCTCAAAGCAGCTTGTTCTTTTTCAAATTTAGGATCAAAGAACATGAATTCATCTAGACCTTTACCGGCAGGGACCATAGGGAAAACTGGAACCTTCTTTTCAATTATCACTTCTAATAAACATGGACCTTCAGTGTTCAACCATTTTTGAATACCTGGGATCAAGTCTTCTTGCTTTTCAATTCTAACACCTTTGATATGCATTGATTCGGCCAGTTTCATGAAATCTGGGTTACTTTGATGAGTATGAGAGTATCTATGCTCATAGAATAAGGATTGCCACTGTGTAACCATACCTTGTTCTTCATTATTCAAAACACAGATTTTAACAGGAGCGTTAGCTTGAACAGCAGATGAAAGCTCCATTAATGTCATATTAAATGAAGCATCACCATCGATATCAATAACCAAAGCATCTGGCTTTGCAATTTGAGCACCAATAGCAGATGGTAAACCAAAACCCATAGTACCTAAACCACCAGAAGTGATGAAGGTTCTTGGCCTTGTCCAAGTGAAATGTTGTGCAGCCCACATTTGATGTTGACCAACACCGGTTGTTACAATAACTTCCTTGCCTGTATCATGGGCAAGCCTTGAAATTTCTCTCATTAATGTCTGTGGTTTGATCTTACTTTCTGGTGTTTCCAATTGATAAGAATATGGATACTTTTCCTTCCATTCGTTGATTAATTGGAACCATTCTTTACGTTCTGTAATCTTTGGTGCCAAATCGTTGAAAATTGCTAAATTTTCAGTCAAATCACCTTCAACAGCTTCGGTTGCTTCAACAACCTTGTTAATGTTCTTTGGAGAAATTTCAAAGTGAATGATACCACCTCTGTTTTCGGTCGCAGCAAGTTTAGCAGCTGGTGCAAACTTTGTTAAGTTACCAGTGACTCTGTCATCAAATCTGGCACCAATTGCAATGATCAAGTCCGCATTTTGAATTGCCATATTGGCGACACCTGAACCATGCATACCTAGCATGTCCAAAGATTTTGGATCATTTTGGTCAAAACAACCTAAACCTTGTAAAGTAGTGGTGACAGGAATTTGACATTTATCGGCCAATTCCTTTAATCTCTTTGGACCATCTTCTGAATTCAAGACACCTGCACCAGCGTAGATAATAGGTTTTTGAGCTTTCTTCAAAAGTTCAATTGATCTTTCAATACATTCCAAAGTGAACTGGGTAGTCATATTCTTGGTTAATTGTTGAACTGCATTCTTTGGCAAGGTAGAAGAGACAGGAATGGCGCTTTTAAGAACTGCAGCGGTGACATCCTTTGGTAAATCAACCAAAACAGGACCTGGTCTACCACTCATAGCAATTTCAAATGCTTCGTTGATTCTTCTTGGCAGTTCAGCGACATTTTTGACCATGACGTTCCATTTGGTACATGATCTAGAAATACCGACAACATCGGCTTCTTGGAAAGAGTCGGTACCAATAACAGAAGTTGGCACTTGACCAGTGAAAACAACTAATGGTATACCATCAGCTAATGCATCAGCCATTGGAGTGATGACGTTAGTGGCACCTGGACCGGAAGTCACTAAAACAACACCTGGTTTACCACTGGCTCTGGCATAACCCTCAGCCATGTGACCAGCACCTTGCTCGTGTCTTGGTAAAACGAAGTTAAATTTATCTGAATTATAGATGGCATCATAAACTGGTAAAATGGCACCACCTGGGTAACCAAAAATTGTATCCACATTATGACGTTCCATCATTTCATGGAAAATTTCACCACCAGTCATACCTATGAAGGAGGAGTCCATATTATTGGATTTGGATGTGATTGAGTCTTTAGTATTGGAATCGTCTTGATTGAAAGAGGGTGCAGGAGTTTCCCTCACAATATTAGATGTCGAGGAACGACAACGTACTTGATACGATGATCTTGAAGTGATATTGACGATATTGGCAGTCGTATATTTGCTGGATCTGGCAGCATGTTTTAGTGCTGTAGCAGAAGACTTTAGAAGCGATCTAGAAAGCATGGTTGTTGGTAAACAAATAAAGACGGGGTGAAATAGCAAAGTTTCTTAAAAGAAGTTAATGGTTTTCAAATAAAGGAATAATTGTTCGTTATATGATAACCGATGAAAAATTTCATGAAAAAAAAAAAAAACTTGAGTCACGAAAAGCGCTAAGGGAAAGAATTTTTGGCGCAATTCGCCGGTACCGGCGATGCCATTCGTATACATTTTTATTGTACTTGAGCCTGTGCCGGAATATTAAAACATGATTAGAATTAGCGATTAGGACGTGTTGGATTCATTTATGAGGGGAAGTAAAATCGGTTAAAGGATATGAAAGGATATGAGGATGATAAAAGCATGTAATTTCTTCTTTATCTTTATTGCTGACAAGGGGCCTATTGATTTGGCGGTTTCTTTGAAACACGTTTCCGCCATGTCACCCGATCTTCTAGCGAATAGTAATTGAACTCATTAAGGAGTGAAAGGTTATTTCAAATGGCTTCACTTTTGCCATTATCACACAACCAATATTAAACTAAAACATACGCGCTTCCTCACTGAATAGCCAGGCGGATAAAAAACGGAATAATGAAACGCAAATAGCTACCTCAAGTATTCAGTTTCAGTCGTATAAATGCCACGAGTTTCAATATCCAATCCGAACGGTAACAGCTGATTTTTTGATAGTCAAAACTGTAAAGGAGTTATCAATCTCAAACCAACAGATGTGATGATATCAGTGGTCTCTATATTACATGTTTTTCTTTTACATGATAATATTACGTAATCATTGATATAATTTTTTGTCCCCGGAAAAAGGGAAAGTATGTCAGGTGCGTTTCGTACATACGGTATAAAATTCGGTATGGCTGTAAATTTATTATAAGTACATTGCTTTGATGAAGGATCATAGTACAACAACAAAGCAAATTCGTAATTAACGTTTTCTTCATAACATGAAAAAATAAATCAGCCAGTGCGACTATCGACCGCATTTTGTTTTGTATCTAAGTTACTACAATAATATCCTTTTTTTATCTTTATCCACAAAGTAGTGTTTTTGACACTTCTATTGTGAGTGAATAATATTGAATGGTTCCTTTCCCGTGAATATTCTTTGCTTCACCAATGACTCACGATATAATTTACAAGACAACGGGATCTCTGAAAATTGGAGATGTTCACCGTTATATTTTAACCTACACCCCGCAAGATATCAATGCCGAGATAGGCTCAAGTATATACGTCAAGGTTAAAAATATTGAAAATGTGCTCATGAATTCGGCTGTTTTCAACGGGCCCTTTTTCCTTTATTGCGACATTAGAAACGAGAGCTATGATCATAATGTTCCATGTTTTGTATCCGATGAACAGCCCGTCTATGACCCTAATATCATACCAGGACAATCCTTAACGCATAAGTTGGTATTGAACAAATTACAAAATAAGTACGTTTGGATTATTGATATAATATCTCAAATTATTTTTAGCACCACATCTGAGGTAAACTTTGAAATTTTAGTGTCCAGAACTGAAGAAGGATTGAGCAAGGGAACATCGAGCTTGAAAAATGGTAATTTTCTTGCATCCAATCTGAATATACAACATTTGTCAACTATGGATATATGGAATCGTCCTCCAAAATCCGTGACTGAACCAATTCATTTAGTGGTACTGACGCACGGTTTACATTCCAATACCTCAGCGGATATGTTTTATCTGAAGGAACGAATAGAGTTAATGGCCACAAAGACAAATGAAAATATATTGGTTAGAGGTTATTTTGGCAATGCTTGCAAAACTGAACGGGGTGTTAAATATTTGGGCAGAAGATTAGCGGAATCTGTAGTTAACGAAATGGTGCCTTCTGTTGAAGAAAATGGTACTATTGCCAAAATTTCTTTTATCAGTCATTCTCTAGGCGGGCTCGTTCAGACATTTGCCATTTCGTACATTAGTTTCAACTATCCCCAATTTTTTGAGAAAATTAAACCAGAAACATTTATTGCCATGGCTTCACCATTACTTGGGATATCCAATGAAAACCCTTCATATGTTAAAATGTGTTTGAAGTTTGGAATTGTGGGAAAAACCGGTCAAGATCTGAACTTGGATGGTAACCAACCCTTATTGTTGTTATTACCATCCAAACCCACTAGAAAGATATTAAAACAGTTTAAAAGAAGAACAGTTTATGCCAATATTTTGAACGACGGTATTGTACCATTACGTACAAGTGCACTCCTATATTTAGACTGGAAGGCTTTAACAAAAATTTATGAAGATATCAGCGGAAATGCAGGTGATATACCAAGCGCTGCGAACAGCACTGATGATAAAAATGATTCCAGCTCGTCAGGAGGAACCGAGGCAGATGAAATTCCAGAAAATGTGGAAGCTAATCAGCGTCCTAATCATGATTTTTTCAGTTCCTTCAAAAGCAAGATCCAATCTACAATAGGATATTGTTTACCAAATATGCAAGCCCCAAAGACAACACATAAGTATAACTATATCCAAACTACGATTGATACTGATGATAGTTTAGATCAACAAGACGATCCAAATAATCCTGCAATGAATACAATTAAAGACGTGATGACAACAATACCTAAATCTTCTATCATATCGTCAATAAAAAAAATTATTCTACCCCCAACGCCGACATCTAAATACATTTGCAACCCCAAAAGTAGATATAACGTGATATTGCATGATAAAATTTATACTCCGGATATGATACCTAAAAGACATACCATTTTATCCAAAAATATAATTATTTCACAGCTCGAAACGTCTAAACGACATAGGTTTTTGGAGGAAAAGATTGCACGTAGATGGCACAATGGAATGAGTTGGAGAAAAGTTCTAGTGTACTTACAACCAGATGCACACAATAACATTGTTGTGAGACGTAGATTTGCCAATGCATATGGCTGGCAAGTGATTGATCATTTGGTTGATGAGCATTTTGGCTTCAAATCAGTGAGTGGGGATGATTTAAGTTTATGGGAAATCAAAGAAAAGGAAGTTTTGAGGAAGTCTGATACCATTGATTTGGATCTTTCTGAAATGGATCATATAAACGATCAATTTGGAAAGGTCATGACGAAGGAGTTTGATAAAGAAACAAAGGAAAAGAATAATGGAACTAACAAGGGAAACCCATTACTCAAATTACCCATTTTAAAGGAGCTCAAAAAGGCTAAATCAGAAACGAGCGGAGAAGATTCTGCTTCAGCATCCGATAACAATGAGGAAGACGAAGAAGACGAGAATGTTGCTTATCAAGAAGAGTTTCAGGATGAAGATAATGAAAGTTGTGCTTCGTCTGATAACGAATTGAACCAGATTAACGGAGATTGGTTCAATGAGACCGCAAGTGGATACTATGATGGTCCTACCGGTTTAATTAATTGCGTACATGAGGGTGTAGCAGCTTGGACTAAGAGCGTGACCGGAACTTCACCATCACACGAAGGCATCACAAATACAAACGATGATGATACTTTGGCTTTAGAAGATGGGTTGAAGGAGCTTAATGAAGTTGGTGAATTGAATGCATATGTGTAGTTCAGGAAATATCAGTCATACAATCACCTCAGGAAATTTTGGGCTTATTCTAACGTATTTGTTCGACGGAATTTTATAATATTTTTAAAAATAACCTACAACAGTGCTGTTTTCACAATGTATATTAGCAGATAATCTTAGCACAAAACCAAAAAGAGTTCAATTACTTTTATATTGGCTACCAAATGGCTTTCTTTGAAGTTCATTGATATTTTATTTGATTGAAGATAAAGTTAGAGATTTGAAGATTCTGTTCCTCAACGAGAGCTGATTTTCAAAACACGTGTGAAGTTTCAATAATAAATGTTTTATTTGAACAAAAGGCTGCGGCATCTGTTTGTAACAATGCATTGTATTCCGATGAACTACATGTTGTTCAACCGCAACCTTAAAGTCATCCTTATACTCCCTCACCTGAATCAATTACGTAATGAATTTTGGTGTAGACTTTCTATGTTCTCTACTCTCGGCACTTTCTTTAAATTGAAAATTCGCTGTTTGGATTATTCATAGGGAGAAGAATAAGAAGGGCAGGAGAGCAGGTTAAGCATGTCGGACATACCACAACAACAATCACAGCAGTCACAAGGTGTTAACTCGAACCAGGGTAACAACAACAACAACAACAACAATAATAATAATAATAAAAATAATCGTCAGAAGAAGAACACACATGCTCCAAAGCGTGGTCCAATTATAGATATGAAGAAGTATTTAAATACTGAGATTATTGCCAGAGTTTCAAAAGGCCGTGAAATTAGAGGTAAGTTGATTGGATATGATTTTTGGATGAATATGGTGCTAGAAGATGCAACTATCACGACACCAGATTACGTCCAAAAACAAGAGAATGCTGAATCTAAAATTGAGAAGGTCTCAAAAGCTGTCATCTTGGGTAGACTACTTTTTTCCTTTGAACCAATTGATGGTTATGAGGTGATTACAAATCCTGATTTTCAGCCGGAAGCGGTCATATAAGCTAAATCCAATTAGTAATACATTAATTTACACAGATATATTTGATCTATATAGCTACTTAATCTGTACTTGCACATCCTGAACACCCACAGTTGACACATTTAAAATCTTCATTCGATTTCCTAATACTTTTGGGCACTCTGCACATACATACAGTTTCGCCAATACATTTTAAGCAGCAAAGGTTTTCATAACCTTGCTTTCTCCATTTAGAAATAAGGTTAATATCTCCAATTTTATACTTAATTAGCCATAAATATAGAACTTCATCAATGAGCTTTCGTTTATAATATAAAGAGTAGATATATCGATTTTTTTGATGATGAACACGCATTATATCCCAGTTTAACTCATTCTTAGATATTGAGGGGTTGCCTTTTACAGATTCTAACTGCAATAGCTTTTCCTTGAATTTTTCCAAAGTCGGCCGTAGCTTATCATATCCTTCGGGTGGATTCGACTTGGAAGGAATTTTCAGCTTCTTTATATTGTTTATAGGGGCCATTGTCTTAAAATACTTTGCATAACTGCAATGTAAAAACTATTTTGTGTCCTCGGAACTTTTTTTTCCTCGTTTCGTCTTAGCGCCAAAACGCTTACTTGAACTTTGTTCAACTAAGTAATACGTGGATCTTTGATTGGGATAATTTTGTTTCCCTCTTTTCTTGACTGATTTATTTTTTGTCACTAATAAGGATATATCATTGGTATGGATATTGTTGATGGATTTATTGATAAGATTAAACGTAGAGTTTTTAATGACTTTGATGTATATCAATTAATACGTTTAGTTATTATTATTGGTGGATATATTTTTTTGAGAACCAGAGTCTCTGAATATTTGAAGCAAAAGCAAATGCAAACACAACTTGAACATGATAGAAAAATGAAAGAAGAAAAGCTAATCAATGATCCAACCGGTGAAGCGGCCGAATTGGAAGCTGAGAACGATTTTAACGGTAGTGCAACTATCAACAAGAGTGAAAAACAATGGGGTTGGGGTAAAACTACCAGACGTAAGGTCAAGAAACAACAAGCATTATTTGAAAAGGAGATTGAAAAAGCTGCAGTTGAAGCCCAAAGAAAATTGGATGCTGGTTACGATAGTGATGAAGAAATTAACGAATTCTTACAGGATTAGTCAGATATTTGAAATGCTTGAAACTCAAAAAAAATTATAAGAATCTTTAATCTGAATCCAAATAAAGGATTATAATTTATTTATTTCTATATTTTTCGTCACCTATAACCATGTCATGTATTATAGATATATATGCATATAAGAACGATATATGTAGTAGTACGTCTATTATTCGTTTAGGGACGATAGTCTCCTACTATTTAAGTAAATATATCTGTTTTTTAGACGATCGTCGGCAACATGAAGATTGAAAAAAAAAAAAATTTTAGAATTTTTGGCTTAGACGCATAAAGAGATCAGGAATAGATCAGAAGTTTATAAATTAGGGGAAATTAGAGGCGTATTAGCTAAAATATGAGTTTCAGAGGTGGTGGACAACGTGTAATTCTTCCATTTGGATTGGATTGGGCAGATATTCAGCAAAATGCTACTGAAACACTAGAATATGCCATGCCAGTCAATGGTAAACCTACAGATTTAGAAATGGAGTGTTATCAACAATTTAAAAATTTAACCCAGCTAATGAAAGATTCATCTTTCTACACCGGTAATTTAAAGAGTATATCAACTGAAGAATCCGGGAAAAAGAAAAACTCAGTGTACCTCGAGGGAGGTGCAAATGACGGATTGAAAAGATATTCTGATAAGTACAGAAAAAGAATTACAATTGGTAAATCTATCACGGATCATCCTTTTATCCTCAAATATTTTCCCGAGGAATTACATAGTGTGATGGCATCTAAAAGCGGAAAAAAGAAATCTTTAGGAGTATCCAAATATAAGAAAGGTTCTAAGAACATGGATATCGATAAACTGATCAAATCCGCCGAAGAGAGACAAAAAGAAATTATGGATCGATTAAACGAAGTTGCTGCCAACGTGAACGATGAAGATGTAGCAGAAGACGAAGAAGAAGAAGAAAATTTTGATGACGATTTTGAGGATGATGATGACGATGACTATAATGCCGAGAAATATTTTGATGATGGTGATGACTTCGATGAAGGTGGTGATGATGGTGACGAAGAGGCTGCATTTTGATAAATAGATGATGTAATTATAGCTTTTTAAACTCAATGAATGAAAATAATTAAATTAGATAAAGTACAATTATTTTTTATAAAAAGCAAAAATTAATAATGGGTTATATATATTTTTATGGATAGATTTCAATTCCAACTTTAGTAGAAACTCGATTCCTCCTATGATATGTATGCATGAATACTAAATATTCCTTTGTCGTCTCTGGTTCCTACGAGATTGCATCATTTTTTCATATAAACTTGTTGGGTTATATGTTGGTGAGGATATTGTTTTTGGAAGTTCATTTCTTGGTAATACTATGGAATCTCTTTTAAAGCTACTTTGAAATGACTGCGTTGAATCAAACAACATATCTACCGCATTTGTGTGCGGTGGTGGTGTTGGTGGCATATCATCATCATAATCCTCCTCTTCTTCATAATCATGATCATGATCATTTTCTCCATAATGGTTATTCACCTCACTATCTGATGAACTAATTGGAGGAAGTCGTTTATTATGGTAACTTCTATTTAACTCATCTTCTTGGATTTTTTGATTCCATTTATTATTGGACTGACTGGACCTCAGAATGTTGTCCATACTTCTGACTGAATTTTTCAGATTTACTTGCTGACCGTAAGTGTATTCATCTTCATCACTTTCTTCGTCTTGATCCGATGAAAAGTTATCGCTTTGAATCGCTGCTGGTATGTTATCTTTATAAAGTAATTCTTGTCTAGAGGCAATGCTTTTCCGGTATAAATCATTAAATTCATCAGGAATTATGTTTTCATCGTCATCGTTGTCATAGTTGTCATCATTATCATTTTCGTTATCGTTATCGTTTTCGTTATCGCTGTGAAATAAAACGTCAGGTCCTGTATGTAAAATGTCCGGGTTTTGAATCTTCAAATTCGTCGTATTGTCGATGTTGATGCCGCAATCAATAGTTGCCCGATTTTTGCTGCTACCATAATTACCTAACTTAAAGGGAGAAAAGCTTGGAATGTTCGGAAAACTGAAAAGTTTTCTGATTGGACTTTTTGTGAGAACGTTTTCATTATCTTCCTGTGTTTTAAAATTGTCGAAATCAAAAGCGGTAGATGCTCTTTCTCGCTGTGAATGTGGCTTTGATTGTGAATGAAGCCCAGATCTGACTGGGGAGATACTTGATGATTTCTTAAAATTGGACAATGGCAATTTATCAAAATCATCGATAGGAAGTGATCTGGTGCTTGTATTTAATGATCCAAGTTTTGGAAGATCAGAAACAACAAAATTAGGCTGGGATTTTCTATTGCGTCTATCATTACGGACAGGTTTCGAAGAAGCAAGACTTCTACCAAAGTTTTCAGTAGAAACAGGAACATCCCCTTTTTTTGGATGATATGTTATTTGTAGGAGAATTTTTCCTGCTATTTTACCTTCGTAATATAGATTGAACTTATCATCATATCCATCTTCAGAACTTTTTTTCAAAGCCATGCTAAAATCAACCTCCCCAGAACATATGAGAACTGTTTCATTTTTCCACTGATGATAAACATTAATGTACAGGATTCTCTCTTCCACTCCATCCAAATCAAACCCTAGAGCTTGATCGAATTCAGGCGTCTGTCCACCTCTTGGCACCACACGAGTCAACTGTGTTTGATTTTGAATACGAACCGAAACATATGGTGATTGTTTATCCCATTTTAGAACATTTCTTAATCCCTGGATTTTGGTGACAACAACTACTAATTCATTATCTTTTGTTAATCTGTAATCGTCTTTGTGGTTTGACATGTTCAATAATTTTACCAAGTCTATAGTTTTATTGAGTTAAACCGAATAATTTTAATACGAAATATTAATATCTTGAAGAAGATAATTTTCAAAAAATTGTATAAAAGAAGAAAAGAATCTAAAGGAACAAAAACAGTCCCTAGTTATTTCTAGAGACTATATTCTGTGATCCTGTTAAATCATTATCTCGAGCAGCCTGAAATTTTGCTTCGGAGTTGTAACCAGCCACGCGCTTTGAAAAGTAAACATGCAAATGGGGCTCGTCAATTTTGTAGTTGTGGGAGAAAAGAATAGAACAAACAAATAATTAAGTTATCTTAGGAGTTGATGAATGAAGAGAGGATGTAACAGGTCAGAATTTTGGACAAAGATTTATTTGAGGCCAACACGGAACTTGATTGTTGAAAATATGGTTCAAAGTGAGAACATGCTATGTATTTATGATTACGTAATATCGGCAGTTTTACAGTCAAAATCGTGAACCACGATAAACTCAGGATTATACCACGGTTAAGGAAATGACCGTGATAATCACGTATAATGTAATGACAATTTACAAAAGCATAAAACAAATGTTCAATGAAGATTCTATAAGGAATCAACCAAAGAGAAGTCAATCATGACAATATCAATCAACTCACGCGGAGAAAATTTTATTGTTCTCGCTTTTGGTGGTAGCATTATTTATTGCATCATCGGTTGTATCTGGGTGAGTATGTAGTTGGTAAAGAAGTTGAGATATTCAGCGTTTAAACTTATATGAATAAAACCACATAACAGCACATAAAAACACTAGTAACAACTAAGCGAACAGAACTATTCGAAGAGAAAAAATCTTTTCTCGGTGTACGACTAAGCTGGGACACTTTACAGAATGGGGATTAGAAAAGATACAAAATTTATCAACTTATGCTCAATCCCTTCTTATATTATAAAGAGGAAAAAACCTTGGATATTTTTTAGTAAATTATTTCCATATTAAAGAGAATAAATGAGTTATGCAACTGTACATATCAGATAAGCCACTGCGGCAACTGAAAAAATTATATTTAACACACTTTAAATCCGTTTAAGTCCAAATGTTTTTAAGCTTCATATGAAAGCAAAGTACCACTATCGATATTACAGATTGAACAGTTTCAAATATTAATTATTTTCGATATATTTGATGAATTACAGAAAACTAAATAAAAATAGGTGCTTATACGTGTTATCTTTCTAATACGCACACGTGAAGTCACTAAATGGTGAATGCGCTAGGTGCATTATTTTTGTGCTTGGATGAAAATATCGAAGAAAAATACGCCAAAGCTGATTAAGAGCTATCACTGGCAGATTCAAATCTTCCATTCTAATTTGTTGAAAAAACTGCGCTAATATCTACCAGTGTCGGTGAATGAATCAGGGTACGAGTCATCTTCATAAACATAGGTGGAACCATCCCAACAATATTCATCAAAACATGCCTTACATTCCTCACCGATTTCAACACCTTGTCTTTCCTTAGATCTTTGTAATATTGCGCAAGAAACACACTTATCGAAATCATCATATACTGTTAAGTTATTAAACGTCGAGACTTCAAAACCATTTTGAATCATTGATAGCTTTTCTTCGTCTGAATATGACATTTTGAAGGTGGAAGTGTTTGACTGATAGCTCCATGGTCTGTTGGCAATATAAACAACAAGTGGTGGAACATAGGAGGTACCAACTTCTTCCATCAAATCGGTCATGTTATTTGCATAACAACCGAAAAATGTTGGTTTTGCTGTTAAATTATTGTGCAAAAAGGTATCTTGTCCTGGAACATATGGGAAAGCGAAATTGGCGGAGGAACTTGAGAACTGTCTCTCATAAGTGTACACCAAGGAGGTACCATTTGGCCAATGTTGATCTGTATCCGCAGAATTGTCAAATGAAAAAATCACATCGACACCTCTATCTTCAACCAGTAGTGGATAAAGAGGAATATTTTGGCCATCTTCACCACCGTCCGTCAAAGACAAGGACTCACTTGTTTTCAAGTTATAAGATTCCCCAAATGGTGAATCGTAAAATGGATTTGGAACCCATGGTGCAATATCGCTGTTGTCCTTGTCTAACTTTTTCAATATATCATCGGCAATATCATAAGCTAACCTGGGGAGATCTACTGTGCCCAATTGCAACAAAAATTCATTGAATAGTGTCGAGGAAGAACCAAAAACAAAACCGGTATTATCCAGACCCGCCCAACAGGATCCACTACCAGAAACCTTACCTCCATCCATTGGAGTACCTACATATTTAAGATCAACAAAAGTGTCTAGGTATTTGTCCCAAGAACCTAATTCAAATGGGTTGAACTCAAAGAGAGTTGAATTGTAATTCATGATTATTTGCCCAGGAGTTCTGCCATCAGAAACGACTATAGGAAAAGGTAACAAGTGATTTGTAAACACTTCCCAATCTCTCAAACTAGTAAATGTCATTGAAGCACCATAATCTTTCAAACCTGGGAAAAACTGATGTGAGAGCGCCCTACCCCATGGATCGGTCATTGATACTTTGAAGCCAGCATCACGCTTTTTATCAATATCATCACGGATATCATCCCAATACTCTATGTCGTCTATCATGTGAAAACCGTCCGGGCTGAATAGAGTATGATCGAAATCCCAGATGGCACCACGTTTGCCTGTTTGGTCAATAATTTCTTGCACCGATGTCCAGTTGTTGTAAACTAACGAAGAAACAAACCAGGACCCACCAGACAAACCCGCTATGTATGAAGTAGCGTCCAAAATTGGTAATCCGTGTTCTGCGCAACCAACAGTTCTATTATCAATACCTGAAATTTCACCGGCAGCAGAAAGCAATGCTCTGTATCCACCACCCGAAAAAGCAATACCAATTTTTGGAATTCTTGCAGAAGAGTTACTTACAATATCATCGATGTATTTATCAGTGTCCAAATCTGCTAAATTGGAATCTTTCAGGAAAGTTTTCAAGTGATCGACAGTGATACTATCTCTTCCTTGCATCCACTCATATTCTTCATCTGAAATACCCGAAGAAGCCTTTCTCAAAAATCCGACTCTGTCATCAGTGTCATCATCATCCAAATAATCAGGACAGTCAACAATACCGGGCGCATATGAATCAGTTGGAGACCAGGCATTAACTAATGCAATCAACAAGAGAAATGCAGGTGTGATACCAATCATCCTTTGTGCAAATGAGAAAATGAAGACTCTACCTGGAAGTGAAGAAGGAAAAAACGGGGAGCAGGAAGAAAAAGGAAAAGAGAAGGAAAAAGAAGGACAAAAATCATTACGAACAGAAAAGCAAACACAGTAACGAACACAAAATACGAAGACCAACAAAAAAAAAGGCAAAAACGAACGCAAAACCAAAGACAAAGACGAATTCAAAGACAAAGACAAAGACAAATTCAAAGACAGATGAAAAGTTTTGCGAAGATATACAATGTCTTTTGTAAAAATCGCCAAAAAAAAAAATGTAAAATATACTGAAAGATATGATTACTATATCAGGTATAAAAAGGTGTATTTAGGACATTCTTGATTATTATTAGATGAACACGGGTTATTACCATACCAACTTAACAATATAAATAGAGATCGACTTGCCCTCTAAATCCTCTTCTGTTCAGGTTAGGATCTTACATATATAATTAGGTAACCCCAATGTCTTGGAACTATAAATCGTTACCTTCGCGCATTAAATTTTTACTTGTACGGTAACGTGTGTTCAAAGGGCAACACCCAAATGAGGCTCGTCTGTTTTTCAGTTATGCAAATGAAGGAAAGGAGTCCCTGTTGTATCAGGAGAAGTCCTATGAAAAAAAAGTAAAGCAAGATGGAAAGAAAGAAAGAATACACGTTAAATCTATAGGGGGCTTATTTGGGTAACGACATTGAATTTAGCAATAGTTTGTAAATGTGCGATTACGTAACGTTTAATTTTAAACAGAGTAAATCTAGCAAGTTACAGTCGGTACACTCAAAGTTACCATGTTGTCATCCACATCTTAGTTTCGATGGGAACAGAAATGATATTTTTAAAGCATTACACGAAAAAATCAGTATCTGACTTTGTTGAAGAGATAAGAAAATAGAAGCCAATTATGAAACCGGCAATATACACGGAACAGATAAAGTCATATTCGGTTTTGGTATTATGTCCATTCCGGCGTTGACCCCTGTATATTTTTACAGGAAGTCTGAACAACAGTTTAAATTTTATTATTTGGCAAAAAAAAAACATGTGTTAACGGAGGGAACTGAGAGTATTTGAACCGATAAGTAAACTGAATAGGTAGTCGATATTCAAAGAAGATAGATATTAACCGGCTATACTACTGAAGTGATCTAACTCGTTTACAAAATGTGCAAAATGGAGTTAGTGTGTCATAATCTTCGCAACAGAAAGCATAAAGTCGAGGATAACAAGTACATAGTAGCTGAAACGACTTGTGTTTCCTTACACATAAAATAAACGCTTATGAGAAATGAGAACTGCCAAAATTCACACCAGTTTGATAAGAGTGAATCACAATTCACTCGGCTTTTTTTATTAATAAAGTAGAAATCTCAAAAATTAAGCTGATACAGTTCCAAACACTGATTTATTCTTTTTATTTAGGAAGTTACAAAAACATTTTATGGAAATTAAGTAAACTTAAAAATTTCCTTTCTAATACATAGCGATCCAGCCCAACAAGATAGTCAACACGTGAAGAAAGCCAAATGGAGAATATGTGCTAGGTGCACTATTTTTGTGTTTAGTGGAGGAAATGGAAGAAACAGTAGCAGAAGCAGAGGAAGCGCTACCACTAGCGGATTCAGATATCTCATCCGAACTTGCAGAAGATATTGTGCTATTGTATCTACCAGTGTCGGTGAATGAATCAGGATACGAGTCATCTTCATAAACGTAAGTGGAACCATCCCAACAATATTCATCAAAACATGCCTTACATTCCTCACCGATTTCAACACCTTGTCTTTCCTTCGATCTTTGTAATATTGCGCAAGAAACACACTTATCGAAATCATCATATACTGTTAAGTTATTAAACGTCGAGACTTCAAAACCATTTTGAATCATTGATAGCTTTTCATCGTCTGAATATGACATTTTGAAGGTGGAAGTGTTTGACTGATAGCTCCATGGTCTGTTGGCAATATAAACAACAAGTGGTGGAACATAGGAGGTACCCACTTCTTCCATCAAATCGGTCATGTTATTTGCATAACAACCGAAAAATGTTGGTTTTGCTGTTAAATTATTGTGCAAAAAGGTATCTTGTCCTGGAACATATGGGAAAGCAAAATTTGCAGAAGAGTTGGAAAACTGTCTCTGATACGTGTACACCAATGAAGTACCATTTGGCCAGGATTGGTCTGTATCCGCAGAATTGTCAAACGAGAAAATCACATCGACACCTCTATCTTCAACCAGTAGTGGATAAAGAGGAATATTTTGATCATCTTCACCACCGTCCGTCAAAGACAAGGACTCACTTGTTTTCAAGTTATAAGATTCCCCAAATGGTGAATTATAAAATGGATTTGGAACCCATGGTGCAATATCGTTTTCTTCACCATCTAATCTTTTCAATAAATCATCGGCAACATCGTAAGCTAAACCGGATAGATCTGTTGTGTTCAATTGCAACAAAAATTCATTGAACAATGTCGAGGAAGAACCAAAAACAAAACCGGTATTGTCTAACCCAGCCCAGCAGGATCCATTACCAGAAACCTTACCTCCATCCATTGGGGTACCAGCATATTTAAGATCAACAAAACTATCTAGGTATTTGTCCCAAGAACCTAATTCAAATGGGTTGAACTCGAAAACAGTTGAATTGGAATTGACAATCTTTTGACCGGGGGTTCTACCATCAGAAACGACTAGAGGGAAAGGTAGTGAATGGTTCGTAAACACTTCCCAGTCTCTCAAACTAGTAAATGTCATTGAAGCACCATAATCTTCCAGACCTGGGAAGAACTGATATGAGAGCGCCCTACCCCATGGATCGGTCATGGAGACGTTAAAACCAGCATCACGCTTTTCATCAATATCATCACGGATATCATCCCAATATTCAACGTCATCTACGACGTTAATCCCGTCAGGACTTATAATATTATGATCGAAATCCCAGATGGCACCCTCTTTTCCGGTTTGGTCAATAATTTCTTGCACTGATGTCCAGTTGTTGTAAACTAACGAAGAAACAAACCACGATCCGCCGGACAAACCCGCTATGTATGAAGTAGCGTCCAAAATTGGTAATCCGTGTTCTGCGCAACCAACAGTTCTATTATCAATACCTGAAATTTCACCGGCAGCAGCAAGCAATGCTCTGTATCCACCACCCGAAAAAGCAATACCAATTTTTGGAATTCTTGCAGAAGAGTTACTTACAATATCATCAATATATTTATCAGTGTTCAAATCTGTTAAATTGGAATCTTTTAAAAAAGTTTTCAAATAATCGACAGTAATATTGTCTCTTCCTTGCATCCAATCAGATTCATCGTCGGAAATACCGGAAGAAGCCTTTCTCAGGAATCCGACTCTGCTGTTAGTGTCATTATCATTCAAATAATTAGGACAGTCAACAATACCAGGTGCATATGAATCAGTTGGAGACCAGGCATTGGCTAATGCAACCAATAAAAGAAATGCCGGCTTGATAGCAATCATTCTATTGTACACAGAAGAAAAAAGCGGGAACTACAAATCTGAAAGAAAGAAGGAAAGAAGGAAAAGAACAAATAGGGCCTGGAAAGGTACATCCGGAAACAGAACAATAACTTTTTATGGAAAGGTTTTGTGCGGCGCTATCGAGTTTGATGTAAATAAGCCATTTGAGGCTTACGATTTGATTGTTCTTATTGTAACATTAATACTAATGGTGTTTATTAATTATCAGTCTGTGAGAGACGTTTATTGTCTTGTATAAAGTGTTATACTTTTACCTTTGGGGTACCACTCGAGCCTCTCTAAAGAAACTATATAAAGGATTCTACATAAAGGTAAGTGGGATGAGATGAGTATTTATAGTAGCGCGCTGTACGAGCTGCTATTTAGACTAACAATAGTAAGCTGTAAGTCACTTATGTTACACTTATATACCTATATATAATGCGGCTATAAGTGTTTTTCAAAATGGATTCATGCTCTTTCTATATACAGGTTTAGTTATATGTACAAGTTGTCGTGAATTGGGAACGTGGTTCTAGATGTAGAAAAGGTTAATGTAGAAAAGGAAATAGGTGGCGTGAAAAGTGGCTTTTTTTTCTTCCTAAAAAATGGGATTATTACTTAAAATATTCTGAAATGTTTTCTCTTTGTGATTGTGAGTCTATATAAAGGAAGATGCGATATTTACCGTCTATACAGATTCAAACAACAACAAATTTATCCCATTACTCTTTGTTTTCTGCCTTTACCTTTTTAGTTAATGTTCCCTTCTTTCTACCCTGTTTTGTTGTCTTAGTTTGAGCATCTGAAATCATAGATGCTGCGTTTTTCTTATAATTTAACCTATATCTACCTCTTTTTCCCCCCTGAGAAGAGTTCTTGGTGTTCGTGCCAGTAAATTTTTCACGAGTCTGAAATAAATCCTGAATTATTCTACTATTTATCTCATTATCTGTTTGCGCACCGTCTTTGCCATCAACATTCAGTTTCAGTTCGCTCAGTTTCGACTCCACTTTCGGATCTTTATCGAAAATAAATTTTGATATTTGCAGTTTTGGACCCATTAATTTGTCAATTTTGTCATCTTCTTCAGTACTGAGAATGTCATTCTCGTTATAAATATCGTCTAAAGACGCCAGATCTTCGTATATATTGATAAATATACTAGGTTTCTTCTTCTTAGGTTCACTAGGAGTTATAGGAGATAAAAGCGGGTTGTATCCTTGGTATAACTTATCCAATAAAATCGTTTTGGTATCAAGATTGAAAGTACTTGGCACTTTCATGACGTTACTGAAACCTTTCTTTGAAACTGTCTTTTCAATAGATTTTGTCTGACTTTTGGTAGAGTCTACTTCCTTATGGAGTAAACTTTTGCTCTGTTGCTTTGATTGTTTATTATGCAGTCTCTGTTGTATCTTTTCTTCCTCGTCATCCTTTGCAACAAGTTTTGAGGGCGAAGAACTAGACTGGTATCTGGCACCAATCTGTCTATACCCCGGTATAAAAACATTTGTTCGTCTAATAAATGAAAGCATCACTGTTTGGGTATTATAAAGTGCTACACCAAACCTAAAAAAGTATCTACTGTCACAAGCAGTATCCGAGAGGCACTTGAGTTATTAATTTTGCACCTGAGAGATTATGCGAAATTTTCAATCGGCCCGCACTGAATAATAGAGAGCTGAGTCGCCGACGTCTTCTTTGATTTAATAACTCGGAACATGAATTTCTCAACTACAATAGAAGGGGAGAATCAGTGTGTAGTTACTATGTAACCGGAATATTTAACTGTATTAAATGTTTTTTCCCTCTACTTTTTTCCTCAAACTTCTTCATATCCAGATCAAGCGGCAATGAAAATTTTATCATTATATTCGTCACTAATAATATGGGTATCTCTGGTTTGCGGTGTCGGAGCAGTAGAATCACTCAATGAAGTGGACATTTCAGTCATTGCGAACTGGAACGAAACTCCACTCAAATTGAATATTCTAGAGTCTGCTGCTTTTATTGATGAGAACTTATATCAACCATTGGTTTTAAAACTGCTGGGTCTTGAATACGATGCCGATGCCGATGAGATTATACAATCAAACGAGGTTATGGAAAAACCATCTGAAATTTCTGACTCTGAGTATTTTGAATTTGCTTCATCTCTACTGAAAGACGAAACAGAGAAATCTTTGCTTGCTTTATATACTGCAAATAAATTGAAATCTCCGAGAATTCAAGCACATTACAACTACTATAATTCAACTATTAAATCAACTCATGATTGTGGAAAAGATACGGTTTTGTTTGAAGCCGTAGGATCTGAATATTATTGTGAATCAGATGCCGCATTTGCCTTAAAGGATGTTCAGTATTCTATGATTTTTGAAAAATTTAAATTACCTTTTGATAGATGGTTGGGTAAAGCTTTAGCGCCAAAACATTATATCATTTATGGTGACTATTCGGACACTTACTTCAGGGAAATGTTTTTCAATATGTACCAATTTGCACATACAGGTAAATTGAATTTGATTTGGAGATACACTCCCAATCCTAACAACACCAGACCCGAATATTTATCTGGATACGGTGTTTCAATGAATCTCAAACAGACAGACTATGTTGCTATTGATGACAGAGACTTGACTGGAAGTCAACAAGAAAATTTGATTATGGAGAATGAAGAAGGTATAGATAATAATTCCACTAATGAGGATATATTAGCAATGAATCATGCCGATATTGAGGGCGTTGCAGCCGGTCAGATTAAGTCCTTGGGTCTCAAAACTACAAAATTTTTAATAGATTCAATGGACCAAATACAATCTCTTGTGCAAACAATTTCTGAGTTTCCAAAATATGCCTCTGCTATCTCAAAGTTGGAATATAATGAAACAGAACTGGAAGAAATTCATAGAGCGGCGGAAAAGTCATACCGATCATATATTCCAACGGGAATACTAATCAACGACGCACTCGTACCATCAGAAAAGACGACTTTATTTGAAATATTAAAAACCATTAAGCGTGAAGCATCTTTCATCAATTTTTTTGAAAGTATTAGTATCGACTATGATAGTGCTAAAGAAATCATGACCGGTTTTGCAAACTCGATGTTGAACATTTTTCACAAACCAACCAACAGGTACGATCTATCCAGCTTTCATAAATACATCGTATATCTAAATGATATCGAAATTGATAAGAGATACAAACATTTTGTTCCTTCAAAACAGGCATATTCCGTCAAGCCAGTACCTGGACATTTACCACATGCAAGGGAAAATATTCATGAGCTGATTTTTGCAGTTGATTTAACTGACAACCAGCAGTTACCTTTTTTGCTTCAATTTTATCAGCAAGTTGTCCAGCAATTATTGCCTGTAAGAATTGGTATCGTCCCATTCATTGAAAGTAATAATTCCAAATGGGCTGGAAATGCGGTCAACCAACTATATGGTGCATATAGAGAATCTGGACCCAACGGTGCCGTTGGATATTTGAGCGACTTGAACAGGTTTGTTGCTTCCAAGGAACCGTTGTCATTGTTTTCATTTAGAGCTTTTGATCAGCCATTTCTCGAAGATATTGTCAAAACTGAATACTTCAACAAACTGGCTGAGCTATATGCAACTTTTAGCTTAAATCAAGGTCAGCCATTGATTTTTTCAAATGGTATAATTTACTACTTTGAAGATCTTGAGGCTGCAATTAACCAATTATATGAAGATATGATGTATTTAACTGGGTCTCTCATAAATGGCAGAATTTCGGAGAATATTAAACTGAGCACTTATTTGAAGAAGGGCTCGGTCAAACTCAGAAATAAGACATTGATTCCTGATACAATTGCTCAGTATAAAGAGGTATATCTGGATTTCCCTTCAAATATTCACTCACTAAAACATTGGCATAATGTTGATAATATTAAAGTTGTCAAGATGGACAATGAGAAGGCTTCTGTCTTAACTATCAACTTAGTTGGTACATTTTTAGATATCAAGTATATTGAGCAGGTCAAACAAATGTTAGAATATTCATTAACCGCAAAAAATGTCAAAATTGTCATTTCAGATGTTGATGCAACATCTCCATTCAAAAAAATGAAGTATCATTCAACAGAGGAACAAATCACATTCTTAAATAGCATAGGCATGCCAAGTATTGCTGATGATCGTGAAGCCAAGGCAAATCATGATATTGTGCGTGAACTTTATGGTCTTGAATTTGATTCCGATGGGATTTATATGATAATAGGAGGTAGACTTATTGAAATTACAGATGTAATTTCGAGCAATGCAATTGCTTCTGTTGTTCAGTTTGAGCGTTATTCTCGTATCAATACGTTAAAAGCTTTGTATGATGAATTTAAGCCAACAATTAATATTAAAGATATTTTTGACCAGTTTGAATATTTTGCATGGTTTGTTTCCTATACTTACTTTTTCCCCATTGATGAAATTCCCCTTGCCAACACATTACCACGTATATCTACTGAATCTTTACCACACTCGAACACAATCAGCAGAATCTCTGAAAACGAGAGATTGAGTATCAAAATTATAGTAGATCCGGTTACTGAAGAAGCACAAGAACTAATTTCATATGTTGAAATGTTTGCTTCCATGCCATCAGTATCTCTTCATGTCCATTTGAGACCCAATCCGATGATGGAAGAGCTTCCAATTAAAAGGTTTTACAAAGGCCTGATGAAACATGATCCTTATGACTCTAAATCCAATATTGTATTTGAAAGCGTGCCTGCAAAAACTTTATTTGAAGTGGAATTGCATGAGCCTCAAAAGTGGTTATCAGTGCTTCATTCGGCATCAACAGATATGGCGAATTTAAAACTTGAACTTACTAAGACGAGCTCGGCATCAGCTACGTTTCTTTTGAAAAATATCCTAGTTGAAGGTTATTCTAAATATTTTGATGGAAAGAGTTATCATTCACCGGCTGGTTTAGCTGTCGAACTAGTTGGTTCAAAACACTCAGATACAAATGTGATGGCAAATTATGGGTATTTTCAGTTAAAGGCCAATCCTGGTATTTGGAAATTCCAAATAAAACCATTTACTAAAGGCTCTGATATATACTATCTTGAAAAATCAATGGAAGTTTTGGTTGATGACTTAGATGGTAACGTGTTGAAACCGCTTTTCCTAAAGAGATACGGTATGGAATCCCTGAATTTAGTGAAACCGATTAATCCAATTGATAGAAAACATGCTTCTGTAATAGCCTCTTATTATCTTGAAATCAAGTCAAAAATTAACTCTTTCATTAAAAGGTTCATTTATAAAGAAGACCAGGCTGATGTAAATATCTTTACGGTTGTTTCTGGCCATCTATATGAGAGATTCTTGGGTATCATGATGACATCGGTGATGAAGAACACCAACAGTTCGGTAAAGTTTTGGTTGATTGAAAATTACATGTCACCATCTTTCAGAGATAATATTTCAATCCTGGCAAAGGAATATGGTTTCCAATATGAGTTGGTTTCTTATAAATGGCCAATTTGGTTGCGTGAACAAAGTGAAAGACAAAGAACAATTTGGGGTTACAAAATCTTATTTCTGGATGTTTTATTTCCACAGGATTTGAAAAAAGTGATTTTTGTTGATGCTGATCAAGTGGTAAGAGCCGATTTAAAGGACTTGATGGATATTGATTTAAAAGATAACCCGTATGGATTCCCACCAATGTGTGATTCAAGAAAAGAAATGGAAGGTTTCAGATTTTGGAAGACGGGTTACTGGTCAGAATTATTGGGAGATGACTTGAAATATCATATAAGTGCTTTGTACGTTGTTGATTTGCTAAGATTCAGATCTATTGCCGCAGGTGATATCTTAAGGCACCATTACCAAATTTTATCAGCTGATGAATCCTCATTGAGTAACTTGGATCAAGATTTACCTAACAACCTACAACGAGTTTTGAAGATTCATTCACTTCCCCAAGATTGGCTATGGTGTGAAACTTGGTGTAGTGATGAGTCTTTGGTAAACGCAAAAACAATTGATTTATGTAACAATCCGTTGACAAAAGAGTCCAAATTGGATAGAGCAAAACGACAAATTTCTGAATGGTCTTTATTGGATGAAGAGGTTACTGAACTTATATCTAAGAAGCAAACGAAGCATAATCCACCTCAGTATGTACATGATGAACTGTAAAAAAATAGTATGTAATTTTGTAAACTAAAGCCAAGGTTAGTGTTTTACTTTGATCTTTTTCAAGATTTAATACCAAATAATCAAGCCAAGATTATAAAAGGCAAGAAGAACGCATTCAACCGATCACATGCAAGTAAATTTAATATTTTAATAGGAACAAAAGGAAACTATATTTGTTGCCCATTACAGTAGTCTTATGCCAAACTTCAAAAAGGCTGGAAAAATTTCAAGAAGGTTTCAACGGGAACACTGGAAAATAACTTGCTAGGAGTACTAGAGAAAAAATTATCAGCTTTGTTTTATAGCTTAAAGGTTCTTTGAACATATAAATAACTTATATCAAACCAACTAGTTGGTCAAACAATTTGAAATAGGATTTGCATCCTTTCTCGCATTTGTTGTAAGTTCCAACATTAATTTATAATTTACACTGTACTTTGCTTATCTTAAGGACACAGCTCTCGGTAATGATTAACTCGCGGACTTATTTCGGAGAACTGGTTTGTAGAGGTTCGGAGTCATCTAAACTGATCCTAAAACTTTGAAACCAGTATGATCTTGAAAATTCTGTAAATTGGCTTTTCTACTTAATTTTCGTACTTATATCCATGTTGACGGGAAAGCATTAGAGGAGTTTTTCATCTTTATTAAAACCCGTAAATCTAACCCAACCTCAACTGACGTAGTTATTATCTTCGCTTGCACACTACCGCGAGTTCCTTACATTTCTTATCTTGTATGTTCTCATCGCGGAATATTTCTATCTCTTTCTTTCTTTTAAAAGAAGGCGACTTCTTCGTCCGGGGCTCTATTGATAAAAAAAGGAAAGTAACTATCATGGTTTCGGAATCGTCAATATCGGCGTCCCTATCACGGTGGTTCAGGGCATGTTTGATTTTAATTTTTTTTGGAATGTTGTTTTCAACGTTGTACCAAACTAATGTTATGAGAACCATACCAATTACAGAATATGAAAGTTTATCTCATGAAAATAATGGTATTAGGTTTGATCTTAAACATGTATATAACAATAATCCATGGATTTCATCAGCGAGATATGATATCGCTTCTATTAATGAAGAGAATCAATTTGAAGTGAACGCATGGAACATTTTAGACATTGAGAAGTCACCAACGATCAAGGCTACTTCAGCTAAAATCAAACGACTAAATGAAAGATCGCCTGACATGGTTGAATCATATATAACACATGCATTGTCACATCCTCGAATAAATACACATGATTCCTTAGAGTGGTCTATTGATAATGTTCTGGTGCCGAATATTACTGACCCTGAAACTATTGTACAACTAGCTAAACTGGCTTCGAATGCATATGCAAAATTACCAATTGATCCTTCTTGGCGGGAGGTGAACGATCCAGATGGAAATTTTGGTGTCGGATTCAATGTGAGTGATTCTTTCGGTTGGTCTGAAGGTGGAGTTAGAGGGCATGTTTTTGTTGAATCTTTAGACGAAAACAAGAAAAGGCCTCCATTGATCATAATTGCAATCAAGGGAACAAGTGCCTCCTTGATTGGTGGTGGTAATGGAGGTGATGACGGTAAGGGGGGATCTACTGGAGACGATGGGAAAACGGTCGAACTGGATAAAATTAATGATAATTTATTATTTTCATGTTGCTGTGCCAGAGTCTCTTCATTATGGAAAACAGTTTGTGATTGCTATGAAAAGGCATATACCTGTAATCAAAATTGTTTAGAAAACTCATTGAGAAAGCCTGACAAATATTACAAAGCAACGTTGGATATTTATAGAAACGTTGTGGAGATGTATCCAGATAGTGAAGTTTGGGTGACAGGGCATTCGCTGGGTGGAGCTTTGAGCTCATTATTAGGGAGGACTTATGGATTACCTGTAGTGACATTTGAGGCTCCTGGTGAAATGCTAGCGACTAAACGATTACATTTACCAATGCCGCCAGGTATTCCCATTGAAATGGAACACATTTGGCATTTTGGTAATAATGCTGATCCAATATTTATGGGTGTTTGCAATGGTCCTTCCTCTGGGTGTAGTATTGGCGGATATGCTATGGAGTCTGTTTGCCATTCCGGTTTGACATGCATTTATGATACCATAAAAGAAAAAGGGTGGCATGTTAATTTGTTAAATCATCGATTGAAAACGGTAATTGACGATGTTCTCATTGAAAGCAACGAAACTGCTATATGTGTAAAGCCTGCACCCTGCATTGATTGTTACGATTGGAAATTTGTTGATCATGCAGGTGATAGATTTAGAAAACATAGAGAACACATGCTTACGTCATCGAGCTTGCCCACATCTATTTCTTCAACCGTAAGTAGCTCAAGCACCAGTACTACGACTTCCAAAGAGAGAAAGTGTCTCAAGCGCACTTGGTATGGAACGTGTTATAAATGGGAAGGTGATGATGATGACAATGACGATAACACTGGACATGATGCAAAAAGTAAAAAGAACCGTCATTTCCCACTTGTAGCTCAAACAGGGTTATGATTGTACAATTCGATTGATTACGTAATTGATTTACATAAAACGCGTAATTACTGTGTTTTTTTTTTAATCGGGAATTTTTGAGAATGTCCAGACGCGTTTTTTGAGTTTTGTCTGATCAGAAGAATAGGAAAGAAGTGAAGTCACAAACCAATTAAATCTTGAATATTGATTAGCAGACATGTTTAAAAAGGCCAAAAGAAGAACCGAGGATCGTAGAAACAATTTAGATGGTGCTTCTACAATAATTGTGGGATCAGCAGATGAAACTTTAATGAGAGAATATCCGGATCGAATGTCATTCTATAAGCTACCACCAATGACGGAAATCACGTTGGATGACTTTGAAAGATATGCAATTGACAGGCTAAAAATCTTGATTGATATTGGGAACCTTCAAGGTCAAGGAACCAGTTATATTGATTTAATCAAACAAATGAGAGAAAGAGTGAAGTTACTGATGCCACTACATGTTATGAATCAGATGGACTCAGAAATTTTGCTTGAAGAGAGGAGAAAAGACCATTACTCACATTTCATTTTAAGATTAGCATTTTGTAGAAACAGTGAATTACGTAAAAAATTTGTCAATGCAGAAACTTTTCTGTTCAAGTTAAGATTCCAAGAATTGAATACTTATGAAAGAAAAAGTTTTATCAAAAAACTCGATTTTCCTTGGATTGAAGTTAAGGACGAAGAGAAAGAACAGATCAAGAAACAGCTGATTGCCACCTATTTTAATGAAATATCATATAATGTTAAACAAGGATATTTAGGATCTGATCTTTTGAGAAATAAAGCGTTAGATTCCAATGACGTCTGGAATATATTAAAAAATGAAAAAATTAACAAACTATCATGGGAAAATGTTCCTGATCTGATTGGTCAAAGAAAGATTTTCATTTACAAAGGTTATGCGTATGTGCCTGATTTCCTTCAACTAAACTTGATCAGCAATGAGTTTTCCAAATTTTTGGAAGAGCAACTACTTTCAACTATGAGTTTACTTCCAGGTTTAGATGAAGACGAGAGGTTATTGCCTATTTTGGAGAATCTTTCAAAAGGATACGTCACTAGCGAATTTGAGGCTAACAATGAATATGAAGGTTCAGAGTCTGAAGTTAATGCAAATAATGTCAAAACTTTTGAAAAGTTCTTCCCAGCATGTGGATTTAGATTAATGAAAGGATTGGAAGAGACGCATCATTTGAGATATAATGGAAGACAACAGTTCACGTTATTCTTGAAGGGTATTGGATTAGGACCCGTTGAAGCGTTGAAATTTTGGCAGACTCAATTCACAAAAGGCAGTGGTAGCATGACAATTGAGAAATTTAATAAAGAGTACAAATATAATTTTAGACACAGCTACGGTTTAGAGGGTGCAAGAATCAATTATAAACCTCTCAGCTGTTCTCAAATCCTATCCAAGAGTAAGCCAACTAAACATGAGTTTCATGGATGTCCATATAGAGATCTGCACAACGAGAATCTTTCCCAATTGCTGAAGAAAATGGGCATGAAAGATGATAACAATCTTGCGAAGGTTTTGGAAATGAGTGAAAACGGTGAATACCAGAATGCTTGTACGAAAGTTTTTGATGTTCTAAACAGTGATATCATCAAGGAGAATGTTGTTAAGGGTTTGGATGTTACAGAAGCCCCTATTGTACATCCAAATGAATATTTCCATAGAGCCATGGTTTACAAAAAGAGAATTCATGAGAGTATATCGGATCCTTCCAATACTTCAAATGTCCTGTCTAATTGAATGCCGAAGATACCGTGGTGAGATATATTTACTTATTACTGAGATTTGTAGATTGTGATTTTAAAATCATGAAACTATGTACCCTGTGAACACCAACAGCTGCCGTTTGAAAAGACAGTAGTAAAAGTCCGTCAAAAATTGCACTATATGCATCTTTATTGTTGTATAGCGGCGCCTCGGACGGGGTCATCACTTCCTGAAATAAATCTCAGCTGGATGATATCTTTAAGACTTCTTTTTTTTTGGCTTCTTGTCTTCCAAACCCTTTTCTTCGTTGCAATAGCAAATCCTTCTTTTTGTTTTAATTCTGTTTTCAAGTTCATAGATAAATAATTCATCTCTAAAGTAATTACGTAAGAATTCCAGTAGTTCAACTTGCAACTTCACCTTGCAAAAAACCAGGATACTACACTACACTCACAGTTGCTCATTATTGAGATGAGGTATGAAATTCTACGGTAAAAAAAAGTAAACCAAAGTTCCATAATCTTCTGTTTTTGATGTTACTGTTATCAAGTATAATAACGATTTGAACGACATGTTCAATTCATTTCATCTTTCAACTGGTTTCAATTACTTTTTGCCTTTTCATAAGCTACAATAAGAAACTTCAGCACTTTTTAACTGTTTCTGCATCTCCTCTGTAAATACAAACGTACAAGACGCGTTACCCTGATCTTCCTTATCGGAGATACTCGCTACCCTGCGCCATGATTAGAAACCGCGGATTTTCTATTGTGGAGGCTCTTTTATTGTTTGTGTAGTTGCTGAGGGTTCTGTTAAGGCATCAATGGTGGGATTTGTTACATAAACGGTCACTGCAAACTGACGGTCGTGTCTTTATAACCCATTTAGAGTGTGTAATTTTACTTAATTTTACAACAATTAGAAATGAAACTGTTTCAAAGGAAGGATAAAAGAGAGATTGGGGGAACCCCCGGAAAAGGTAAGGGTGAAGAAATTTCCAATGAGACTTTACAAACGACGCCCCGTATGAAATTTGGAGCCTTTTTACGAGCTCCAAGCACCCCAACACTAAACGATGCCAGTTTAAAGGGTGAACAAAAGCGATCAGCTGTTTTACATACTCAACTTCAGGATCTCAGTTTGACTGCTTCCAAAGCCTACGACGAGATTGAAGATCTGAAACTGAAAAACAAGATGCTAAACGATCAGGTACATCATCAAAAGGACATTATCGGTAAACTCATGAGCCAGTTAGATGATTTGGCAAATGAGAAGAAGAAAATGAAGGAACTTCATGATGAAGACATGAAACAAAAACTTGAATTACGTAGACAGGCTGAGGAAAAAATTGATCAACACAGAAAAGAGTTACTTGCAGAAATTGACCGCCTTAAACGACGCTCTTTCAATAAATCATCTATTGGTGAAAATGACGATGTTCAGTCTTATAAAAAGGAGATTTCACAACTTAAGCAACAGATTGTAGAACTCCAAAATTTCCAAAAAGAGAAAGCTTCTGAGTATGAAGAATCCCTCTTGATTTTGAAAAACTCGATAAAGCTGATGAAAAATAATTCTTCTTTTTTAAATCAACATGGATATCTCAACTCAGATTCAGCATATCCTTCTTCCACAAAGGATGAAAGTGATGGTACTTTCCTTATATCAGGAGCATAGAAACACTATCATTAAATTATATACCCTATAACATATGTACATTACTACTGTCATTTTAATATCAATGAATATACTTAAAAAGTGAAAGACACAATCCTCAACTTTCAAATCTGCTGGAATAACATTCCAACTAAGTTGAAACTTCTCATTGGTAGTAATGACTGTCAACACAAAAAGCTAGATCTTGTAGAAAGAAGTTTAATTCCTTTATCTTTGTGATCTACTGAGGTCTTCCTTAATGGAATACAATCTGAAAGTGACTGGTAAAAAAGAATCACGTAAACAATCATTACGTAAACATAAAAAGCAAAGCTATAATAAACAACAGGAGAAAGGTACAACAGTTTGTTGTTTTCCCTCTTTATTCTTGATGTCTCGAGTATAAGCCACAGTATTGGTGATTGGTAGATTTTCGGATCATTTTACGGTGAAATGATATGCATTATGAGTAGCGGTGTTAAAACAGAAAAGCGTGTCTGGGCGATGGGAACAATTCAACTCTTTTTTCCCCATTTGTATGTCCTTAATTTAATCAGTAAAAATAATGGTGGCTTTTAGCTCTTTCAGAACACCTCTGGGACCATAGTTCTTTATATACCACTATTCGTAATAAAGCTCAACGCTTTGCTACCTCAAACACGTTGACTATAGCTTCGACTGTATCTCAAAATTACGTAATCTTGTAATTTCCTTCTTAATACAGAAGGTTGTGGGGTGAATTCCAATCTTGTCTACTGAGTAGATCTCTGTAAACATCGAAACACATTACGATGAGGGCATGGAAGTTAATTTTTAAAACACTACTTCTGATAGCCTCATTTACTTCATTTGTTGAAAGTGCTCTATCTGTGAAAGAGCTTCAAAATGGAATAAGTAATGAAGATCCGATTTTTCACGTTCCACATGACATGGCATTACATCAAGTTTTATCTTCTCCAAAAGATTACAACATGATTGTTTTGGTAACATCATTAACAAAAGAATACAATTGTTTATTATGCGAACAATTTGATCCCATTTTTGTCAATATTGTCACATTGATTTACCGGAAATTCCCGGCATTAAGAGATCGATTGTTTTTCATCCATATTGAAGCTGCCGTACATTTGGATGAATTGAAGGATTTGGGAATACAATCGATTCCGCAAGTCTGGGGGTTTCCTGATACAAAGAGATTTCTTGGTGAACAATATAATGAAATAATAGATTTGTTAAACGCTAGAGACAATGGGAAGTATGTTGATACCTCTATTGACTTGGATCAAATAGGGATGGAGCATTATACATTTGAAATGGTTAAAGGAGAACCATGGGATCTAATCATTGAAAAATTCGGTAAGTTTGTTTCCCATGTTATGGAAATCGATGTCTCGGAGGCAATAGCTGAGAGCAAAAAAGAAGGCAAGATTGATTGGTTTGTGACTCTTCAATGGTTTTTTTATATCTTCATCAGTATTAAGGTGTTACAGAACATTCGATCTGCTCAAGTACCCATTTTCAAAGACAAGAAATTTTATCTCTTTATTGTTTTATTAATGATCTACTTTAATTTATCAGGCTTTAATTTCACAATTCAAAGAAACTCTCCATTTATATCGCAAAAAGATGGTCAGATTTTGTGGATTGCTCCCCAATCAAACATTCAATTTGGTTCTGAGGTTGGAATATCCATTATATTACAGAGTTGCTTTTCGATTATGCTGATATTTATGATTGATTATGTTAAATTACTGAAAGGTAATCATCGGGATTATCTATTAATTTTTTGCTCTCTGTTGATGATTGTGTTATTATCATTCGGCACAAACATTTATCATTACAAAAATTCTTCTTATCCTTTTAATTTTATACATATTTTATAGATACTAATCTAGTTGCTTGATTTTATCTTCTAGTTTCTAGTTTTCCTTTCCACTACTGCTGGGTCCTTTCTAAATGATCCAAATGCTCTGCTTTGTTGATCCAATAAAATGAAAGACAAACAAGAAAGGCCCCAAAGAAATATGTTGGAGAATTAACTTTGAACTTGAAAACCAAATCACAAATCAAAGCCAAAGGAATCGTCAAGCATAAACCTACTGTCACTGTCAAAGGAGAAGTAAGTAGCATTGCTCTTGCCCATAAAAAGTCTGCCAAAAATGAAATCAAGCAATTGAATAACAAAAGTGACCATATTTGAGTCGAAGGGGGTAACTCAAAAGTTTCATATCCAAGATAATTTACAAGAATCAAAAATGGCCACAGTAATAAAATATTGAATATTCCAACAAACCCAAAAAATAGCTTCATGTCAATCCTTGAATCATCGTTTACTTTTAGTTTGAGCAGTATGGAATAGACACCATAGCATAAAGCACCTAATAATGCCAGAATATCACCAATCAAAACTAAGTTAAATGATGGAGGTGTGTCATCAGCATAAGACTTTGTAGGATTGTCATTCAACGTAACTAAGATAACACCAATAAACAAACCAATTAAGGAGTAGATTTTCTTCAAAGTGAACTCTTCCTGACTAAACAAATAGCCAATTAACATTGTGAAAAACGACGACGTCGAAGATAAGATCGTCTGTGAGGAAACTGATGTGAAAATTAATGATGAATTATTGAAAAAATTTGACAAGAACCAAAGAATACAAAAGGATAGTGACAATTTCATTGTCTCATTGAATGTTAATGGAGCCTTATTGTTACTTGTTGTATTTGGTAATGGTATCAGCAAATTTTCCTTTTTATGTTTCAGAAAATACGGTATTAAATAAAATGAAAATGATGCAGTGTTAAACCATGTGATTAAAAAAGGTTTAGAATATGTGCCTTGTTCGAAAAGATTGTTCAGTAAAAATGACGAAAGTACCCATAGGACCACAACACAGCATAGGAAAAACAATCCAAGAGACCAGTCTCTTTTTCTGTTATCTGATATCATGTGTGCTTTATCGTTTACCCTCAATAGTAGCTAATGACTAACTGGTCTACAATTTTCTTCGAAGTCAACTCAAAAATTATTGATAAGCAGCGATAAAAATGAGTCTTCAGCGAGATACTCGTTATGTATGTAATCTGTCGTTAAAGGCTTTTGCTTTGTAATGGGCCGGCAGATCTTAGGCCCCTCTGAAATAGGTGGTGATCCATGCATAGTTTTGATTTTATTCTCAACTAGATTTTCATTTTTTAATGTTCCAAAGTCTGTAATTATACTGCTCACTGTGACTTCGGGTTCTAATCAAATTGTATACCAGTGTTTGATAAATTTCTGCAAAAAAAAAAAAAAAAATAGGCGCATCGTATAGTTGGTGGTAGTAGCACGGGAAATGAAAGCAAAAAAAACTGAAGCCTATAATTTATAACCTGCTTGATATTTATCCAGTCTTCATTTTATGCTTTTTTTCAATTTTAAGGAAGAAAAGGTCAATAACAAGTTGCTAAACCATTTTGGTGGTATACAGATGCGTTGTTTAAATAGATTATTCGTTGCTTAAAGCACAGATACTCTAAAAGCAATCACACTATGACGTTAGAATGGTAATAAATGAAAAAAACACTCATTGGAGATACTTAGGTAAAAATATCTGAAAACAGTATTTGAAGCTAAGTCTAACTGATAACTATGTGGAATATGAAATGAAAATCAATGATTGGAAGACTATTCCGTCAAAATAAAAATGTGACGCGGTCTTTTTTACGGGTGTAATCTAAAGATTGATTGAAAAGAGGGAAGATTAGCCAAGTTTTAGGTCAAAAAGAGATAATTTTTAGATCAAAATGAATCCATATTAAAGGTTGCTTATATTACTTAAAACCAAAAATGGGTTGGGCACGAATTGCTTCTTTAGAAACCCAAATACATTATGCTCTTGAAAAGGGTAAAATAATTCATGGTATTTGCATATATTTTGTTGCGCTTTGCTAGAGATGTAGAAAAGTGAATGACAAATTAGAGTGGGAACTACCACACTTAAAAGGATATTATAGTGTGAAAGCAGATTTCTGTTTTAAAGTCCAAAGCTTCGCAGCTGTGTCACGTATCAATGGGAAGAAAACAGATATTCAAGTGTTGATCTTTACTTACTTTTCCTTTCTATACGACATTAAACAAATTTTAACCAATTTCAGAAAAATGGTTTTCAAATCGTAATTTTAGCCTTATTTCAAACAAACTGAATAATCTTCTACTTTGAATTGATTCCTGTTAAATAAATAAAGCATGCTTTGCTTTTTTGAACTACGCTAACTCTTAATATCGAATGTTGGCTTAATTACTCTTTCATTTACCCTTTAAACCTACGGAGCATAAAAAACTCCATGTATCAAAATCAAAACAGTTTTACTGATATTTTTTGAAAAATCTTCTCGGCACTTAATTCCATGAAGAGTCATTCCCTATCTCAAGCTGAAAGATAACAATTTTTGTTACCGCACCAATATTTGAAACTTGTGTTAATCAAAGAGTCAGACGTTCACTTCTATTCTAAAATTCATTTACGAAAATAGCCATAATGAGCTTGGTAAAGATTATCGATGGGTTATTCTATCGGACATCTAGTAGGGGAAAACTGTGTTCTCCAGTATTTTCCCATCGGATCAACTTCAGTTTACCAAAAAATAGTAAATTTGCAATTGTCGGAGACTCCAGCAAAACCGATTTTTTGAGTATTTTGACAAATAAGTACATTTCTGAATCAATTGAAAGTAGAAAGTATCCTGAGTCATTGAATAACACTAATTTTCATACCAAACTATTGAAGTTTGTTAATAATGGATCCTGGGGTCATGGAGCTCACGATTCCTCTGGTGGATTTACACATTTATCATCCAGATATGAGTTTTTCAAAGACTTTGAAATTGATGAACGTTTGGAAAACTTCATAAGTGATCAATCATATAACTCTAACATAAAATTTGATGAACATAAGGTGAACAAGTTGATTCAAAGCTTAAAGTTAGATTCATTGAAAGGACAATTTATAACTACATTGAGTAATGGACAATTCAGAAGAGCTAGAATTGCTAAAGAACTTTATAAAAGTCCAAATATTTTATGTATTGATGATCCATTTCTTGGTTTAGATCCATATGCAACTGAAACTGTTGATTCTGTTTTAAAGCAAACTTCTCTTGATAAAGAAATTGATTCGACTATTGTCATTGGTTTAAGAATACAAGATGAGATACCAGAATGGATTGAAGATGTTGTTATTGTCGATAGGAATCAAGGTATCGTGAAACAAGGTAAAAAGTCAGAAGTGCATAGCGATCTCAATAGGTTAAAAGAAGAATTTTACCAAAGGCATTACAGTTTAAAAGAGAGAATTGAACAAAATTTGAAAAACTTCAAAGATACTTTTGATGCCAAATCTGAAGACTTTATCATTGATATGAATAATGTCAATATTAAGTATCAAGGTAATCCAATTATCAAAGATTTGAATTGGAAGGTTAAAGACGGTGAGAAATGGCATATAAGAGGTAAAAATGGTTCAGGTAAAACAACTTTGTTATCATTGATTACATTAGATCATCCTCAATCTTGGAATAAGTCCATCAAAGTTTTTGGCACCGAAAGATCACCTGGTAAAGTGAATTATTTTGATACAAACAAATATATTGGATTTACTTCACCTGAACTACATGCTATTTATCCTAAACATCATACTGTATTTCAAACTATATCAACTGGATATGTTGTGGGAAGTTATATTCCGCCTCAATTGACTGAAGAGCAATCTTCTAAAATTGATCATTACTTAGCTATTTTAGAAATTGGGAATTTGAGAGACTTAAAATTCAGCGATATCTCAGTGAGTAAGCAAAAGCTAGTGTTATTAGTTAGATCGATTATCAACAATCCCAGGATTCTGATTTTGGATGAAGCATTGAGTGCCATGAATGATGAAGATCTAATCAAGGGTAAAACCTTGATTAATAAGATTGACACCACGACTTTATGTATTGGGCATGTCAATGATGAAGTTCCGGATTGTGATAAGTTTCTGCTTGTCAATGATGCAAAAATTGGGAAATATGAAATCGGTTGCATAAAAGTTTAGATATATAGAGTATATTTACAAGTATAAAATGGATATTTTAACTGGATTCGGATTCTTGATTCAATCTTTTGGATTCTGCTAGTTGTTGAAGCTCTTTTCTGATTGCATTCTTTTCCATTCTTCTCTTCTTCTTCATTTCTTCGTTTTCCCTCTTGTTGACGTTGACCAGTTTTCTGCCTGGCCAGATTTGGAATTCTTGCATGTATTTCTTGTCCATGTTAAATTCAGAGTGAACATTATCATCTGTTAGACCTAGTTTGGCAATAGTCCAAAAGTATCTCTGTGGGTTGTCTGTTTTTAGATATCTCAATAATTTTTGTCTCTTTTGGGTCAAAATTCTGACTTTTCTGATATGCACTAAATCTTGAGGGTTACTCTTGATGTGGTTGATCAAATTGTAAATTTCAATTGTCATGACAGCCGCTTGAACCTCTGATGAACCTGTGTCTCCTTCAAATCTCCTGAATTCGTTGATAGCTAAATCCACTAATTTCTTTTGCTTTTCATTGTTATCTGCATTTCTGAGACCGAGAATTCTGAGAAGAATATCTCTTTTTTCAATTTCTTGTTCATTGATCTGGTTTAAGTAGTTCTCATCGATGGCAAGATCAAGATCTTTAGATTTCTGTAATCTGATTTCCTTCGCACCATACAATAGTTTATCGACGTCGTCAAGTTTATAGTTTTTGACAAGTAGAGTCGGATCGGTGATTTCTTGTTTCAATCTTTGAATGAATGGATTGTTTTCTTTACCTAGAACAGGATCAACCTTGTCCTTATTAGCTTCCACTGCATTTTGGAATGCAATATTCTTCTTCTTCTTTTCAACGCTTTTGGTCTTTTTCTCTGATTTAGACAATACAGAATGAGTGGTAGAAGATATCCATCTTTTGGAAACACTGTTTTTCAACAGAGATGCAGATTGTGCTAACATTGGAGTTGTAATATCAACGTTAACTTTGATTGAGCATATTGCTCTGGTATCACCTTGAAATTTTTCATGTTCAAAAATCATCATACCAACCCATAGCCAGTTTAGGTGTATCGTGGGGTGTGATGGTCCTTTGCGTCGATAGACCCAAATCAAAAATTGACCAATTAAATTTGTCTAAGCCGTTTTGACAGGCGACGCACAGCAAAATAATGAAAAATTTCATGATCTGAAAAATTTTTCAGATTTCACAATTACGCACTCGACATTTAAATAGTAAAAGCTTTCCAGTTCAAAGTTAAAATTTTCCTACGTTACTTCTAAGTTTATTTTTTCTTCTTAACCAAACCAGTCTTATCAAAATGAAGTACGTCCAATCCGTCGAATCCATTGCTATCCCAGCTGATGTTACCGTCTCTATCAAATCCAGAATTGTTACCGTTACTGGTCCAAGAGGTACTTTAGTCAAGGCTTTAAAGCACGTTGATGTTGCCTTCGAAAAGGTTTCCAACGCTTTAATCAAGATTTACGTTCACAATGGTGACAGAAAGCACGTTGCTACTTTAAGAACTGTTAAGTCTTTGGTTAACAACTTAATCAAGGGTGTTACTGTTGGTTACAAGTACAAGATGAGATTTGTTTACGCGCATTTCCCAATTAACGTTAACATTCTTGAAGGTAAGACCATTGAAATTAGAAACTTCTTGGGTGACAAGAAGGTCAGAAACGTTAACATCCCAGTTGGTGTTACCGCTGAAATCTCCAAGACTCAAAAGGATGAATTAGTTGTCACTGGTAACTCTGTTGAAGATGTTTCCCAATGTTGTGCAGATGTCACTCAAATCTGTAGAGTCAGAAACAAGGATATCAGAAAGTTCTTGGATGGTATCTACGTCTCTGAAAAGGGTCACGTTGTTGAAGAATTATAAGCTAACTAACCATTCTGTTTCATTATAGATAATTAATTACTTTCCTCTCTTTTTCTAGTCATTGTGTTTTATTATTGGGTTTTTATTTACTCATTTCATATCGCATATCTGGCGAATCATTACAAGTTCCAAAAAGAGAACTACTTTATGATTGCGCAACTGTATAAAATTGTAGAAGTAAAACTGAGTAACCGTTTAAATGTCAGAGCACTTTACGGTAATCAGTTTCTACTTCTAATCTTACGTAATTCTTAAGCGTCGATGGACTTACGAACGACTTTTGAACGCCTTACGTAATTGTAACACTCAATATTATCTGCTGTTTGGCTTCTTTCTCTTAGTCGGTTCTCCAAACCCGTTTAAAATTGAACTGAAACACTCCTACACTAAACTAATCCCCGGTCAATTGTGCCTCTCCTCTTTCCTTTTCGTCTTGATTTATCAGCAGGACCGCTAATCTAGCTCCTTCGGCAATAAGAACCCACCTGTAAGCCGGACTTTTCATCCCATCCCAATCGGACCCTCGCGTTATATGCAGCGCAGCGCCCAGAACTTACCGAATATATTCGTAATCATGACAAATTGACATTTTCCTATTTGCAGTCTATATAAACTCCGCAATTCCCTTCTTGTCCATCGTTTTCTGCTTTTGCTTCAGCCTTTGCTTTTCCCAGACAATGTCGTACGCAATTCGTGCCCCTTTCGTTACAAGAACACAATTCAAGTTCAGTGCCAGAATTTTGGCCGCATTATCTGCAGCCACTGTAGGTACTGCTTATTTATACAATAACTCCAATCATAACAATAACCACAATCAAAATCCCTTTTTCAATAAAAAAAGTGCGTTGCTTGGTTCAGTTGCTGTTGCAGCAGATGAGAATACCAGATTGGGAGCGGAAAAGACACTGGATAAGGATTACTATCAAAAGGTATATAATTCAATTGCCAATAAGTTGATTGAATGTGATGATTATGACGACGGATCGTATGGTCCAATTTTGGTGAGACTGGCATGGCACCACTCTGGATCCTACGATCAAAATGATCCTTCTGACAAAAAAGGAGGTTCATTTGCTGGTACTATTAGATTCAAAACTGAACAAAATGACCCTGCAAATGCTGGTTTGACCAATGCCGTCAAATTCCTTGGCTCTATCTATAAAGAATATCCGGAAATTTCCTATGGTGATTTGGTCACATTGGGTGGTGTTTGTGCAGTCCAAGAAATGTCTGGCCCAAAGATTCCATGGAGACCGGGCAGAATTGATATGGGTGAAGATGTTACTCCCCCATATGGAAGGTTGCCTGATGCTTCCCAAACTAAAGGTGAATATTTGAGAGAAGTGTTCCACAAAAGACTAGGATTTACAGATGAAGAAATTGTTGCATTAATTGGTGTTGGACACGCTATTGGTAGATGTCATACTCAATTTTCTGGTTACGATGGGCCATGGACTTATTCGCCAACAACTATTTCCAATGAGTTTTTCAGATTGTTATTGGAAGAAGATTGGCAGTTCAGAAACTGGGACGGTCCAAAGCAATACGAAAACAAATCAGATAAATCTCTCATGATGTTACCAGCTGATATGATTCTGAAAAAAGATCCTACTTTCAGAAAAATCTCCGAGGTTTTTGCTAAAGATGAAGCAAAATGTATGAATGTGTTCTCTTCTGCATTTGTTAAGTTGATTGAAAGAGGTGGTAAATTCAATTCTCAACCAATTGTGTTTAAAACTCTTGAAGAACAAGAAAATTAAATGCCTTATTTATAACGATCATTTTATAGCATTTGATTTAGAAGTCCAATTATTTAAGAACAATTATTATATAACGTTAAGCGGTTTATTCGGTATACGTCGATCTCACACGGGTCTTCTGTGGACTGTTTTTGGAAGGAGTCCCCAAGTTTGAGTGACGACAAGGATAATTTGTGAAAAGACGCTCAAATTGAGGGGAATTGTATCACTGCTTTTAATCCCCATCGTCACGTAGAAGAACATAATAAGAGTGTTTTCTTTTCTGGTATTCTATACAGTTACCCACGATTCCCAGTCGTTACTAAAGCTGCCATCTACATGAGCTTGATGACAGCTGAATGGATAATCGTCTCTTCCTAATGTTACACTTTATTGTAGAGCCAAAGTACCTTCGCTCTTTGGCAGATAATACTACCTACCAAATACGCAAGCACGCTAAAGATAAGACATACACATTATCAAAAGAGTATTCCATAAAGAAACCTTGATACTTGTGCAACACTCAAAAGATGCTACTCGGTAGCCTAGATACAAGTAATTCATTGCTGCACACTAAAAAAGCATGCGTTTCTTCCAAGTCATTCAAATCTCTCACCAATGTCATCCGACGGCCGAGGACCGAAGACAGAAAAACCGAATAAAACCAAAAAATAAAAATTGTTGGTCCCTGTCAAGCTATGCTTTTCGTTTCTTGCGACGATATCACATATATAGTGATTATCTTTATATTTTTCATTTAACAAGTTCCACTGGACAGCATACAAACATGGTTAAGTCAATTATTGCACCATCACTTCTGGCTGGTGATTTTTCCAAATTAGGCTGTGAATGCTGTAAAATGTTTGATTCTGGATCCGATTGGGTTCACCTGGATGTCATGGACGGTCATTTCGTTCCTAACATTACCATGGGTCCTCCGATTATTTCATCATTAAGAAATGCTGTTCCAAGAGATGAACCAGTGAACAAGAAGTTTTTTGATTGTCATATGATGGTTGCCAACCCTGAACAATGGGTCGAAGAAATCGCCAATGCAGGTGGTGATCAATATACCTTCCATTATGAATCTACCAAGGATCCAAAAGCGCTTATCAAGCTTATCAAACAAAATGGTATGAAGGCGGCCTGTGCCATTAAACCAAATACTTCTGTTGATGTTTTATTCGAGCTTGCCGATTTATTGGACATGGCCTTGATCATGACAGTTGAACCTGGATTTGGTGGTCAGAAGTTCATGGAAAACATGATGCCTAAAGTTGAAAAATTAAGAGAATTATATCCAAACTTAAACATTCAAGTTGATGGTGGATTAGGTAAAGGTACTGTCGAAATTGCTGCAAAGGCAGGTGCCAACGTTATCGTTGCAGGTACTTCTGTTTTCAAAGCTGAAGATCCAATTAAAATGATTCAATACTTAAGAAATGAGGTTGATACAAATTTAGATAGACTAGGTATTAGAGAATAAATTAATAATGTATAAATACTAGATAATAACGATGAGTATATTTTTGACAATTTTTTGTGTGTACGAAGCTGGGTGAAAACCACCCGAATTTGTTTAATGGGTTTTTACTATTCAAAGTAGAGGGAAAGACAAACTCGGACTAGTTGGTGTACATGCGTCACAATCACCAATCTGATGCTTTCGTTGATGCGCTTGAAGTAGCTACGCCGAAATGTATTTTTAGATTTCATGACTTATCAGATACAGCTTTCAATTTACATATGGTCATATCAACGATTATAAGCGGCTCGAAAAAGCTAATTTGTATCTAATGAAAATGTAGTCTTCTTGTCAATTGATTCCAGTGAGAGTAGAGACATAAAAGTGGATGTGTGTAATACTGATAAACGTCGTACTTATATACCATTTGTCGACGACAAAGCAAATGTCGCTAGCTAGCTACTTGTTTTTTTCCAAAACTTGAGAGTCCTGATATCGTATGAGATATTGTGTCTTTTATTGGAATGAAAATATTATTTTGAATGACCTAAAAAAACTTATTACAGGGTAAGTTACTGGGTAACTTTTAGCTCTACAAACTTCTTTTTGAGCGTCTTCTCTTTTGCTTCCAATAAAAAGAGAAGACGCTCGTTTTTTCACTTTCAAAGATTACTCTCTTTTGTGGCTTGATCCAAAAACTTTGTCGCCTATCTAGCAACATACTGGTGTGACATCCCGTGGTTTTCATCTTCCAAGAAAAATACAGCATAGGAATTGTGGATATTTTTTGGTACCATTCCTGAGTCTGAAACTTCAAGAGATCTTACTGTCAGGTAAAACTGATGCACAATATACGAGGCTTGACTAATTCTTCAAAAAACAGACACTAATACATATATAGGTTCAAGAAACACAATTATACTAATGATTTGAGCGGGGGTTGATGCTCGTGTATAAACTGCTTGTGACGTATACATGTACTTTTTTGGGTAATTGCCTCATTTAAGGGTGAAGAACAGACATCTTTAATATTCATATTGCGAACATTGTTCTGTTAGGGAGCAATGCCTTGTTTTGGTTTTTGGACGTAGATGCAAGCTGAAATAAAACTCCAGTAAACTTTCATATAGAAATATTGTGAGTACTCTTCTGAAACAATAGAGTTACATCTCAACCCTCAAAAGCAAGCAGTATCTCAGAAAAAAGTGGAACTGAAAAATTCATCTTTAAAATGATCGTGTGAGTTTAGTTTACGATATATTAGTTTGATTCGAAAATACATATCAATTCATTTAATATAAAAGCCTGTATAATTGGCATTTTATTAAGCCCTTTTTCCAAGGATTACGTCCTTATACTATGCACGGTGTACGACAGCAAAAGTCAAACAATCTGATCGGTTACAACGCCCTAAATTGTCGTAAATAGTAACTTCTCAACATGAAAAAATTAATATTTTTTTTTTCTAAAAATTTTTTTTCACTGAAATTCTTTCTTTGTTTGATTAGGCAAATAATCTTTTACATTTTTATAACCAACATGCCATCCAAAAATAGTATTAATAAGCCTAAGGCCAATTTGACCCGTCAAAGAAAATCACACAAAGCTGCCAAGAAGAGAGTCAATAAGGTGCATCAGCAATATACAGTTGCCAAATCATCAAAAGGTATAAATGAAATTATTCCAATCAACAAGGCAGGTGGTGTTTTAGCAAACACCATCATATCAAATAAGAAAGCTAAGAAACTAGAAAGAAATTTAAAATATGCACAACTGAGAGATGGTAAGAAAGAAAAAAAGAGTGACGATGATATGATGATTGATGAAGAAACCAAAGCAAAGGGAAATAAAGTCAGAGAAGCTTTATGGGAATTAGTTGAAAATGTTAAGGTGAATGGTGTTCAATTTTCAACTGTTGCTGGTGAAGGTACCACAATTGGATCAGCAGAATTTTAATTCAACTATGAAGGAAAATTAAACAACCGATTTGTAATTGTAAATCTCATTCATGTGTTAGCTGTTTATTCTATACTCATTATAATATGACAATTTATTGAAAATCATATACAGGTTAGTATTTTGATACTATACGTTTTCATTCAACATTTATGGCCTTTTCTGTTTGGCACCTCGGTTTGTAGACATGCAGTTTTCTCTAAGCGATCAAAAAAATTCTTTTACTTCAAATCTTTTTTTGTACAATCTTTTTCGGTAGAAATTACGAATTGAGAAACTATCATAAAAAAAATTGCTCTAGAGCGATTAGAAAGTAAAGCCCAACACCATAAACGTCATGGTTTGTACGTTTTCCGGAAGCAACGCTTTTATATCTTTTGTTTGGGAAATAGTTACCATTTATCAAAAATTTACAGTTTCTTGAAAATTTTATTATTCAGGATTCAAGAATGGTTAGTAAAGCTGAATATAGTACTATCTAAATGCTAAGATTTTAGGGCCATATAATACTGTTCAAGAGTCTTCCTTGTCATTTACTTTCCGTTAAGATAAATATGAGCAGATTCAATATTGTGTCGTTAAGACAGACTTTAGCGAAAACTATTAATATCATACCACATGCATACACTATACATGTTTTTAGCAACAGAAAAAAGTTATGCAGTTAACTCCTGAATCAAAAACTGATAAAATTCTAGATTTTGGGTTCAACTTATTATCGTGGATTAACAAAAACACCCCACTAGTCGCCAGTTTTTTTGCCACTTATCTGTGTCAGTAAGTTTTGAAAGAAAACTGCCTTTTATGGAATAATGATTCACATTCATTGAAAAATATAACTTGTGCTGTGCGCCAAATCACCTGAAATTTCGTTGTTCTGGTACCTTTTTTTTGATAAATAGTAATTTCACAATTTTAAAGACAACCTGATTTTTAATTTGAAGGAAAAAAATAAACTAAACATCTCCATGGCTTGATGTTTTTTTACCAAAGTAAGTATTAATTGCTTTTTTGAAGACAACCTGAATAACTTATGTAGCTGGCTGCTATAATACGTTTCCTTATCAGACTCCTTCTAGCGGTTTTTGCTTTGTATCTCGTTTGCAACAGACACGTTGTCGTGTGATTTTTGTTTTTGTTTTTGTTTTTTCGGGATTTAGGGGGTGTACACCGACCCACAGCCTACATAATTAATAACCGAGGCGCCTTGATTTCCTAGCGCGCGCTTAAATGCAGGCAATTCTTAAAAAAGCAATTAACTATCTTTTTTGGGAAATATTATTTATTGCTATGGTGTAACGCATACGTCATATGACGTAGAGCTAAATCTGACCCAATAGTTTTTCCGATCTCCGAAACTTTTAAGGGTCAGATTAATTTGCTGATGATAAGCATGCTTATCACGTACCCGTACATGGGTAAGGCAAGATACAGATAGCTGAAACTTCTATCACTCATATCAACTTAGAAATGAATTTACAGTTCACGTTAGTAATGGCGTGTGTAGATCATGCATTGGACCAATAAAAAGAAACGAACTTTACAGAAAGGCTGTCGCGAGAAAAGAAAGTTTTTTGCATACGCTGACGCATTAACTCGAAATTCCTCACTTTTTGGTGGTTTTTTTCTGTCAGAAGAGTGCCTCTTTTCTGTTTTAAAAGTTGTTATTGACAGCCAGAAAATCTGTTGAAGTTTTTTCTATTGTTTTCATTTCTAATATTACGTATCTGCTTATTTAAGAAGTATTACGTATTGGTTAATTTTTTTTTATCCGATCAGATCTTTTCTTTTTTTTAAGTTTTTCCGTTTTGATAAACGCCTTCCAAATTACTATAAGTACGACGTGTTTCCCTCTTTTGTTTCCAACTGTTCAACTCTCAAATTTTCTTTTATGTCTCCAATCAAACAAAGTCTTCTACAGATATACAAGTACAAGACATTTATTACAAAGATTAATCCAATTAAAAAAAACTTTTATTCCACTCATCCAACTAATATTATACATACAAAAATGGTTTCTCCTGCTGAAAGATTATCATCAATTGCTTCTACTATCAAACCTGCAAGAAAGGATTCAACCAACTTAGCACCAGAAGATTATCCAGAACAACCTTTCAAGGTCACAGTCATTGGTTCCGGTAACTGGGGTTCAACAATTGCTAAGGTTATTGCAGAAAACTGTGTCGAAAGACCGTTACAATTTAGCAGAGATGTTAAAATGTGGGTTTATGAAGAAATGATTGAAGGTGAAAAGTTAACCTCAATCATCAACACTAAACATGAGAATGTCAAGTACTTACCAGGTATCAAATTACCTGTCAACGTTATTGCCGTTCCTGACATTGTTGAAGCCACATCTGATGCAGACTTAATCGTTTTCAATATTCCACATCAATTCTTACCAAGAATCTTATCCCAATTGAAGGGTAAGGTTAACCCTAATGCAAGAGCAATCTCTTGTTTGAAAGGTTTAGATGTTACACCAAATGGATGTAAATTATTATCTACTTACATCACCGAAGAATTAGGTGTTCATTGTGGTGCATTATCTGGTGCAAATTTGGCTCCTGAAGTTGCATTATGTAAATGGTCTGAAACTACTGTTGCTTACAATATTCCTGAAGATTTCAGAGGTAAGGGCAAAGATATCGACCATCAAATTTTGAAGGCATTATTCCACAGACCTTACTTCCACGTCAGAGTTGTTAGTGATGTTGCCGGTGTTTCCATTGCTGGTGCACTCAAAAACGTTGTTGCAATGGCTGCCGGTTTTGTCGAAGGTTTAGGTTGGGGTGACAATGCTAAGTCTGCTGTTATGAGAATTGGTTTAGTTGAAACTATCCAATTTGCTAAGATGTTCTTCCCTACCACTGAAGAATCCACTTTTACGAATGAATCTGCCGGTGTTGCCGATTTAATCACAACATGTTCTGGTGGTAGAAATGTGAGAGTTGGTAAATACATGGCTGAACATAAAGTAAGTGCAGAAGTTGCTGAAGAAAAGTTACTTAATGGTCAATCTTGTCAAGGTAGACACACTACCAAAGAAGTCTACGAATTCTTATCTAACATGAACAAGATTGATGAATTCCCATTATTTGCAGTTACTTACAAGATCATCTACGAAGATTTCCCAATGGAAAAGCTGCCTGAAAGTTTAGAAAGAACTGAAGATTAAATACATACATTCTTTTTATTAAACAATTGAGCATATCTCTGGGGTTTTATATCATTACACAGTTATTTTTGGGAATGTGTTCAGCAATCATTCAGGGTCTAAGAATGATGCTTGAATCTTGAGAAAATATGACAAATATTTTCTGGTTATTATTTATATTTATATACATGTCTTTTCTATAGTTACTAAAATACATTCAAATATTAAAAATTTTAGCAAATTTCGTCATTTAAAAATGGCGCCATATTACGTAATCAAAATTATAAGTGTAATCATCAGCCATAAGATGTTCCCCCCTATTATACAAACGCTGGTATATCATTGATATGAGTTTAATCCGAGTAAATTCAAACCGCCAAAACTATAAAATCTCTCTAACCAAAGCCAAAAAGGGACTGCTGCCATCCCTACTAGTTTACTTGCATACATCAATATAACCCAACACTCCTTCGCAGGCTCTACCATTATTCTCTCCACGGCGCCGATCGACCGCGCGAATTGCTCGCCTCATATCGTCACATCCCATGTAAGAGTCCTTTTATATACGCTGATAGGTAAGAGGGTATTGCAATGATGTAGTATTTACGATAAAGATGCTTGCATTCAGAAACATCGGTATAAAAGCCATTAAACCAAACCAATTTTTATCAAGAAGCATAATCGGTTTCCGTGCTAACAGTACATTAACCAACGCTTCTCAAAAACATGCTAAATATGAACCAACCAAGGAAGAATTAGAATTGGCTAACAAACTCACTTGGGAGGAGTTTCTTGCATTGAGAAAACAACAAAACAGATTAGGACTTGTTGGATCTGTTTCTGCAGCTTTACTTTCTATGTCGGGTGCATTTTCATATTTCAGCACAATCGAAATTGATCCAACCGAAACTTTGTTTGGGCTTGATATTTTCACCGTTTACATTGGTGCCATTTTATCTACTGGTGTTTTAGGTTTTGTTGTTGGTCCATCTATTATTGGTGATTCATTATTTGCTATTATGAATAGAAACATCATGAAAAATTTCAACGTTAAGCAGAAGTTATTCTTAAAGCATATTGCCAAGATGAGAGTTGATGCATCAAGACAAAGTATGAATAACCCGGTACCTGATTATTATGGTGAAAACATTACTTCTTTGAAAGACTACAGACAATGGTTAAGAGATTGTAATGAGTATAGAAGAAAGGCCAAACAATTTTTGTAAAATCCTGTGTAATTTATGTAACCCCCACTTAAAATCTTGTTCATAGATAGAGAGAGTTGTTACCAAACTGCATTTCCAATTATACTTGGATCAATGTGGATTGAGAGTAATGAAGCATGTAATTGTCTCTCTCTGAAAGCTGTTACTGCTTTCAAACGTCAGTTTCTATTTTTCGGTATTCCTTTTTGTTTCGATTTCACTGTATTTGTAGGCTTGATTGAAAGCGCTAGAGTATGAGCTGTTAATTAACTTACGCAGCTTGTTCATTTACGCTTGCCTGGATTACATTATTTTGGAATATTCGCCACAAATATGAAAGAAACAAAAAAGATTGATTTGTTTATTTAATTCAATGCTTTACAGCTTTTAAAATATTCCAATAAACTATTCATTCTGTGTACGGCCTTCACTATTGGCTACAAAATCTCCATCGCCATCGCCATGGCCATAGGCTCGCCAATTTCAATGTCTATAAATTATAGCATATACAATAAGTACCTTCATCTTCTCTTACCCTTTATGTTAATGAGGAATATTATTTTTAGTCTTTTAAACCAAACATACACAAGAAACTATTGATTATATCCCAAAGACAACACACCACTAACTAGCATGCGCTACCCACCTACTTGCTCTCATAAAGAAAATCATTTCAGCACTTCAAGCTTGGGAGCGATTTCAGAACTCGCGAGAAAGTTGCGACATGAATTTGAATTTGGAAGTTGGACAACGACAATTGATTACAGACGTAAAAGTTACACTTTCGAAAACCACACATATCACAACAGCATGTCGCAGTTACAATCACAAGAAGACATTTATCTTCAATCTTATCCATTTACAACCGCTGCTTCAATTATTGGACTCGTTGACAGAAAGGTTTCTGCCGTTGTCATTGGTGGGTTTGTGATAATTGGAGTTTTAAGAACATTTGACCAGTTCGGTAACCTCGTTATCCACAATGCGGTTGAAAGAATTTATTTCCCGAAAAGAAAGGAATACGCAGAAAGTGATGAATCCAACACTTACATCATCAGAGGTGAAAATTTACTTATGTTAGGTGATATTGACATTGATACTGAAGATGACGAAATGAAATCTTGGACAAAACTCGATAACTTCGATGAAGCTTGTAAATTGAAAGACGATTCTATTAACAAGTTGAAAAATGATCTTGTTGAAGAAAGTGAGATTTTGAAACAAAAATACCCTGTCGTTAATGGAGATTTCATGATGAGATTAAATGCTGCTTTTTAATCCGAGTTATTTTGTATACCATTAATAAATTTGTAAATTATATTTAGCAATGATTTTGATTTTTTTAAAAAAAAAAGAATTCCGATTTTCCTTTTCTTTTCATAATTTAGTAATATACATGATGGATATTGATACAGATTACATAAAAACTAAAACTGGTGAACTAAAGTGAATCATGAACAATCCCTTCTCGTTCACTGAAAAGTTCATATTCCGGATTTCGTCCAATTGGAAATCTTTTGACGTGTCCACAGCAGCATTCTAAAACTAGTAAATTTGCAGATTCGATCTGCGTTTTAGATTCGTTCATTAACCGAAGTTTACAGGTTGATTCGACGCCAGGAATTTGAATTCTTGAACATTGTTTACAAATGGTACGTTTGATATTAGGATGTAATTTCAAAACGGCCTTTTTGGAAACCAGATCCATATGATTTATGTACATCCTTGATAAAGTGTCAAACGATTTATCATGTTTGACAATGTTTTTATTCGCTATAATTGAACCTAATTTATACAAATATGTAGATCGTTGATAATGATCCTTTTTCGGTATCACTGACGGAATCCGAGGCTGCTTTTTGTTTGAATTATTTTTCATCTGTTTTTTATTTTGGTTTAGCTGCTTTTTAGGCGCAACATTATCGTTATTCATTTCCCTGGCGACTACGAATACGTCAAAACAGATAAATAAAAAACCATAGAAAATGAAAAATTACATTTTTTCCCTCTTAGCGTGAAAAAGTTAAAAAGTTAGACGCTTTATTTGTAATTGAGCTGCGACACTTGGTTGTGTTGTCTAGGTGGATAATTGTATTTACTGTAATGTAAAGCCATGTAAGGATGGAGTTCATGAAGTACCATTTGAACTTTTTTGATATTGGTTTCATAAGAGAAACAATGCTATACAGTGTGAAGTGACTGTGAAATGTCATTTGTACGAGAAACATTATGTAGCTGTAGCTGTAGGTTTGACGGATGGAAAAATCAGGTAAAATTTGAAATTTTTGGAAATTCAAAAAAATTGTTGTTATAAGCAACAACTTCAATTTTCTTATTTATTTGTGACGCGTAGGAACGACAAGTACAAATATCACACTTGGTTTTTTGTTGTGATCTCCTCTACTGTTCATTACCCGTAAATCCAATACTTATTTTTCTTGTTAAAAAAATTCTGCTTTTACTTTTTATTATGTTATGGCTTTTAAGGGCGCACATCCCAAATTTGTCCGGAAGGACTTTTGTCTTATTTTTACTAATGTTTCACATCATCTTTACATTAATAGAATCAACATGAATAAAAAAAAATAAGTTCATCACCCTAGTTGCAAACAATGGTAATCTAGCAACTTTCAAAATCATATAGGGATAATAGTAGCATCGCTGTAGCAAGTGCCATGGAAACACAGGCCCAATCTGCTTATTAAAATGTCAACATTAGTAGAGAAAGCATCGAGCTTAAACTGCTGGTGGGAAGGGTAGTTAGTGAATTTTATAGTGAACAGGAGATTTCTCACATGCTTTTTTCCTAAATCGTACCAACAAAACTATCTAGATACCGCTAGTAAAATCAAATTTCACGGGAATACTGTGTTTGTCTGCGGGAATACGTGTTTTAAACAATTTTATAATCCACACAATGGTTCCATTTTGGTTCAGATGCCAACCTTTTAAAATCATTTTTCAAGTCAGCCTTGCTACTCAAAAGTTATTTATCTGATTTCAAGCTAGCTTGGCTATTTGGAAATTCCATAGTGTTTCTGGAATTGACTTCAGCCTGTAACCTTTCCTTCAAATCCCTATACCCTCCCACCAAATGGATCTGGCTTACAGCTAGCCAATTAGCTTAGCGCAGGCGTTGAGCCTCCTAAATTTTTCCACTTTCCTCCTTATCTCTCTGTTCCAAATATTCGTGCCCTTTGAATCATAACATTACCACGCTTATAATATTGCCAATTTACAATGTCCTAAACATTCATATTTGTGCCCAATTACACACGTTTGATTCATCCCATCTTAGTTATAATTGTATGATTACTATTATACAGCAGCTTACAGTAACAGTGAAGATTTCGCATTTCTGGAGAGCCGGCCGTTACACTGAAAAGCCGCGAGCACGTCATTTGGAACATGAATTTGCTGGAACAGAGGAAGGCAAAAATGGTTAAGATTGGATCCTTTTTTGCTATATCCAAGATTCTGTAGCTTTATATTTCATCAATGAGTGGATACGATAGTGCGTTATCGATTTTTAGTCCAGATGGACACGTTTTTCAAGTTGAATATGCCCTTGAAGCAGTGAAAAGGGGTACTTGTGCTGTTGGTGTCAAAGGGATTGATACAGTGGTATTAGCATGCGAGAGAAGAACGACGCTCAAATTACAAGATTCAAGAATCACACCAACTAAGATCAATAAAATTGATTACCATGTTCAATTGGCTTTTGCTGGTTTGAATGCAGATGCTAGAGTCTTGATTGACAAGGCTAGAGTTGAAGCACAAAGTCACAAATTAACTCTTGAAGATTCTGTTTCTGTTGAATATCTTACTAGATATGTTGCAGGTATCCAACAGAGATATACACAAAGTGGTGGTGCGAGACCATTTGGTATTTCCACGTTAATTGCTGGTTTTGATGAGAATGATAAGGTTCCAAAACTATATCAAACTGAACCTTCAGGAATATATTCTGCATGGAAGGCTCAGTCTATTGGTAGAAGTAGTAAAACTGTTAGAGAATTTTTAGAAAAGAACTATCCAACTAAAGATGATGATGAAAAATTGGATGAAGCAGCAACAATCAAATTGGCAATAAAAGCTTTATTGGAAGTTGTGCAAACTGGAGCTAAAAACATTGAAATATCCGTTATGAAACCAGATGCAACTCCAAGGTTTATGACAAATGAAGAAATTGAAGTCATAGTGAAGGAAATCGAAGAAGAGAAAGCTGCTGAAGCTGAAAAGAAGAAACCTAGAGCTGTTGATTAATGAAGAACTTAAATTTCATAATTTTTTAACTCTATATAAACAAGTAGATGGATATTTTAAAAAGAAAACCGAAACAAAGTAAATAAAAAAGATTCTAGTCTTAGAATTCAAAAAGCTTAAATTCAGATGATACAGAATCAAATGTTTAATGTTCATCAAATTTTCTTGAAATATTTATAAAATTTTCGTTTTACCCTTAACGATGATTTCACCATCATTGTTATACTTGAAGCCGCCATTATCAGCACCGCCATTATCATTATAGTCATCATTATCACCATTCTCATCACCATTTCCATCTTCTGATCTGGTAGTAGCAGAAGACGTATCCAGTACAAACGCTTTACTGAGAATAGCATTTGGAACAATTTCAATCAACATTTGTCCTTCTTTGATACCACAGAGCGGGTCATCATTGAAATCCAAATTAATAGAAGATTTCAATGACATTACGACATTTGCAATCTCTTTATTGTTCAGCTTATTGAAAAGTACCCTTGATTGAACTATCAAAATATTTGTTTCCGCTTTATCTGCTAAAAAAATGGCATTTTGTGTTTCGTAATTGTATTCGATGGCTTCAAGGGTTCCCAATGCTAGATTATTTATATCGTCAATTTTAAAGTATGTAGCAATATCTTGTTCATTATCCCAGAAAGAATCAATTATCCTATTCATTTCAAAAGCCACCAGTTCATCATTCATATCTTCCGGATGAATCCCAAGCAGTCCTCGTTTACTTACATGGGAATGAAACACCAGGCTTGATTTGTTAATCATGGCCCATCTTTTTTCCATTCTCTTTGTCTGAAAGTATCTATTTAATCTAACAAAAAGCCAACCTCCTAGCAATAATGGAGGTACAACCATAAACAAGACTGGAACAGCAATGAAAATGATAAAGTACGCCGATACTCCAACCAATCCTAATAACTTCAAGCTGTCGGGAACCTGACCCCACAATCTACTTAAGATACCTCCTCCAACTACAGTATTTTTAGGTGGTCTGTAATAATTCAACGCTTTTAAACCAGTACTAAATGATCTCAACAAATTAATAGATCCGCAAGTGTTGATCTTAGGGAGGGTTCTAGTAACTGATACTTGATTTGTCTTTATTTCCTGTTTCTGTTTGATGGAACTGTTCAATAAGGATGTGAACAATGATCTTTTGACAAATGCATAATTAAAGTCAAAGCTCTTATTTAAGGGACGCAAGGGCCCTGCTCTGAATAACATTTCAACTGGGATAACTGGAGAAAATGAGGCTTAACAAAGCTTGAATAAGGGGAACCTGTAGTGTTCTTTTGAAACCATTCCTCAGTTGATGAGCAAAAAGCATCGTCTTACGTAAGAGACGTTTGTTTTGAGACGATGCTAGGTACCAAAGTGTGATCAATAACTGTTTATCAAGGGAATCAATATTCCTCTTTTGATGTTCCTCTTCCCAAAGCTAGAGTATTTCTCTTATATAGAAGATTTGTTGTTCATTTTTCACAAAAGAGATGGAATGGAAGGGATTTTGGTATTAAATGTCAATTTTAGTAATAACAAGATATTGCTACTATGAATTTGTCATATATCATGGATTTGACATAGGAAGTACATGAAGAGAGAAAACACAATGTATAATATGATGAACAGATGAACAGATTTGAACCAATAAAAATCAACCTAAATATTGGCCTGTTGGGGTTTGCGAGGTACAGTATGTTTTATTTCAATCGATTTTGGCAAATTAAGCAGGATTTCGGTGAAAAGAGAAAAATGTGGCAAAAAGCCTTGAAAACACATTCAATGCAGCTACCCAAGCTATATTCTCTCTTTTAACAAGGCACCTTTAGGCGTCAATGTGGTTTTGCTTTTATTATACTACAAACATGTTTTTTTCAACATTTACATGCCAAAAAAAGAATGGACATGGACCATGTTCGATCGAACTTAGCCTATTTAAAGTAAATAAAGAAAGTTATAAACAAAATTTAATCTATTATTTCTTACACCTTTCAACAGTTGGTAATTTCGTAGCAAAGACGAGGTACGAAGTATGCGTTTTGACTTCGGCTTCGGTTCTAGAAACGTCAAACCATTCGAAATCATCTTCACCCTCAATGATTCTTCTTCCCTTACCAAATGGATTGAATCCGTAGTCTTTTTCTTTTGGTTCCCCCCTCTTTCTTGGATGCTTACCCGCCTTTATCATTGCGAGACCATCGCGCTGTCTATCATTGACGAACTGGAGTCTTTTGATTGCGTCATCAACCTCCCTTTTCATAGCCTTGTGAGATTCAAACATTCTACCCTGAACTTCTGTCAACTCAACATCTACCCATCCGTTAGCTTGTAGTGCTTCAACAGCCTTCACCACCTGTTCAAAACAAGGTAGGAAACAGCAAATTCCTGCTTTTCTTGTCTTGGTAATCACCGTTTCAAGATTTGGAATGGCGTCCCATGGTGAAGGTAAATCAAGAAAAATGGCATCAGCATCTAATGTTATGTTTTCAATCTCAAACCCATTTTTACAGACATCTCTATGGTTTATAATTGTATTTTTTAATCCATGCTTAGTAAATTCATCCTTTGCAGTCAAATACCTTGTTTCATGAAATTCAAATGTGTAAAGCTGTCCTTCTTCACCAACGGTCCTTGAAAATGCATGCGTAAAACTGCCTGATCCTGTACCTGCTTCTATAACTTTGGAACCAACCGTCACATTCAATCTTTGTAAGATATAACTAGAGTCTGGTGTGTACACAATTTGTGTTCTGTGCGGAAGAGATAAAGTCCATAATTCCGGAGTCGGCTGCAATAAATACACAAATCCTCTATCTTTTGGTGTCGTTATTTGAGAACCGTATTCTAATCCAATCATGGAATCATGAGGAAATGATCCAAACCTAGTATTGAAATTTTCACCATGTTTGACATAAACGGGTTTTATGATGGTACGAGAAACATAAACTAGCACCAAATCTCCTTCTTCAATTATTTTCTTTCTACCTAAAAATGACATTATCGACTAGATACGAGGAAGGTTATTGTTCGTATTTGATTTTACCTTTGTGAATGTGACTTTTCACAGCAAATTTTTTTTTTCCACAAAAAAAATTCAATTTTCATGTTGAAAAATTCAAAAAATGAGATTTCGCGAGCACTGATGCTTGGTTGTCCAGGTGAAGCATGGGGCAACGTACTTTTTTAAATTAGGAGAAACCAAATGATCACGTTAACATGCATTGCTAGGATAATAAGAAACTTGAGAAAAATATCTTCAAAATGATACCATACGTTAATTAACTACAACATCTACGAATTAGATAAAACGCGATAATAATTTTATTCCCAAGACGCGATCAATGTCAATTGCCTAAAAGAGGAAAACCAAAATAAAAATAAAAAGCGAATTTCCCTTATTTTCTATTGTTTATGTTTAGAGTTCAATGTTGTCTTTCGTCCTCACCTATTGTTGAGTTTTTAAGCTGAGTTTCCTGCTTTTATAGCTGTTTGGATGCCTGTTTCTCTTTGGCGTGTGTGTATTTCTTCCTCTCTTGTTTGTGTTTGTTATTTTTCTTCTCTTTGGTAAGTAACAGATTCATTACAATTTTCACCAAGTTGTGTTAGAATCTCCCTTCTTGCTTTCCTATATATTACTATTCGCTAGAGAAATAGAAAAAGCTTTCTTTGAAATAATAACAACAAACAGAAGCTGTCAGCCTCCTTTCTTCTTTTTATACCCATCAAGTTAGAAGGATCAACCCAAAAGTTGATACTACATTCAAAACGAACGACAATAGATTTTGGATTTGTTTGATTCACATATTAATATTACATATCAGTTTTCTGTGGTATTTTTGAAAAAACACCCTCAGTCATATTTTTCAGGCTATCATCAATCTGCTAAGTCTATTTACCAAATAGTGTTCTAAAGTTCATTTTAACAAATTAGTTGAAGAAGCTGAAACCTACTAATTAACAGCAGAAAAAGGAAAATTTGTTTAAGTGGAAACTATACAACTCATTTACACAAAGAATATTTCTAACCATATTTTCATTCATACGTCTATCTGTTAACAAGGCATAACTTTCACTCAGATATTTAATAAAAGCCCCAGTTTTTTATCATGTTACCTTCAAGATCCTCACAGCAACATCACCATGTTGTTCAAAATGAAAATGAGTTAAATTCTAACAATAACATTAAAAGTAAGTCTCAGTCACTAACTGATCAAGCCGTTTCCTCACAAATCTCGAATGCCTCTAGGACACGTACAGTTTTAGGTGACCTACCAGTCAATACGTTATATCCAAATCAATACTCTCAGACTCATCAAAATTATTATACACAGCAAACATCTCAGCAACAAATAACAAAATCAAGGATACCCATTTTAGTTGATAATCAAAGCCAGCAAAATCATCATCAACAAGAAATTTCAGGCACTTCATCTTCGCCAAATATCAACCTGGATACAGATGGTGACGATCCTTCAATGAATCAACAACACTATGCTGTTGAGAATCAAGAAAACTATCGTTTCTCACAGCAAGAAACTGTACACCAAGACCAACACCAAGACCAACATCAACACACAAACCATCATGATTATATTGAGGATGAAGAAAGTGATGAAGATGAAGCATATTTTGGTAAATCTTTCTCTCCCGTTTTAACGCCAGCTATTGAACATGAAATTAATGAAGCATACAAAAACAATCATCGTAAATATTTAGACCCAAATGATGAGGATACCCACGATGTCACAATGGTTGCCGAGTACGGTAGTGATATTTTCAATCATTTGCATCACATGGAAATGAAATTTAGGCCAAATGAGAAATACATGGATGATGTCCAGCAAGATTTAAATTGGAAACATAGATCAATTCTATTGGATTGGCTGGTTCAACTCCATTCAAGGTTCAATTTATTACCGGAGACCTTGTTTTTATCAGTCAATATAATCGATAGATTTTTGAGTAAAAGAACAATTTCAGTTTCTAGATTTCAATTATGTGGTGCCGCTGCTCTTTTCATTGCCGCCAAATATGAAGAAATCAATGTCCCAACAGTTTCTCAAATGCTTTATATGTTAGGAAATGAGTTTGAGAGATCAGATTTTCTAAAAGCTGAGAAATACATGGTTGAAATTTTGGGTTTTGAATTTGGGTGGCCAGGTCCAATGTCATTTTTGAGAAGGGGTTCCAAAGCGGATGATTACGATAACGAGATCAGGACGCTAGCTAAATATTTTCTTGAAATCACAATTATGGATCCCAAATTTGTTGCTACAGTACCTAGTTTCTTGGCTGCTGGTGCACAGTATTTGGCTATTAAAATGTTGGGTCGTGGTGACTGGACTCAAAAACATATATATTACAATGGTTATGCAGCTGAACAATTAATTCCAATGGTTGAATACTTAGAGTATTGTTGTGTTCGTGCAAAAACACATCATAAAGCAATTTATGAGAAATACAGCGAAAGAAAATTTAAGAGAGCTTCAGAATATGTTCAGCAATACCTACAACAATTTTACGAAGATATCAGCCAATAATTCTACACAAAAAAATTATCAATTCATATATCAATTCAATTCTTTTCTTCTTGCTTCTAATTTGTAAACAACTAACAATTTGGAATGCAATCTTACTTTTCCTTAGCAATATCCTTGTTCTTCTATATACTGTGTGTAATACTTAACTTTATTTAGTGCGTAACTGAACGGAACGATAGCGATACCAAAATTATTATCGTTTATGTCAAATCCTTGATAAGCTCTTGAAGTCTAATTTCTAATCTCGCTGTGAGCCCTTGATCTCAAATTCTTCATATTTTGTTCCCTTGTTGGTCAAAATATCACGTGCAACGGTATAAAGGGTTCAGCCCTTTTTTGGTAAGATTATCTAACTTTTTTTCCGCGTGATTGAAACTATCCATAATGCGCGTCGCTTTTTTGAGAAAAAAAAAATTGTGACTGTGAATTGGGTTCCTCCCCAGAATTCGCTGACTGTCTCCGACCTCCAGAAATAATAGTGTTGAAGATTTTTTTCTTTTAACTTAATATTGAAATTTGAAACAATTTTTTACATATTTTTTTTGAAATTTTGTTCTAAAAACACACACAAACTATCACAAAATGTCTGGTTCAGGTGCTCAAGGTACTAAATTTAAGATGTCTGTACGTATCATACAATTTTAAATCAAGATGAGAAGATATGGTATTATATCTTTGGATCTACATGCAAATAGAAAAAATGAAATTTTATGAAATCAACAGTATTTATCCGAATCAGTTATATCTTCAATCGAATAATCAAGAATTGTCTTAATTGGAAATAAATTGCAATCAACCCGTAGTAGCATTCCCACTTGAACCTAATCCATTGAAGTATTTGTTCTCTTTCAATTTTTTTTTTCAATTTGATATTGATACATGGTCAACAAATTTAGAAGTTTCAAAAATCAATTTTTATTAGGATCAAGTGGAATTATTTAGTATTGCAATTATGAAGAAGCTAATTACGGATCCGTTAGATAGAAATCACAACATAAAATTCATTTTTTTACTATTTTGCCTGTAAATGAGAGGGATTCATATACTAACATTTATTTTCACTTTTTTTCATTACAGCTTGCATTACCAGTTGGTGCAGTCATGAACTGTGCTGATAACTCTGGTGCAAGAAACTTATACGTCATGTCCGTTAAGGGTACTGGTGCAAGATTAAACAGATTACCAGCTGCTTCTGCTGGTGATATGGTTATTGCCACCGTTAAGAAGGGTAAGCCAGAATTAAGAAAGAAGGTCATGCAAGCTATTGTTGTCAGACAATCCAAGCCATGGAGAAGAAGAGACGGTACCTACCTTTACTTCGAAGATAATGCAGGTGTTATTGTTAATCCAAAGGGTGAAATGAAAGGTTCTGCTATTACTGGTCCTGTTGCAAAGGAATGTGCTGATTTATGGCCAAGAATTGCTTCAAACTCTGGTGTTGTTGTTTAGATAGAACTTATAAATTTATATAATATCATTGGTGTATGAATAAAATCTTCGTTTAATTATAATACTATTTTGTTTTAGTACTGTTCGGTATTTCTAAGTAGTGAGAGATACGGGAGTTAGAAAGAGACAATTATACCAGCTATTTGTCCCCTCTCAGCACATCTATGTATTATGCATGATTCATGACATGAATTCCCAGTTTGAAATTTTTTGATTATGTAATCGAACCCATTAATGCATAGTTTTCTGTGTTTCGGGTAGTTGGGTAAACGGACAACGACAAACCCTTAGGTGTATTTGAAACATCTGAAGAAGTTTGATGGTAATCTAAGACTATGTCCAATTTCTCTGTTGACAACATTTGCAGTTCGTATACCTCAAACCATTCATCTACTTTAAATCATCACCTGTCACATTAGTATCACGCGTATGAGCCATATACTAACCGTCAACTTATAATAGAATGTTTATCTTCAACCAAGATACGTGAAAGAAATGAAGCATTAGAGCACTTAGAGAATATCAACTTTACGTTGAAGTCAACTCTCAGTTTATTCGATGCACCCAGTGTATTTCGGCTTATCAGTGCTTTGAGCTCTTACATCGACAATGACAAAATTGCGTTTGAGAAGTCAAATTCCAATTCAGCCGTAGAAATACGACTCAATAAAGCATCCTCAGTTTTAAGATTGATTATTGTCAACGTTGTTTGTGCAAAGTCCATACTCATGTCCTTCAAATCTAAACAGAATGAAATTTTGTTGGATATTTTATTGAAGAATTTGACCTTTCAACCACACGAATTTAATTCAATGCATATATGTTATCCCACGGCCCTCCACTCAGCAAAATCTTTGTCGTTTTTAATACTGAACCAGTTTTTTAAACAACGAATATATAACCGTTGCTATGAAAACTTGATAAAGCAGTGCCTCAAAATCTTGAAATTATTGGTAAAAAATAAAGAAAGTTCCACTAAAAATGAGAATCTAACTGTTGAGATATTAATTGTGGTGTATCAACTGTTGCACCCGAAAATTACGTCAAATATCATTGTCTTCACTAGTGGGCCGAATGCAAGTAGCAATTATGACAACTTGTTGCAGATTTTAATAGATTATTTTAAAAATTTCTTTACTCCCAATAAACGGGAAAGAGAATCCTTAGTTATTGTTTTCAAAATAATGAATAAATTGTTATCCGATTTGTCTACGTCGGATTTGAAACTTTGCTACAGAATTTATAGACTAGGGGTTAGTTTTCTGTTGGACATAAAAGCTGTAACATCCGATAGGCTAATAGTTGAGGTCTCTATTTTCATTAATTTAATAGCATCTTTTATTGCATTAGAAAAAGTCTACAAAATTACAGGAGATAACTGGAATGTCAATTCAAGCGGCGAACTTTTAACTCCAAATGCTCTCTCATCATCAAAGTCTCCTATCGGTATAAAGGAATTGTATAAGCCAAACCATTGCAAACAGTCAAAGGTGATTTCATCGTCCACATCTCACAGCTCGATTAGTTTAGATAAATCTGAAATTTCTATTGTGAAATCGAGAATCGCTGAACCTTCCTCCGACGGCGATGAGAGTTTAGTCTTTTTGTCTGATGAAGAACAAACCAATGAATCCAAAAGAGCTTCTCCGCAAAGAAAAAGAAAATATGATTTGGAAAGTTTTGATGAAAATTCCAAAGAACAGCAAATTTCCAATTTGGGCAATTTAATTGAGTTTCTTTTTAGTCTATGCTACGACACTTCGATTGGAAAAAAGTTGGAGTTAGGTAAAGACTCCATAAACCTAAACATATTCCCTCATAATAGGTCAAATTGGTTTCATTTAAGATATATCTCTTTGGAGATAGAATCGCATTCAGCTCCTTGGTTATTGAGATTAGGCTTAATTAAACTTATTACCAGTTACTATGAATTGAAAGATGAACTTGGTAGTTTTGCGGATCCTAGTTATATTGACCCCAGCACCAAGCGTATGAAATTTTCACAAATGGAAGATTCTGGTTCATTAGCTCAAATAACATCATATATCAAGGAGTTCAATAACTCAACTGAACTTTTAATATCACTGGTTACTGATGATCCGTTTTTGAACTCAAAATACAGCACTCTAGCGCTTCAACTATTGATATTCTTTTTTTCAAGCATATCGGCTGATGGAACCTTGAAAAATTCTAAGTCATATATGTCCCACATTCTAGATCACCAAGAAAAGATATTAAATGCACTATTGTGTCTTTTTGAAAAACAAGACAATAACCTGAAATATTGGAGCTTTTTCTCTCTCAGCTTATTTTATTCAATATTATCTAACATTATTGATAAGGAAAAAAATCATACAAAATTAACGAACTTCTACTATAACAAGATTTTGAAATATGGGTTAGAGTCTTTGAAAGATCCTCTGCTTTCTAAATTATCATGCATTGTATTAATACAGTACTCCAAAAACACGAAGTTTGTGGACTTAGAAAGAAGTATAGTTCAACAATTTGAGATCACCATTGATTTATCTGAGATCAACGGACCGGCAATTCTTTGTAAAGAATCTTTGCTATTTTGGTTTTTTAGTTGGGATATTTGTAATAGTTTCAAATTCAAGAGAGTCAAATTTCATACCACTTTTAACACAAACGAGACACAGTTATATAGCCATAAAATATCAAACTGGATTCTTAACAAGTATGATCAGCTGAACACATTACAGCAGGGAATAGACATTTTACTGTTTAACATGCTTATTTCCTGGTCTTTAGGTGCAAACGACTTGAAAATAGATAGCACTTTACTGAAAAACGATTCATACAACGGAGATTTGCTGGTTTTTGCAGAGCAGAATGCAGAGAAATGGGAATTGTGCAACTACATCCTAATGAACAAAGTAGTGAGACCATTGAAATTTCAAGATGACACCAGAAGAACTATAAATACTCCAAAATTAAGTATCAATCATATCAATGTTTCTCGACTCAATAAGATGCTGAGTGAACATATTGAGCAAATGTTACAACCTCCAATGTCTCTGCAAATAAATAAATGGTATGTATTTATGGTTATCTTTTTGGATAATGCAAATTTTGGATTTGAATCGATTATAAAAAGGCTGAAACCCGAAATCAATGAGTGCTTCAAACAATCACGTCATGACAACTCGTCATTCACAATTTTTTTTGGTTTTCTTGAATCGATCTACGAAATTCCATTTGAAAAAACATTATGGGCTGAAAAAATTGCCGAAATAACTCCACTGAATCTAATAATTGAAACTGGTTTCCAAAGGTTGTCCAACAACACGGGAGTAAAATATAGTAATGCAAAAAATTTCAGTATCACCAACGAGTTAGATCTTTTGGAAAGTTTTATGCCCTCAGGAAAGTTGACTGAAAAAGCCTTTGAAAGTTTTCCAGAGTACGAGACATATAATCATCACAAGCTCAAAAGTTTCAAGACGTTTGAGCAGTATCTAACTTCATTGTGGTCAAAACTGTGTCTAGTTGAACATAATCTTGACGATTCATTAATGTTTTCACTGAAATTGATTTCTAAAATTCCATCAGAACTTGAGCAAATGGCAAGCATTTATGAATTACTGAAAATAATTGAACATTATGAGTTTGGAGATATATCACCTCGAACATTATGTGAATTATCTTTAAGTATCACTGGAATTTTTGAGCTTCCTATGACGAGAACCTACGAAACTGCGATTATTATAGGCTGTAAATTTTTCACCTTATTTGCAGACAAATGGGTAAATGAGAAAAACACTGATTTTTTTGAAGACGGAAAGCAGCTGTATCATTATTTGAAAACATTATACGATAAAGCCATGATTCAGAATGAAGAGTCCTTAGTTGCATTTTTTAAACTACTCGTCAAAATAGTTGAAAAATGTGATTTTACGAGTGACTGTTTTAATAAAAAGGAACTATTAAAAGTTATCATGGAACTTTTTTTGAATTTTAATAACTGGGACAAATATTTAGTAATCCCGTCCATTGTTGGGCTTATCAAAAATGAAAATTCTGACCAAATTTCATTATACAGTCAGTTTCTCCAATCGTTTAAATCTCCTCAAAGATCTGTGGAATCTTCAGCACTTTTTTGCCATTTTATGACTTGCATCTCTGCATCTTCTGAGTCATTGATCATAGCACCAATTTGCAATTTACTCGAAATTTCCACATTTGAACAGATTAATGTTTATTTACCCCATGCTTTCCAAAAGATCATAGCAATTAATCGAATAGAAAGCCTTTCAGCATTATTTTGGAATTTTAAAGAAATATTCATAAAATGCTGGGAAAGTTTTGAATTCCCAATCACACAATTTCCGTATGCTTTGTTCGGGTTTTCATCATTGAATGAGTTTATGTTCAGGTCCAATAGAGAAATAATTGCTTTGTCAATGGCGTATAATATTTCTAATATAATTCCTACTGTATCTAAGACTATTAATATCAAAGAATCTCTGCTTATACATGATTCTCTGTCACTTTCAATTGCTCTTTCATGGTCCGAAAATGGATGTAAAAAATCCGTTTTTGACAAGCTTGATGAATATCTGAAGTCAAAGAAAGAAAAGGAAAGACAATTCAGAAACCAATACCTACTCATAATATTTCAATTGTTGAAATTCTGCGATTGTTCATCGGAATCTGAATTATTTACTCTGTTCCAGTCCAAGAATCTTGGGGATCAAGTTAATACCCCTTTTTCAAAAACTTCTACTGATCTAAAATTTCTGGGCGAGTACGAATTATTGATTAACCCACGAAGTTGTATTGCAATGATTGATTATTTTACAGAGTATTATGGAGTAGCAAATGAATGGCCGGTTGCTTGCTTGTATCACTTGACCTCGAAAATACTTTTACTGATTGAATCATCGGTCTTAAGAATTGAAAAACAAATGTATATGCGAAAGTTGAAATTGCTATATGCACTATCACCAAGTGGAGCCAATAATCCGCATCTATGCGATTTGTTAGTTGAAAATGTGGCTCCATACTTACAAATTCCCGATTTATGCAACGAGGCTGCCGATATTTTAAACTATACCTTGGAGTGTAACCGGGAATCCCTTCCCAACATTGGTGTTAAACCTTGGATACTAATAATATCCAATCTGATCAAATTAGAGGGAAACTGCCCAGAAAAGTTAATGAGTACCGTTTTTGAATTAAAAGGAAATGTGGATTTAAAAAAATACACTTTCATGTTTAATTTTGGATTCGTTGCTTTCGGAGAGAGTCATGAGATTAATTTTGTTCATCTAATTGAATTTATAAATGAAGCAGAAAGTGATACAAACAATACAAAAATTCTGATTAAATTTTTGTCGTTATTGTTTCAGTTTTGCAATGGGCTCATGGCGCTTCATTTTGAAGATCTATCTGACTTTGAGAACTTTTCAGCAGAAAATTTTATTCAAAGGCTATATAGCATTAAATTGAAATACAGGGAAGAAGTATCTGATCCTATGATCATATGGATTGGAAAATGTTTAGGCAAGTTTTATGAATGCACTGGAAAGTGGCCTGAAAATGAATCCTTTGAATTTGAGAACTATTTATTACAACAGAATAATCTGTTTGATTTTGATAAGGAAGTAAAATCCTTAGACTTTATCTTTAAGTCATTAATTGATGAGATACCGCACACGTCCTTACGGTCACAATATTGCATTGAAAGTATTATTGGAGTTATATTCAATAAACAGCTGACTAGACCCAACGATCTCAAACCCTACCTCTCATATGAAGGTCAATTTGAGAAATTTGAGTCTTTCATTTATCCGATGGATGATTATGTGTGTTCCCTATCAATTTCCCAAATTGAGACTGATGATGTGATTTTTTATAAAGAGAACATCGATCATGTACTAAATGGGTTCTCCACATTGATCAAAACCTCAAAATATGAAGAGTGGATAACCAAAATTCTATTTGCAATAATCAATGAACAGAGTTCTTTTTCTTCTAATAGTGTTATTATTTTATTGTCCATTTATATTGGACAATTTCGTTCTTTTGGTGCTAAATGCTTTGGTTTTTTAATATTATACTTTATCCAAAACCAGCCGAACTCAAGAAGTAAAATTATAATTAACATGATCCAAACATTTTTCAAAGAAGACATCGAGAATTTACCAAAAGAAGCTATTTCTTTGTTTGTGGAACTTTGTTTACTTATTAGAGTTGGAGCTAAAAAGCAGAATCCGAAGTTTACCAATATCTTTCGAGAGCTTGATATCCCAAAAATATATGTAGCTTCGGTTCATATAGGAAAAAACCTATCTGCTTTGATGCTGCTGGAAGACTTTTACACTATACCCATGGATAGAGAAGCAGGGATACATAGAGACATCTTTTCTAATGAAGGAGAAAGAGATTTCTTGAAGCAAGTGTACGAAGGTATCGAAGAAAATGATTTGGTTTTTGGCTTGCCAATTGTCCCCGAATTGAATTATGGATTGGAGATTTTGAAGAACACTAATCTGAGATGGGCCGAGATGGAATTCAATAATGCAAGATTTGAGTCCAGCTTACAAAATGAGTATGTCATGATTAATACCATCCAGGATATAAGTTCTGGTATGATGGAAATGGGGTGGTCTGGAGTATCTCACATTCTACACGAATACTTAGACGATATTCAACATAAAGATTCTGAAATTTATAATGACAAGTTTTATGAACAACTATGGAAATTGAATCAATGGGATGTTCCTGTTTCAAGTTCCAAATTGACGGAAAATAAATGCATCTATAATACGTTCAAGCAGATGAAGGATTCCCCATCACAATGTTTGAACATATGCAATGAGGCTATTGCCTCCCTAGTGAAACTGGATGTGCATGGTTTTTCTGGGAAGTCCAATACGAAAATGGAGTCTTTAGAGTCTTGGATGAAAACATTGAGCTTGTGCAATGTACTGAATGATATTCTTAAATGCCAAAAAACTGATATTTTGACGAATATCAAGAAATTTGAAAGAAATACTAAATGGTTCAGAGATGCAACAGATAAACAGTTTGAAGTACTACTTCTTGGTAGGCGAACGCTGTTTGAAATTATTGCACAGAGTGCCAACACTGAAGGATCCACTGATTTTAAGTTGGGGACAGCGGATTCGTGGCTGATTGTGGTGAATGAACTTCATAGATACAATGCTCTTATGTCATCCATGGAACAGACACAGAAATCTATCAATTCTTCTGTTTATATTGATAAGATTGCAAGCTCAGTTTTTAACAATGACAGTGCGTTTGTGAATAGAGTTGCCAAATTCAATGTTTCTAAGGCCTTTTGGACGCAACAGTCTGATACCCGTTTTCCAATTGAAACTTTAAAAAAGATTGTAAAGGATGATGATGCTGCGAACAAATCTTTTTATGAAGTAAGTCCTGTGAAGTCTCCCAATATCAGCACAGAATACATCATGTCATTATTGGCATTATGGTCTAACAGCTGCAAACAGGAAACTCCATCGAAAATAATGGAATTATATATTCAACCGAACATAGAAAGGTTGAAGAATGTCAATCCTGAAAAATACGAAGATTTGGGTATCACCTATCGTATTATGGCTAAATTTTGCGACAGTCAAATTGCTAAAAAAGAGGAAACGTCCATGCAGAGACTAAATGACAGTATGAAGACCATTGCTAGTGATTTGAGATCTTTGAAGTTGTTGATGAAGAGTGAAACTGATAAGAGTAAACTAAGATTGATTAATAAGGATATAATCAGGCTAAAGAGTCTTCATGAATCCACGAATAAGGAATTAACAGCTGCCAAAGCAGAGCGAGATAATTACATTGCAAAAGCAATTAGTTTTTATTTGAAGTCTATTGCATTTGATACCGATGACATGATGGAAGGTGATGTCGACCGTTTCTGCTCTTTATGGATTGAATATAGTGATATCAGGATTGATGAATTTGAATTGTTAAATTTATCGACTTACAAATTCGTTCCTTGGAATAATCAATTAACATCAAGATTGTTGGATAACAAAAGTAACTTCCAAAAATCATTAAGAAAACTGATATTTAGTGTTGCTATTAATCATCCTTTCCACACGCTTTATTTACTCAAGTCATTAATAATGAATAAAGAAGAGTCCGAAGATGGAGATGTCATCTCCAGGGGTAGCATCAGCGAGAAAATATGGAGAGATCTGAACAATAATTGGCAAAAATTTAATGTTGAAGGTATCGATAGTATATTGAATTCCGTTTCTTCATTTGCCGATAAATCAGTTAAAATTGCTAAAGTCCGATTAAAACACTCTAAAGTTGTTTCAATCAAGAAATTTCCCGACGGCCTGTGGTGGTTGGATACTTTACCCGATATTTCCCTACCATCCCCAGTGAAAAACATTAAGATTGAGAAATTCAAACCATACCAAAGAAACAGTTTACCAGTCATCGTTAAAGTGAGTGAATCTGTTGCTTCAGCAACATCAGGAATATCCCAACCGAAAATTATGAAAATGACTTTATCAACAGGGGAAGTTCAAAGAATGTTGCTAAAGGCTCCAGATGATTTAAGACAAGATGCAATTATGAAGCAAGTGTTTGAAAAAGTTAATAAATTGCTTTGGAAAGATATAGAAACGAGGAAAAGAAATTTACGGATTAGAACTTACAATGTTTTACCGCTAGGACCAACATCCGGAGTTTTAGAATTTGTTCCAAATTCAATGCCATTGATTGATATATTGAAAAAATTACATGAAAATGACGAAATGGACATTAACGAAGCCCGGCATAAAATGAAATCTGTTCAAGATCAATCTAAATCCGTGAGAATCCAGGTTTATAAGGAGATTTGTAAAAAGATTCAGCCAACGTTACGGTTATTTTTCTTCAACAATTTTACATCTCCAAATTCATGGTTTGAGTCTAGGAAATTGTACACACACGGAATAGCTACTACTTCGATGATTGGTCATATTTTAGGGATAGGAGACAGACATTGTAATAACATTCTTTTGGACAAATATTCTGGAGAGCCTATTCATATTGATTTTGGAGTTGTTTTTGATCAAGGTAAGATTTTACCGGTACCAGAAACGATACCTTTCAGGCTTACCCGAGACATAATTGATGGCATGGGGGTGACAAAGACCAATGGGATATTTAACAAAAGTTCAGAACACGTTTTGAGGGTTTTACGAGATAACATGCAGTATATATGTGGCATCTTATATGTTCTAAAATATGATCCATTGTACTCTTGGACGTTGTCTCCGTTAAGAAAGAAAAAACTACAGACAATATATGGCGGTAAAGATGATAAAGAAGATGACCAGAAAGATTACAATTTGAAATTGAATGAATTCATAAAAAGTGATTTCATTTCTGAAGCCAATACGGCTGTTGAGAGTGTTAAAAAGAAACTCAAATCAAAAGGTTTAAGTAACGAAACCGTCGTTAGAGAACTAATTCGTCAAAGCGTCGATGTTGAAAATCTTGCGCTTATTTTTATGGGATGGAGTCCTTTCCTTTAAGTGATTTGCTTTTAGTCTTATTTTGTATTATAGTGTAAAAACATCAATACCTGACAGATTTTCATTGCATCAAATGGAACATCTCCATCATGATTAATTTGATTTTCTGTTCACAATTCAATTTTAAGATATTATAAGGATACACAAAAGCATATAACATGTGTATTATTATTATAAATATATATTAATGCATTGCTAAAAGAAAATGAAAAAAAAAAGTTAAAAAAAAGATCGGTACATACATAACCTTACTACACCATTGAATTTTTTCCCCCTTGTTTGCGTTTTTGAGCAAATTATTAAAAGTTGACATCGGCTGAAACGTTCTTGTTGAAGTTTCTGTTGTTATTATTGTTATTGTTGTTATTTCTGTAGTTTCTTCTTTGGTTGTTGAAATTTCTGTTTCTGTTAGCATTATTATTATTGTTATTATTGCTATTATTATTGTTGTTACGATGATTCATGTCTTTTTCTCTTTGCTGTTGTTCCTTATATTTATCAATATACTTATCATCAATCTTAAACAGCTTGATATTCATACCTTTGAGGTATATACGATCGATTTTGTGGAACTCGTCGCCTTTGACGATAGCTGAATATGCATTAACGAGGGTAACATTCATGTAGTTATCACAATTTTCCAAAGTTCCTCGGACAATTCCTCCGGTTTTGAGTTCAACGGTGATGGTTTCGCCTTTAATGGCACTGATCAAGTAAAGTGGAAGCATGGTGCAAGGTGTTTAAGGAATGAGATATCTTACATCCAATCCCCAATCGAAATTCATGTTGTCGAAGAATTTCAATTGAACCGCGAGTTTATTATCTGTTATAAATGATTACGTAATATGATTGAGATTGTAGTTGAAATTTGATTGTCAATTCTGATTATTAAAGGAACTTGTGTAGATAAATGAAGGAGAAGTTGTAAGCACGTAAATATGGAGAATCTCCAAGCTGTCACTATGAGGAGTTGATTTTTAGTGATTATCATATTATTCATGGAATCTTTTTAGGCTCACGCAGTATAGTCTTGCCAAACAGCTGCAAAAAGCTAGTATCATGATACGATGATATACACTAATGAAAAATATACATGGATAATGCTTTAATCTCTTGAATACCTACCACGTATACACAAACATACATGGCATACATAGGTGAAAATCACCAATTATAATTATTCCCTATAGATCTACCACTCTTTATTACATTGAGATTATTTTTTTTCTCCCTTCCCTTATGCGGCGCAGCCATAGCAGCCAGTTTGCTTCTTCTACTACTACTAGCTTTGTGGTTTATACTATATTTAAAATCGTTCTTCAGAAGTAAGTAATTTATATTTGAAATAAAAGAAGGCTATATGTAAAAAATTTATTACGATCTCTCACTGTTATGTTTGGTCTTTGTGTGATGTTATCAAGCTATTGAGGTCGTATTACTACGTAATTACGTACCAAAAATAGCGCGATCTGCTAACTTGTGCTGCACCTTTGATGTGGCGGGGCTCTCCATACAATACAAAGTTTTTTTTTTTTCAGGTCTTTGAATATCATTTGTGAGTACAACCCCGTACCAGTAGTGACGCTTCAGGTTCAACCCATTATCAGCACATAAAGCCTTTTATCATATACAACCTCAAAGGAAATCATTATTGCAAGTCATCAGGTATGGGTGTGCATGATCTTTCCTCGAACAAGTGCTATCCATTGACAATGCCCAATGAGCACTCCGACGACCTCAGGATGAAATTAGAGTGTCGTACGGGGGCTTCTATTGATATCTATAACTCTCGAATATTTGTGTTTGGGGGATGTGTTTTGGAAGTTGATATAAAGCCTCATTTCACGCTAGATGATCTTCAAATGCTGGTCACAGATAAGATCAAAACATCTTCCCAGTTTACCGATCTTCAAGATTTCAATTCGGTTTTGTCGAACGAGTGCTTCAGACTGAGTTTAATTAACAGAAAATGGTTTCATTATAATCTAGGAGAACCGGAAGAAATGGTTGGAAATGTGGATGATGAGATTGATCCTCATTTTACTGGAATAAAAGAGATAGTTTTACCTGATCCACGAATGTGCCATGCAATGGCTGTAAATGAAAAATTTTTGTATATAAGCGGAGGAGTGAATTTCTCCGACCAAAATGAACTTCAGATACTGAATGATTTATGGATGTTTGATACGATTAAAAAGGAATGGAAATGTATTTATCCAAATGGTAATAAAGTTCTGCAACCAAGATTCGATCATTTGCTATGTGTTTTACCAACCTTGGAAATTTTTGATAAATCCTTGCTTCATCCGGGACTGTTAATTTGCGGCGGTTTGACGACAGGTAACTTGAAACCTGAAACCATGGAATTCTATGATTTGGTTGGTGAAAAATGTCAAGTCCAACACCATTCAAATTTCAGTCAACCTTTACAGTATAAAGACGGTTCTACTGATAAAATGCCCTTATTTTTGAGAAAATCTTTGAATAATATTTATCCTCATGTTTGTCGTGCAACAAATGACACCAAAATTGTGATTTTTGATAAGTCACCGGATACTGACCAATTTGAACCTATTTTGATATTTTCCGATTCGAAAACAGGATACCGATTTCCCCATATTGATTCACATGATATTGATATGATTTCGGATATAAAATTTCCAACCATTGGATTGTTTGGCGAATCTGTGATCTTAATTGGTTATGTGGGTAATGAAACCAAATTATCCTCATTTTTATTCAACTATCGAACCAGTACCTGGACGAAAATACAAATTTCTTGTATGCATAAGATATACAGCCATAAACTGTCCGAAGGGTTTGTGTGGCAGTCCCACCACAAAATCGCATTTTTAGGTAAACTGAATATAAATGATAGTTCAGGAATCATTAGTTATTTTGATAACATTGTCGTTGTGTCACTGCCATTTACTAATTTTTTTGCTAAAAAACCGTCTAGACCTTTGAAGTTAACGAATTCGAGCACTCATAGTTTAAATTCAACAAGAAGTCAGATGGAACTGAAGTATGACTCTGAACCTATTCCATTGAAGAGAACAGAATCTGGATCTTCATTCAATTCAAACAAGCCCAAGCTTCCATATACAAACTCATCTACTGCTTTATCTAATGCACACTCTGATGGGTTTGCGGGTTATGCATATCATGTCGCCCAGCAAATACAGGTCAATTCTATCCGATCCGTATTACCCTCATATGCGATAGCCATAGGAAAAAACGCATTTGAGAGAAATACTTCATTTTCAGACTTTGAATTTGTTTGTTCAGATGGAAGTGTAATTCCAGTTCCGATCACATTGTGTCGAAGAAGATGGGGGGTGGGATTTGATCAAATTTTTGCAGATGGGTATGCCAAGGCTTATCTTGAAGGCAACGCTAACAGTGGAATGAGTTTCAGTCGAAATGTCTCAGCATCTGATTCTGAAACTGAATCGTTGTCTTCTTCGATCAACAGAGGCGATTATAATTCTTCTAAAACCAGACTAACTAATCCTAAGAGCAGTGCCACCAGCATAAAAAGCTCACATACAAGTTCAGCACCAAATTTCAGGTTACCCTTCCAGGATGGAAAGGAAAACGGTAATGAAGCAGCAGACAGTAAAACCGATTTGTCACCTATACGCAATATGTTGCACAAATCTTCGTTTTCGTCAAGGAATAACTCAGTTTCTGGTGTTTATCCATCGCTTACACTGCAAAGAGCTTCTTTATCGCTGTCTAAATCAAGAAGAAATTCACATACAATATCATCATCCAGATCAAGAGATAATTCTGTGGGATATTTACCTTCAAGACGCAGCTCCTTGAATAGCGCTCAATTCTCAAGAAGAAATTCGTTGGGCGTGTTACCATCACATGCACAGTTCACATCGAATAGGAGAGACTCGATTTTATCGAAATCTTCAACAAACTCTGTCTCTTCACCAAAACCAAGGGATTGCCTTGGCACCCAAAGAAAATCACAATCGAGTATTCACTTGCCATGCTCACCGCATAATTTGCAGAATTCCTCTGCATCCCTTGATGAGGATATTATCACGGACACGGAATCCGATATTTCCATCAATGGAACCACTTCAAATGCTACTGATTTAAATGATGAAACGATTTCTTCGCACGTGGATATGAAGTCATTTGATATCAAAGATGTGCCACCCTCTTTGCCAATGCCGATTTTTCCTCCTCAGTTTAGAAGCAAAAGCGATGCAAACGAATACAAATCCAAACCGCCGATGAACGCTTTGACCATGGATAATGATCCATACGATGTAATGCTAGATAATAGTCTTAATAACGCAAAACCACAACCAAAGAAGTTTAATGACAAATCCCATACAAATACTGGAGTCCATGACATGGAACATAACTTGGAGGCTTCGAACGAATACAACGCGTCATATCTGGAAATCAAGTTCAATCCTCTTAGAATTCCAAGATCCCTTTATTTACCATACTCAAAGACCTCAGTCAAGGCAATTGTTGAATACTTTTATAGTGGACAAATAGGAGCAAATTGGAAATTGTTTCCTACGGGAATTGACTTGTTACTGGCAACTAAGGAGTTAAATATTCCTTTACTATATGATTTAGTTTTGGAATTGTTTTTTGTTGTCTTGAGTGTTATGGAAGGTATGTTGAGAACTAAATTGATTAAATATTTGGAAGATCGAGTACCAAATCTTAATCCTGATGAGCTTTATAATATTTTAGATGTCAAAGGTAAAGACGATTCTGATTTAGATTGGAACTTACTTTTAGAAGCTACCAGATCATACAGAAGAGATTCAGGAAGTACCATTAATAGCGATATGAAATACGATGATGATGAAATTGAAAATGAAGATTATGAAAATATTGATCTGTCTGATCTAGGGCCAACTGATTTGATACGTCCACATCTTCATAATGTCACCAATTTGGTGAAAGCTGCTGAATCTATGGATAAGAAGTTTGGTGAATCTACTGATGATAAAGAAAATGAGCTTGAAAATTTGCCATTCAAACTGACTGCGGGAACACTGAACGAGATCGGGTATCAAATAAGTGATTATGAGATTCAATTTTTGGCCAGCTTGAAGAACATTACAGATAATAGTGACATAAATAAATCATTCAAAAAATTCAGAATCAATGGAACGAAAAATGATGATCGAAAGAACGCTGATCAGGGGATCAGAGAATGGCCAACTTTTAAAGAGTTATTAAGCGAAGAGAATGTTGATATCTGCTCCAATTCGATAATTGATTTGTTCATTGAAACTAGCGCATTGATAAGTGATAATAAACTCATGCTACAATCCCTACATGTTCAGTCATTGTATAAAAAGATTGAGGAAATCATGATCAATAACGGAGAAATAGAACTTTTGGGTAAAGCCCCACAACCTGATGAAACCAATGTTCCTAATACAGACACGAGTTCCACCTTGATAAATAAGAATACATCTGAAGTTGGTACACTGGTAAGAGGGAAAGAAACAGGGATTCCATTACCTGAAATAAAAAGGCAGGAATCCGAGGCCGCCGTTTTGGGTAGTGGAGATGTATTACTATATGGAGATGATGAGATCGATCCATTATCAAAGAAATTAGCTAAAACCAACCTAAACAGGATTCCAAGTTTCAAGCACATAAATTTATTGTACGATAATTTGGGCCACAACCATGATTCCGAGTCGATCTCATCTTTTGGCAGCCAGGGTTTGGCTACTAACCTAAGATTGGCTTCTGCGCCTGTGGGCAGTTCGCCAATGAGTAAAAATAGTAGGGCGGATGCTGCCGGTAATACCTATCCTCATGGTCTACAAAGCGGAAACAGTTCAACTACACACATGATCCACGATGTTGGAGGGGCTTTTACAAATTTGAGATTGAAAAACATTAAATCAAACAATAATTCTACGGCTGGTTCTCACTGGAGTGGTGATGATGTAACATCTATGAATAGTTTCGGAACCAATTCGATTATTTCTTCAGGTAATTTGGGTGATTTTGAAGATAACGTGCAGCATCGTAATCATAGTCAGAGTCACAAGATTTTAGGTCATCCGCATATACATTTACACCAGTTGTCAATGCAAAGACAAGATACTATTGATTCGATAACCTCCAATAATGATAAGGAAAAGAAAAAGAAAAAGTTCTTCAACAGGTTTCGGAAAAACAAGTAAATCCGATTTTTAAACTCCAAAAGATTTTTTTTTTCAAAAAAATCGGGCCTATTCTCAGACAATTGGTCTGTAACAATATGTATCTTTTTTTTTTCAACACTATGTATAATTTTGCATTTTAAACTTTTTTTTTTGCGGGGCATTAATTAATCAAAAAAAAACAATTAAATGACTTTTTGTGCGGGATAACGGCAATATCCTATTGTTAAGGCTCAGTGAGTGATGCCTTAATTTTGGGCACGTCAATCATTGCGTACTGTTTAAAGATGACTTCTCTCACAAAGTGCAAGAGTCGGTGATTATTCCGTTAATATAAAAGTGATACTTTTAGGCTTTTGAACCTCTTTAACAATCTCTTTACTCGTGATCGGATTTATTTATTCTTTTTCTCCTTGCACTTACAAATATTTGTTGTTATCTTTTCTATCGAAACAAATCATGTCGTTCATACTTCAGCTGGTCAAAGATACATTTGTACCTGTACAACCTAAGACTTTACCTAATGAATATTGCTTGAATGCTCAGGCAGAAACGTTTTCTGCAACCGGTTTTTCGAAGAATGCTGAGCCCAACGATCACAGCAGTCTTGAAGAAGTCGATTTATCGACTGACAATGAGAATATTGATATAGAAAAGCATATTGATCTTAACGAAAAAAAGGCTGCATCTAAATACTCAGACTCCCTGCAATCCAATGCTCCTGCGGGATCTGTCGAGTACTACGAATATGAAGAAGGTAGAACTCACCGTAAATTGAAAAGAAGACAAATTGAATTGATTGCAATTGGTGGTACAATTGGGGTTTCTCTTTTTGTGAATATTGGAACTTCATTACAAACCGGTGGATGTTTATCGCTTTTACTAGGATTCACTCTATGGTGTATTCCAATCTTGGAAATCACTTGTTGCTGTGCGGAAATGGTATGCTATTTACCCATAAAAGGTGCTCCATTTTGCACGTTTGCTGAAAGATTTGTCGATGAAGCTTTTGGTGTCATGGCTAGTTGGAATTTTTGGGTCTTAGAATGTGCGCTTATTCCTTTTGAGTTGACATTGTTCACCACATTGATTCGTTATTGGACAGATGACTTTTCTCCGGCATTGCCTCTTGCACTAGAATTAGCTGCCTATCTTTTCATCAACATTGCTGCGGTGAAATGGTATGGTGAAGCTGAGTTTTGGCTCTGTATCGGTAAAGTTTTATTGGCGGTGGGTTTGATGCTTTTCACTTTTATCACAATGGTTGGTGGTAACCCCCACCATCATGCTTTCGGATTCACAAACTGGAAAAATACACCCGTGATGTTAGAGTATTTCCATACTGGAGCTCTTGGAAAATTTCAAGGGTTTCTTGGCTGTTTAATCAGTGCATCTTATATGATTGCTGGCCCAGAATATTTGAGTATGGCAGCAGGAGAAACTATTAATCCAAGGAAAGTACTTCCAGGTGCTTTCCGTGGTGTTTTCTTTAGATTGACAACATTTTTTGTTGGTGGTGCCTTATGCGTTGGTATTTTGATCAGTTCAAGAGATCCATTATTAATAAATGCAATTGCTACCGGTGAAACGGGTTCAGGAGCTTCTCCATATACAATTGCTATGCATAATATGGGTATCAAGATATTACCAAGTGTATTAAATGCGGCACTTTTGACTTCTTGTTTTAGTGCTGGTAACTCATACACTTTCTGTTCTTCGAGAACATTATACGGTCTGGCCGTAGATGGTAGAGCTCCTAAAATATTCAGTTATTGTAACAAGCAAGGTGTTCCAATCTTTGCTGTTTTGGTATCTTTGTGTTGGGGCGGTTTGGGATTTCTCCAAATGAATGATAACGCCAATACTGTTTTAAATTGGATTATCAACTTAATCACAGCATCACAGTTGATTAATTATGCTGTTATTTTGTTTACTTATTTGAAGTTTAGGAAAGCTGTCATTGCACAAAATATTGATACATCCAAATTCACATTTAAATCCTGGTGGCAGCCATGGGCTTGTACTGTAACATTTGTGGTTGTTTTCATTATGGTTTGGTTGCAAGGTTACACAGTTTTCCTTAAGGGAAACTGGTCAGTTTCTACATTTTTATTCAGTTACTTAATGTGCTTTATTGATATTGGAATCTTTATCTGTTGGAAATTGTTCAAAAAAACCAAATATAAATCCGACCCTTTGGAAATTGATTTGATTACAGGACTGGCCGAAGTTGAGTTTCATGAATCAGTTCTTGAACATCAGAAACTGGTTTATAAAAAGAGAAATAGCATTCAAAGATGGATGGATATAGTAACCGAATTTTTATTCGGGAAAGATTGATTAACATGATTTTAAAACTCGACATTTGGCTTTAATTTTACACTTTTTATTAGAAGCATTGATAAATCTCATTATGAACCTTATTACTTGGTAAAGTTTAAAATTACACAGAAGTTGAAAAACAAACCAACCCAAAAGACAACAAAATGTAGATATCCACAGTCAATAAAATTCATTGGTTCTTTATAATTGATTTCCTGTATATAAAAACAATTTACCACACTGTTAAACTTTCATTGTCGACTTTGATTCACTAGATTCAGAGTGGTTGTAATTAACCGAATTAAAAGGTACAGTAGTTGAACAGGTATGTATAATCTGGTGCCTGCAAATAGATTGGACCATTTGAAATGTGTTTTCAAAACGGTGAGAATTTGTGAAAAAGATTTCAAATTACGGTATTGCAGCCCGACACTTAACTGAAACATCAAATTCTTCCATGGCCAGGAGAGTAGCTCACATGTGAAATTGATTAGAAATTGCATCATAATTCTTTTGAGGACATGATTGATCTTTAAATCTTTGATCAAGCTATAATAACAGGTATCAACTAGAAATTCAGTAGACAAGAATTGAATATTGTATACCATGAACATAAAACCGATGAGCGTCAATAGTTTGATGTTTGATTTGACTGCAAATTGTTCACGGGGGGAATTGGAATGCTTTTTAGATTTGATTTTAAAACTAGTCAATCCTGATATCCATTTGACAATCAAAAAGTATCCACAAATCCAGGATAGAACAGATTTGACCATCATTGCTATAGTCAAAGTGAAGTATCTGACCCAGAATGATAATGTCGAGTCCAATTGATCGATTTTAAATATTTTTATAATGAAAAGGCTGAAAAATTGAAGAATGACTACAGATAATAAGTTGTAGCCAAAATATGCAAAAAATTCTTTATAGCCTATGTCATTATAGAGCTTTACGATAGCAGTTTTCAGAAAAGGAGATGTTCTGGATACCTTCTTGTCTATCAATAGTTCATTTGGCGTCCTTAAAAGCACCATCACCACATTGAATGGTGCAGAGGTTAGTTCCAATAAAACATGATTGCTTATTTGTTCATATAGCATATTCTATTTTAGTTACCAAAACTGTTCATCTTTAAAAACTATTGTTTAATGAATGAATGTTTATGATTTCTACTTTTTTTTCAATAATACATAGATTTACGTAATTTATCGGCGCAACCAAAAGCGTTTTCTGAAGAAACCAATTTCAGCTTATTAACAGTTGTGTATATATATCCCCGACTGCTATGGATTTATTTGCTATACTCATTTGCACTTGCTGAATGACCTATCGAACATACTAAATTACCGGGCGGAAGAGAAAACAACTTGAGCTTCGTCATATATACAAAAAACTGTACCTCCATCCAGCGCTCGTTCCTCGATTCAACGCATCTGTTTTTGGTTACATAAAATCACCATAGTTTTTGAGGCTCGGTGCGTATTTATCCGCGGATTAATTATGAGGTGATGACGTTTTTCTGTGATCATACCTTACACTTTTTGAAGCGTTTAAATAGACTGATTTTTCTACTTTGTTGCGACACAATTGTCTTGTTGATTTTGTGAATTTGAACAAAATTAACCATGGAAATTATAATTGATAGTGCTGTAAAGGATAGAAGAGCGGATTTGGCGTCCAAGATTCTCTATACGTCATTCACCGTTATCAAGACAGCCGACTACGAATCGTTGATTCTATTTTACAAGAAATTAGGATTTAAGATAGTCAAGAACTTCAACAGAGATGCCAACGTTTTGAGCTCAGCAGTAGACAGCATTGGAATTTCACATGATTCTCGTAAGGAGTGCTGGCTAGAGAGTTTTCCTCTTCAAAAGGTTGATCATGAACATGGTAAGGACAGCATTGTGCCTTTCCAGGAAACCATCGAGTATTCTCATCCAGAGTTGTTAAAAAACAATCCTACTTCTAAATTGAATACCGGTGTCATTTTAAAAATTAGATTGATTTCTCATGATGTCAACAAGAATACTGAATTACCAGGTAGAATTGTTTTATTGACACATGCTATTGAAGAAGTGAAAAAGCTTGTGGAAAAGGAAGGTTTTAAAATTATTAAGCCTTCCTTGCTGGAAAAAGATCATTTGAGTTTTTTCATTGAGGATCCAATGGGTAACTTAGTTGGTTTTACAAACAAAATCAATGGCCAAGAAATCAAATCGGTTGATGACTTTTTTGCCACTGCTAAATCTATACAAACTTTGCAGGACGCACAGGGTATGGAAAACCTCGACATGAAAGATGCCAAAAAGAAGAGAATTGCTGTGATGACTTCTGGTGGTGATTCACAAGGTATGTGTGCCGTCGTCAGATCTGTTGTTCGTGCTGGTATTTATCTGGGCTGTGATGTTTTCGGGTGTTACGAAGGTTATTCTGGTTTAGTGAAGGGTGGGGACTTATTAAAAAAGTTGGAATGGTCTGATGTCAGAGGTTGGTTATCCCTGGGTGGTACATTGATTGGTACTGCGAGATGTATGGAGTTTAGAGAACGTGAGGGTAGATTAATGGCAGCCAAGAATATGATTTTAAGAGGTATTGATGCCTTGGTCGTTTGTGGTGGTGACGGTTCTTTGACTGGTGCCGATTTGTTTAGATCAGAATGGCCCGGATTGGTAGAAGAGCTGGTTAAAAATGGTACTTTTAGTGCACAAGAGGTTGAGCCATACAGAAACCTAACTATTGTTGGTTTGGTTGGATCCATTGATAATGATATGGCGCTCACGGATAATACGATCGGAGCATATTCTTCCTTGGAAAGAATTTGTGAAATGGTGGACTATATTGACTCCACTTCAAAATCCCATTCTAGAGCTTTTGTTGTGGAAGTTATGGGTAGAAACTGTGGTTGGTTGGCACTTATGGCGGGTATTTGTTGTGGTGCTGATTACTCCTTCCTGCCTGAACAACCACCTAATGCAAAAACATGGAGAGATGAGTTGAAGAAAATTTGTCTCAGACACAGATCCAAAGGTAGAAGAAAGACTACTGTGATTGTTGCTGAAGGTGCTATTGATAACGAGTTGAATAAGATTACCAGCGAAGAAGTTGAAAAGTGTTTAACAGATATTGGTCTTGATACAAGAATCACTACATTAGGACACGTTCAAAGAGGTGGTACAGCAGTTGCTTTTGATAGATGTCTGGCTACATTACAAGGTGTTGAAGCGGTCAAAGCGGTTCTTGAAAACACTCCAGAAACTCCAAGTCCAATGATTGGTATTGAGAACAACAGGATCATCAGAAAGCCACTGGTAGAAGCAGTCAAGACCACTAAAGATATCGCCAAAGCGATTTCAGAAAAGAGATTTGAAGACGCCATGGGAATGAGAGATTCAACATTCAAGGATTACTATAAACAGTTTCTGACTATTTCGCAAGGTGATTTAGATGAAACTGATGAAAACAACACATTGTTACCACTTGAAGACAGATTGAATGTGGCTATCATTCATGTCGGTGCGCCAACTGCTGCATTGAATAGTGTCACTAGATCCTCTGCGTTACATCTTATGAGTAAAGGTCATAAAGTTTTTGGTATTGAAAATGGTTTCAGTGGTTTGATCAGACATGGAAGTGTCAGAGAACTGAACTGGATCGATGTTGAAGAATGGCATAATTTGGGTGGATCAGAGTTGGGTACTAACCGTAGTTTACCAGATATGAATTTTGGTGTTGTATCTTACTACTTGCAAAAATTCAATATTGATGGATTGATGATTATTGGTGGATTTGAAGCATATCATTCTTTAAAATTATTGAAGGAACAAAGAGACAGTTATCCAATTTTCAACATTCCTATTGTTTGCTTACCAAGTACTGTTTCTAACAATGTTCCTGGAACTGAATATTCCCTAGGTGCAGATACATGTTTGAATGTTTTAGTTGATTACTGTGATGCTATTAAACAGAGTGCGTCAAGTTCTCGTCGTAGAGTCTTTGTTGTTGAAGTTCAAGGTGGTAATTGTGGTTTCATTTCCTCATATACTGGATTGGTTACAGGGGCTCTTTCTGTTTACTCACCAGAAACAAAAATTACTCTTAACAAGATTCAAGAAGACTTGGAGGTTTTGGATAAAGCATATGCTGAAGATCGTGGGGAAGAAAGATCTGGTAAGATTTTCATCAGAAATGAAAATGCAAGTGACGTTTACACTACAGAATTGATTGCTGATATAATCAAGGAAAAGGCCAATGGGAAATTTGAGAGTAGAACAGCCATTCCGGGTCATGTTCAACAGGGAAAAATTCCTTCGTGTATGGATCGAATTATGGCTTGTAGAATCGGTATCAAATCATGTGAATTTATTGAACGTAATAATAAGCTTATTAAAGAAGAGATTTTGGATTTTATTAAAAACAACGAAGACCATAAGGATGAATTTGAAACAGACTTAGTTCTGAAGACTATTTACAAACATGGTAAAAAACTTCAGCTTCGTTCTATACAGAATAACGCAGTATTGTGTGGTATTCAAGGTACAAAGATCTCATTTAATGATATAGATAACGTGTGGAGAGACGAGACCGATTTTATTGAACGTAAAGGAAACCAAATTCATTGGGAAAAGTTGAATACCATCAATGATATGTTGAGTGGTCGTCTTATGATCAGAGGAAATAAGGTTTAGTGGAGTTTATAAAGATGTGATCACGAATCGGAAAGAGAAATAAAGAAAAAAGAAAAAATAGGGATATTACCCCAAAGATATTGCCAAAAATGCAGTGTATCTTGTATTATTTGTATTTTAATTATGTATCCAACACTATTTGTTTTTGAACATATATTAATTTATGTAATCGCCCCTATCACATGATTACTTACCAAGACGAACAATCTCTAAAAAGGAAATCGGATCCCATAAAAGTTGACTAACTAGTCAGCTGTTATTGGATCGAAAAAAAGGAAAGAGAGTGACCATTCGCATCGAAACACATGGTTATTTTGTTTTTGTGACACATCAAACACAAGGAGGTGTTACCTAAGGTGTGCGGCAATTAATATAAATAAGATTTTTTAGTTTGAGGCCAAGAAAACAAACGATCTAAACACATATATACTGAAACGTGCTATTTTTGCATGTGAATAGTGGTGGCTTCTTAATCAATCTCAGTATGTACATGTTAGTTGGAAGACTGTAGCAAGAAGAAATACAACATCAAAAAAACCTAGAGCATCCATGCGGTTAAAAGCCTATACAAGATTCCGCTCGTCAAATTTAAAAAAAACAAAAAATCCATGTCGTTCGGTCGGTTTATTCTAGATCGAAATAAATTGCTCGATAAAGCGATTTTGAAAGAATATAATTGAGATCATTAGAGACCCTTTATTTATACAAACGAAACAATTAAACGGGATGGAAAATACGGAAAATTTCTGACGGTTGAACATAAAATTAAAGCTGCGATGTTAACTAAATTTGATTATTCATCCATCGTATTGAGAAAGTGGTGTGATTTTTTGAATGTACAAAGATGCAACAAATCACCGAATTTTCTTCGATATATGTGTGTACGTTGCATGATACGATTGGATAAAATCTCGGTGCCATTGCACAGTCCTGCCTAGTCTCGAAAGGCCATCAATGTAATTTGTGATCAATGCCTGATAAAAGAAGTAACAGCATGCTGTTTTGCCAAATTTTAGGCTGAACGAGAAATCCCAACAATAAAAAACTAAACCCAACCTTTTATGCAAGAAATTTGCAAAAAACGGGATAATTTTTTTCATTTGAACTCGGCAATTCAAGAAAAGTAGTGGGTTGCTGACATGAACAATAGAATAGTTTTCGACAAGTATACAATAAAATACAATAAAACCTGTAGGGAGTAACACTAATATCATTTCGGTAGTAAAAGTTTTTCATCTTACTGTGGTCACCAATATGTTATCAAAAACTTTCAACTCTCTCGTAACTTCCAGAATATACCAGTCTTTAGCTTCTGTTGGTGAGATCAGCAATCAAACATGATTACCGCAGTTAATCGAGGTCAGGTTTGTCGAGCGAATCGTAAATTCACTAATTGGGAAATACCAACAAACGAAAAACAACAAATTGCGCCGAACATGAGCTAAACTGATCTATTTTTTGATCGTCGAAAATTCACCAAACTAAGATTCAGGGGTAAGTGTTGTTTTGAACGTTCGCTTACTGAGGGCAGGCAAGATTTGAAGAAGAAATTACTGACACGACAAATGCTACAAAAGTTAAAACATATGCTTGCTGATTTACGGAACACTTTTCAGGTATGACATTGTGAAGGTTTTGTCATGACGAATTTTTGTAAAACTGAAGGTTCACAATTTGCTTTTGAACTAAAGGCGGAGAAGTTCTGTGTGAAATCGGTGGACTGTCGCTCCTAGGAACGCATCACATCACACTGGCAGAATATTTTTAGCAATGCCAATAATTCTCGAAAATTAAGGAAAAGCCTCGAAAGACTGAATCCAGTAAATTATTTGGTAAACAAATTCACAGAAAAAATATTGACCGGTTATATCAATGTGACAATAGAGAACAAACTGCTTGTTTGTGTTTGCTTAGGTATTGGTTGGATACCCAGAAAATTCATCTACATTTCGCGCCAACACTTTTAAACTGGCCGGATTAGGCAATCTTGGCATGGTTTTTGATACCCGTTTAAGCTTTTTGGGTCAAATCCCGAGAATAAGATTGGATCTTGACCGATTAGGTTATATCCAGCCCACACAGAGACACCAACATACCCAAACAGGAAAATGGAGCTAATTTTCGAAAAACAAGAGTTACTTTTGCCTGTGCTACATGAAACAGTTCTTAGATGCAAAAAAACAGCATTTTAATGCATTGAATAGGTTCTGCGGTATAGAAGGAATTTGTAAGCTTCATCGTATTACGTGTTCAACAGAACTGACTTGATTAATAATGTTAAATGAGGGGCTTTGTGTAAAATGAGGAAATAATAGTATCGGCCGACCATTTGTAAAGCAGCGCCGTGCGTTATTCCTTGAAAACAAGATTCTAGAGTTGGGCCTTATTTGCATTAATTTTTTTCTTTTTTTAAAAAAAAAAGGTAGCGCCGCATAATAGGAAGTCTATTTATTACAATCTTAGCTAATTTTGAAAAGAATAGATGAATAGAAGAAATAAACGTTTATCCCGTATCCGTCTTCTTGTCGAAGAAAGATATGTAATCTTTTCCATTTTCGAGGTACACACAGCTGCTAATACAGTACCTCCACACTATCTACTGGAGAACATAACAACACCTTACCAACATCAACAACTATAACAACAGATGATTCTCTTTCCTTATAGAAAAAACGCATCGACGGCATCATCGAACTAAATTTACTTTTGTATCCCATGATCTAACCGGAATCATGCATAATTCAAAATCAATGTAAAGAAAATAAAAAAATAACACCTTTCTTTTTTTTCATGTCAGGTTTCCCTTCGGCTTGTTCTCTTAAAAATAAAATTCCCTCCTTCTCGTCGACCTGTTCTCGTTTTCTTGTCTTGTCTTGTTTGCCTCTTCCGCTTCACAACTTTATCCTCGCCAAACACTATTCGTGTTATAATTGCATCATCAACTCGGCACCATACCAAGTGCAAATAAATAAATATCGCATCATCACCTCTTCCTTAGTGGTTCATTTTAGATCTAATTCTTCCCCCCATATTTATTACACAGATCCTATCTTATAGAATATAGTTTGACCCGAAAATTATGGAGAGCTTTAAAAATTTTCAGCCTGTACAGCACCAACACTTGATACTGGCCCCGCAGCCGCAACAACAACCCCCACTGCAGCCTCAGCAGCAGCAGCAGATATTGACACAAACCGCAACCCCCATGTATGCTGCTCCTAACTTTCCACAAAATAACCCATATCAAATACCACAACAATCACAGCCCCCACTCCCTGTGGGCCTTCAACCGCAGGCTATGCCTCATCAACACACTGTTGCAATACCATTAACTCACCAGCATCAGCACCAACATCAGCACCAACATCAGCACCAACAGCTGCATCCGATCCCTTCTCACCAACTCCCTCAACAATTTCAGCAAGTTTCACAGCATATTCTTCCACCGAATCAAATGCATTCCCAATATATCCAGCAACAACAACCACAGTTCCCCCAAATGCGCCACCAGACCGGCCAGTATCAACCGATAGATTCATTTCAGCATAATCCAAATTCACAGCATCACCAGTATCCACAGCCTTACATGCCACCGCACGTACCGTATAGTCAACAATTTAATCACACTTATCAGCCAAATCTTGAAATGATTCCAAATGGAAATAAACAAATGAATCCAGCAGAGACTTCTGCGCCAAACGTTGAGCTCTATGGATCCGAGTCGCCAAACTCTGGTTTCACAAATAAAGCATCCAAGAGACATTTATCAAATTCAAAAACCAAGAATATACGGAAAATTTCAGCGTTTGTGACCAAATTATACTCAATGTTGCATGATAAAAAACTTTCCAACCTTATTTGGTGGAGTAGAACATACCAAAATGACGAGTTCACCTTTGCTCTGTTGCCAGGCTCAGAATTTGCAAATTGTTTAACCACGTATTTTAAACACGGCAATGTTGCATCGTTCGTCCGTCAATTACACATGTACGGATTTCATAAAATCTGTGATGGTAGCAGTGCAAACAGCTCTTCTTTAAATGCGCCTTCAAATTCTGAGCCGAATTCTGCTCAATCAAAAAATGTCACCATTTGGGAATTCAGACACAACACGAAAAGATTCAAAAGAAATGATCCCAACAGCTTACATCTGATTAAACGAAGAACCAATTCACGAAGAAGTTCTTCGATTACTGATGCTAATGATGGTAATACGGATGATATGGTTAGCACAAATACCATTCCAGCCGTGGAGGAGAAAAGTGCTTTGGAACGTGATGAGATCGTCAAACAAGAGGAACATGAGACAAATGCGAAAAATAGCCCTGTACATGCACATTCTATTGTTGAAAAGGCACCAGCAGTTGGTGACAGTGTAGCATCCGTGAAATCAGTACCAGCTGTCGTCAAGACGCCATCTGATCTGAATACTACATCTTCTGTCAAATCGAAAACAGATGGCAGTACCGAAGTTTTCAGAGTGCCAACTCCTAAATCGATTCAACCAATAAGATCACAGCTATCGTCACCGCATTCTTCTAACAATACACAGCAGCCTAACTCGTCGATACTGCAAACTCATGTGATTTCCAGACCGTATTCTCCCACCGGAAGACTGTCACCGGTTTCTTACAGGCAGAATGTCTTCCATCAGAATCATGACACGAGACAAAGAAATCTGTCTGTTCTGGTAGATCCATGCGCTCCGCTACCAAATAACTTACCAGATAGAAACAGATCACCAACCGTAACAAATACCACTAATCAAACCTCAACATTACCAAATTTCCAATCCACTCCGTTATCCTCCTCAAATAGTAACTCAAGTGGTAATTACAATTTACCGCCAATTTCTTCAATTTCTGCGGATGCACAATCTCCTATCAACTCTATTGTCTCGGCTCACAAATCATCCTTAAATAATAGATACCAGTTTTCAAGAAATTCCTCTTCAGGAGTGTCTAATTCAATCAGTCATCAGTTGAGACCCTCAATATTCGATTTATATCCATCGACAAATCCGAACTCATCCATTTCTGCACAAAACTCAATATTTAGTGGATCATCTTTGTCATCTTCTGGAAGTTTACAATCAAGAAACTCTTCATTACTTTTGCTGTTAAATGATGATACCAAGCCTTCCCCGGTATCAGCACCACATTTCAAGAATTCGTTCGCTAGTCAAGTGAATAAAACTCCATTGGCTCCGATCTCAAGCTCTTCTCTGAAAACAGTTACCACTGGCAGTAACGATACTAGTACCAGTGTCGATGCTTGCGGTAATGGTGATCCTCGCCCTTCAAATGGTTCGGTTACTAACAGTAATGAAAAGTTTAGTGAAACCAACAATGAACTCAATGCCAATAATAATGATAGATCCATTTTGCCCGAAGTTAAAACAATTGCCAACACTTAGAGTTATTCTGAAACCACTTATTTTCCCATGGCAGCATTTTCAACCATTTCATTTTCGTGTATTTTTATATTTCATCATTACATGTTTGTTTCTTTTTCCCTTATCTCAGTTTTTCAATGTAAACAATAGTTGTTGAAAACCTTAAAAGAGAATGTTACCTGCTCATCGTCTGTTCCCCCATATTAATCTTTTCTTTTTCGTTGACTTTTCTTTTTATTCCTTTTTTTTTTCCTTGTTCATTTTGTATATTAAAAATTATAGATATAATCACAAATAGCTAATTACTAAAACTTTTGTGCATTTTTGCTAACGCTTAGAAGTATACATGGTTTTTGAGGAATAATCTTTGATGATTTACAAATTTACTGTTGTGTCTACACATGCATTGAGGGTTATGCTGCATTTGAAAGGAGGCATCCACATTTATTTGAAAATGCTAACTTGGTACACATGGTGAAGATTAATTGCATGAGCAGATTTTGGTGGAAATATACTGGAGCCTCGTCTGCCTGGAAAAAAACGGATTCACATAACTTGAGAGCCACAGCATCCTATACCACTCACTGCACAAGCAAACAGATTCAACCCATTTAAACATCAAAAGGATATTAATCAAAAATCGCAACCATACAACAAAAACAATACATTTAAGTATCTACATGTGAAACTATAAACACCTTTCAAAATAATCAATAGAGCATTCAATGCAATTCAAGTAAAAATTAAAAAACGTTCTTCAGGACAACAAAAATTCATTTACCGAGAAAACTAACCTAAAAATTAGTGGTTCTTTCTTCATTTAAACGTATAAAATCAATAATGTCCTCATATTTTACCATTGGCTCTACTGGATTTGTTGGATCATATTTCTTAAACAGAGCAGTTGACTGCGAAAAGGTCAGCAAGATTGTTACTTTGACCAGAAAAGAACCAAATGTGAACAGCCCAAAATTGAATAAAGTGGTTGAGAAAAATTCAGATGTCTGGTCCGAAACTATTGCATCTCAAGCTTCTTCGATCCCGGAACATTCTACATTTTTTTCTTCTTTTGGTACTACCCGATCAATTGCAGGTAGTGCAGAAAATTTCATTAAAATTGATTATGGAATCAATTACGAATGTCTCAAAGCCGCAAAAGAAACTGGAAAATTCGATACAGTAATCTTAGTTTCTTCAATTGGTGCTAATAAAGATTCCCGTTTCCTATACACAAGTACAAAGGGTAAATTAGATGATGACTTGATTGAATTGAAGTTCAAAAGAACAATCATCTTGAGACCTGGAATCTTATTAGGTCATAGAAATGTATCCAAAGGATGGAACAACTCATTTGCTGAAAAAATTGGCAGCTGCGTCAGAGGAACATTTATTGGCAATATGATTGGATATCCAGTATATGCTGATGAAGTTGCTGAATGTGCACTCAAATTGAGTTTGGAACCAATTAAAGAAGAAAACGAGGTATTGATTATTTCTAGTAAAGAGATTATTGAACTCGCATCAAAAGATGATTAAAAGGGTCTTTTTGATTTCACTTTATTATTTTTAGCTTTTGATTTTATACTTAAGGCTTGTTTTTCGTTTTCTTCATCCTCACTGTCACTATTTTCTTTAGTTTCAGTTTTTACTTTATTTATAGGTTTTATGTACTCACGTCTTTGTGGTTCTTTGATTTCTTTACGTCTATCATTTCTGAGCTTATTTGTTAACGATCTCAAAGAATTTGATGATAAGTTTATTTTTGAATTCTTGACTTTACTGATTCTGTCATTATTCGAATCTTTTTTCTTATCCGTCAAATTTAAAAACTCTTCAATTGTCAATTTATCCGAGTCTTCCGTATTCCCAAAATTTATACCTTTACCTGAAGGTATAATAAATTGATTTTGAAAAGTCTGTTGTATACCGTTGACATCGGCTGTCTTTTCTGACGTATCTTTTGAAGATTCGGAATCAGAAACCGTGGCGGGTTTCAGCCATGATAAAACAGTTTGATCAAGTTTATTGAATTGCGATTGTAACTGTAACTGCAGTTGTTCTTTTATTTGTATTTCCTTTCTTTTGGACATAATATTGGTGTTATCGAGACGTAAGTGTCAAAGCTGGAACTGTCTATAAAAAGAATTCAACATTTATAAAAAAAAATTCAAAATAACAAAATAAAATAAAATAAAATAAAAAAAAAAGAACTAAAATATTTTTCCGGTTCGTTTAATACAAAACCAATCTTCGGATTATTTGGCGGCTTAATCGTTTCATTTTTGGAAGAAAAGCTGTTGAGTATATCTGAAAGCCTTGTATGGTAAAAAAAGCCGTCTCATTTAATTATCCCCTGCTCTGTTATGATTTTAATGTCGTAAATTTCCAGTTGTTTCATTTTTTTTTTAGCTTAAACTCAATCAGATCCTGAAAATGAAATGTATTCGCAAAATTCAGCTCATTTTTTAACGTTGATTAAGTTTCAATATTTCGCCTATATTACTCTACATAAATTTACAGAGTTCTGTATGTATTTTGACCGGGTTTATAGTCTTGACATATTCCTTCTTTCCCCTTTACAAATTATTGATGAATAATTCAATAGCACTTATCAATTCGGATTTGTCTGTTGAAAGTCTATAGTGCCAAACCAAATTACTCAATTTACTATTGATTTCTTCTAATTGTTCCAAAGGATGTTCTTCCGTTTTGGAAAGGAGCAGTTCCTTTAAATTTTCAATCTTCTCTGAATTGAGTAGAAGTGTCTGTTTTTGTGGCAGAAATCCTTCATCACTCTCGTCATCTGATTCTTGTGTTACTTCTTTTTCCTTTGCGTCGTCCTCCAAATTTTCGTTCTCTACTGTCTCTACTGTCTTTTCAGTCGTATCAGTTTGGCCAGATCCTTTTACCGCTTCTACTGTGGTTATGGCTTCCATGTTCACTCTGCCAACATCTACTGGTTCAATAGATGGTTGTTCCTTATTAATCAGGTTATCAAGCGACATCGAATTGACTATATTGGTAGCTTGAATCTGTAACTGCTCTCTATCAACACCGTCATTACCCACTTCCACAGTCGCATTAATTAATTCATTGGCTTCCTTGTCGCTTTCTTTTTTATTGAACAGTTTGGCCCTTTCCTTTTCTCTTTTGGATAACTCCTTCCATTGTATTGCCAAGTTTGGAAATTGTAACTCGATCTCGTCAATTAAGACAATAGCAGTTGAATACATTTCATTAGATTTCAAAATTTTGTCCTTATCACCATGAGTTTTGCAATCAATCAAAATCAATTTCAAATCATTTAAAAAGTCTTTTGGATCGTTATAAAATCCATTCCACAATCTCTCTTCAATAATATCCAGGTCCATATTATAGTATAGTTTATTTGTGGATTTTTCAAAGATTTTATTGTCCTTAATAAAATACTCACTCTGTTCCTTATCTGCATCTTCATCAAATAAATGAACTAACAAATGATCATCAATTATTGGTTTTCTGAACTTTTTATAACGAGTTTTAAAAGGTTCTAAAACATTAGCTAATCGAATTTTCAATGAGTTTTTCAAAATCATATCCTGCTTAGCCTGTTTTTTATCAGTAATTAGATCCTTGGAATTATTGGATACATGCGAAGTCGCTGATACAATCTTAAACTTTCTCTCCTTCTTTTTAGGCCTCATGCTTAAGTCATTATAATCATTTGGAATCAGCTTGATTGTATCCCAGAAAAATTTGAAATATGCTTTTCTTTCTTCAACTGTAGGATTGGCAATCTTGAATAGCTCTTTCTTGTTGAAATCAAATAGATCAACTAAATCCTCTTCAACATCCTTCAAATCACCAATAATCTCACCGAATAATAAAATCTTAGACGTTGTTTTCAAATTTTTGAATAAATACTTGATTAATAGTTTGGTAGAATTGGAAATAGATAATAAGAATTCAATTAAGTTGGGTAAGTATAAAATGCTTGGAGATTGGGATTTTAATTCGTTGAAAAGATTAATGATAGAGTGCTCGATTGAAATTGATGAGTCAATGAAAATCTTGTTGAGATCCAACGTGAAAATGGTAAAATTGTTGGATAACTTATTCAAAACTTTGTTCGAGAAATACTTTAAACCTTGATCATTTTCCGAGTTCAAGAAAAACTTTGGCTTGAAAATTCTATTATTATTCAAATTGTTGATGATCGATTGAACTTTAAAGTCATTATTGTTCAAGTTTTCAAATTTAGCGTCTTCCAAAATCGAAAGCTTTTGTTCATTAATAGGCAAAACTTTATCAATTTCACTTAATATTAAACTCAACTGATTATCAATCAAATAGTTTATATTAAATGGCAATGTTTGACTTAAAGAAGTACTGGAGGACTTGGCGCTGTTTGGAATGATTTTATTCAATGCTAGAATAAAATCATTTGAGTTGGGTTTGATTTTATCAATATTAATTTTCAGTTTATCATTATGTTCATAAATCTCAGGATATATTCTTTTAATTGAATTTAAAATTGTTTCAGTACATAGGTTTTTCAAATCCGCACCACAATAGCCATTTGTCAAATCGGCCAAAGTTCGAATAAATTCATCATTTGGTTTGATCTTTTCATCCCACTTGGACAAGTTAATTTTCAAAATTTCATATCTGGATTTGGTATTTGGTAATGGGAAAAAAAATTCTCTATCAAATCTACCAGGTCTTCTTAATGCCGGATCAATAGAATCAGGTCGATTTGTGGCACCAATAATAATGACCTGACCTCTATTATCCAAACCATCCATCAAAGCTAGTAGCGTTGAAACAATGGAAGCATGAATTTGTTCTTGTTTTGAAGATCTGACGGGGGCCAAACCATCAATTTCATCAAAGAAAATGATAGAGGGCTGGTTTTTTTTAGCTTCATCGAACAATAGTCTCAAATTCTTTTCTGCTTCACCTACCCATTTTGATAAACAATCAGCACCTTTTCTCATGAAAAATGTGATTTTCTTATCGGTGTTATTAATATTACAACTTGAAGCCAAAGCTCTTGCCATTAAAGTCTTACCAGTACCAGGTGGACCATGGAATAACACACCTCTTGGAGGTAAAATGTTGAACTTCAAATAAATCTCTGGATATAACAAAGGCAAAGTGATCATTTCTTTCAATTGATTGATATAATTATCCAAACCTCCAACATTATCGAATGAGATGTTTTTATCATTTGCTAAAGGATCGACATCGGCAAGTAATTTTTTCGTTGTCGTTGTTGTTGTTGAATTTAAATTGTTTGGATCCGTGGATTTAATTAAAGTATTATCATCCGAATCACTTGAATCATTTGCATTGGCTAAGGCAGATAAATTATTTGAAGCTAAATTGGAATTGAAAAGAGATTGCACATTATTACCTCCGAAAGGACCAGCTATAGGATATAATCTCCGTATATTTGAGTATGCCGGACCGGATGATCTACCACCATACCTGCCGCCGGATTTAGACAATTTCTCCATATTATCACTATAGCCATTATTATCTAATGATGGGTCATCTAGTTGCATTTCTGATAAATCTGGTGGTGGCAGCTTGTAATTAATGGTTTTGTTTCGATTTCTTAAATGCCTTTTAGGAGAATCCAAATCAGACTGGTGGAAATTTACAGGATTGTCGTCGGAAACCAAATCTTTCAACTCATCTGAAATCGTCTTCGGTCTTTTGGATTGCCCATTTGTTTCACTTTCGCTGTACGAATTGTCGATGCCCTCTTCATCGTTGATCACAAAATTCTTTTTAAACGACCTTTGCCTACTTCTTGTCCTTTTTCTTGAATAGTAGGACTCGTCTGATAAGAAGTCGTCGTCGGCGTCAACATTTTTGGCGACATTTGAATCGCTGAAATCATCATCTTCATAGATTTTGCTGCGTGGTTTTCGAATGACTTCATCTTCATCATCGGATTCCAGACCTTCAACATCAGCAACATGAAGTAATTCGTCAACATTGTAGTTAACCTTTGAACGCGTTCGTCTTGACCTGGATTCTTCCTTTATATCACCATTATCCTGTTGTTTTCCGTTTCTCCTTCCGTTCCCATTTTCATCTCCATTCTCTCCTCTGGACTCATCGTCATATGGTTCTTCATTTTCAAACTCTTCAGATGATTCGTTTTCAGATTCTTCATCAATTAGATTTTCGTTGAATTCCGTGTCAACGTCGTCATCTGTTGATCTCTTAATAAACCTCCGTCTAACCATTGCTCAACTCCAAAAAATTCAAAAAAAAACTAATATTCCTAGTAGTTGAAAGCGTGTTAATCAATTGTCTGAATTGGTATGGTATTAAACCACTATACAGTGTCAATAACTGATACAAAGGAAACAAATTCGTGCAAGGTGTAGTGTAACCTGGGCGCAACGAGAAGAAAAGCGAAAAAATGCGCTTACTACAAAATTTCTAATAAAACTGAGAATCTCTATAATTTCATGATCGCGTCAATATCATCATCACTAAAAACGTCTTCGTCTTCGTCTTCGTGTTCGTCTTGTTGTTGGCTGCTAGGCTCTTTATTCGAGTCGAAATGTAAGGCTTCATCAGAGGTAGTTTTAATAGTAGTCTCTCGTAATGGTGTGTCGAGATTAGTAACAGATGTGTTTACATCGGTCGCAATGTACTGTGTGAACTGGGATTCCATTCCCATTTCGTCATCGCTTAATAGATTATTCAACGTCATTTCCTGATCAATATTGTCATCTAGCATTCTATCAAACTCCACATCATTATGCTGTTGATCGACAGGTTTGGCACTGAATAGTTGCGTCTTGTTACCGGAGAATAGTTCTGGCCATTCTTCCTCTTCCTCAGACTCGGAGTTATTTATACCAGTAAAGGCTGGACCATCCAATGTTTTTGGTTGATCTTGCTCACTAGTAATTGAATCCGACGGTATGAATGAATCGTAATCGTTTTTACCATGTTCATTTGTTTTGTTTTCGAAATCCAAAATTTTGGCAATTTTGCGGTTCTTTTCTTCGTAGATTCGATCGTTTACATAATGTTTCATTTCAGGATCTCTCGTTACCGCATAATTGAGGTTCTTGATAAATTTTTCAAAACTCAAATATGTATTAAGATCAAATTTGGACCAATTTTGGTATACATTCAAAATTTTGGCAAGGTTCAAAAAATGATGATTATCAGCTAACGATTTACTGGATCTATATGTAGTTTTGGAGTTCTTTTTCTTTTTGTGAAATTTAATGTTCTCAACGTGTCGAATCAGTTTGGGTATACCATTATTTGACGTCAATAATTCATATGGTAATCTATCTGATTTTTTCCTTCTCACTGTAGTAGAAGCAGTAACCGTATTTGTGGTTTGACTCAAATCTGGTACCGGAGTATCGATCTGCGATGCATTTTCGGTATCAATACCCAAAATAAAATCATTTGATAATCTATCAGACATATTTAAGTTACGGCCCTTTGGTGTATTCTTTTTGTATAAACTGGTCAACAAGATTTGAACTCTTGTATAGACACGTAAAAGCGTGTTTTTTTACAATAACAAGAAGGAAAATATTTTAAAATTCGAAACTTACGCGTTGGTTTTCTTTTAGTTAAAAAAACGGTGTTAGGTTTATTCGTGAAATCAGCTACTCCGGATATGAATTCCGCCTTGTAGTTCATAAAACAGTACTAGTCATGTCTAATCAATGCTATTATTTTTAACAATAAACCTACAAACAGGGGAAGCATTATACACTATTGATATTGGTATTATCACCCAAATGAGCATCCGTACTTCTCAAATAGGAAAGTGGTGTAATATTTCTCGCAAGCAACTCTTTCCGCCAAAATTTCCGAAAATCTAGACCCTGAATCCAAAAAAAAAAGCACGCGACTCTATTCACAGACAAAGATGGCTCTTAAATTTGATAAGTGTTATGTATTTTCGACAATAGCGGTTGTATTATTATATTATATATTATACAAATGTATGATATACACTAATTAAATGATATTAATATATGATAAAGAATAATGTTTGAAAGTAAACGAACTGTACTTAGATTAAAGCTAAAGCAGCAGCTGCGACGGCACCAATAGCGACGGAACCGTAGGTGTTCATGTTAGCACCAGCAGTAGAGACTGAGGTGGATTCAGTAGAGTTGTTGGATGCAGCTTGGACAGCAGAGATTGCAGCTAATGAAATAACGACCTTGGAGAATTGCATAACGAATGTGTGTTTAATTGAGAAATTAAGAAGGAATGAAAGAGAAAAGAAAAGAAGAAAGGAAATGTGCTTAGATGATAAGAAAGTGGGAAACAATGTCCATTTAAATACTTGCAGCCGGAGCGACCTGGAGAGAAAACTCAGGAAAAATTTTTTATTGAATTGCTGGGATAACCATCTCGCTGAATTAAAATTTGTGCCACCCGCTTATTCTTTCTAATTACAGCCGTAATTTCAGATAACCAGATTACATGAATTTCACAAAGTTTTAAAAAAATGCATGCCCGATTAATCGGTGTATATCTTAATTAACTTTGTATGCTCATTCGGGTAAATATGATGTCAAATTGTTACATGCCTTTTATGCTGCCTCTCCCAGTCACAACCATTTTGTATAACCCCGACTTAATCCAGAAGTTTCGGTGGCGTCTTCCCCTGTATTATTAACCATGAGACTTACGAAGAAATTCTTATTGTGATCTGTAATGCAACTTTTAATGTGATGCTGTAGCCTGAAATTACGGATTAATATTACGTGGGTCCAGGCCGAGATTAGGTGCAATTCGCACAAAAATTTTAGCCGAAAAACAATACACATAACCTGATTATCGTTGTTTTTTTTTTTGCATAACCCGATGAGTCAACTAGCAGATTACTTACTAAACGCAAATTAATCTTTATTCTTCCCATCAGGCCAAACATATTATAAGCCGACTTTTTTTTGGATTACAACCAAAAATGTCTTAAACCAGCCGTGATTCTCAAACACAATCGCTATGCGTTTGTAACTAAAACAACAGTAGCGGAGTGCGCCCCCATCTAGAATTTTCTAGCGCCTTTTCAATTTTCCTTTATTTTATTGTCCCAGTTTTTTTTGGCATAGTATAGTTTTCTAATCACTTTACCCAATCGGGCTGATCTCCGATAAACACCGCTTTGCCCATGACAATTGAATGCTGTTGTGTATTTAAATGGTATTTTATTTTGTTGTAATATGCAATTGTACCCTTCACACATAGATCTTCATATAATGTTAATTGGCATTAATAAACTTTGAGTGCTGTAAGCATAAAAAACTTTGAAAAAAAGAACAAAGTGAAGTTTTTTCTTTCTTAAAGACGAACTCTAAAAACGGAAATTTGTTCCAACTCCACCATGTAGGATAGGTAATTTAACAATCCAGTTGCTTTTAGGCTAAGTCCACTTTTTTGAAAAAATTAGATATATAGAAGTAGCCTTTTGAGTAATACAGACAACCCAAGTATTTTTTGATCAGAGTATTGTCCACTTAGCGTGTGTACCAATTCCATGCAGCAGTTGTAACGCAATCAGAATCTCCGATCCACAATTCACGGAAAAACCCCGCGAGAAAAAGAAAAAAAAACCCAAATGAGACTATCGCCGTTTTGAAGCGATGACATGATCAGTTTAATCCGTACACCAGATTTTTGCTTGTCTTATTTTTTTTTGATCCTTTTTAAATGTAGAAACATGACTAATCCAAGTAACCTCTGCTATTTCTAGTTACAAGGTAATATGTCTTCTGACGCTGAAAATATTGCAAAAAATGCAAGATACGCATCTACAGTTCTCAAAACTTTAGACAACGAACAAAGATCAAATGCTTTATTCAATTTAAGAGACAAGTTATTGTCAAAAAAAGATGAAATTTTGTCAGCTAACAAAATTGACTTACAAAATGCTATTGATTTAAATCTATCTTCATCTTTGATTAAAAGATTGGATTTATCAATCAATGATAAGTTTGATTCTATGTGTAGCGGTATTATTGATGTTGCTAATCTAGACGACCCTTTGAATGAATGTACTCTTGCAACTAAGTTAGATGATGGTTTAACTTTGTACAAACTTACTTGTCCTGTGGGAGTTCTTTTGATTATTTTTGAATCTAGACCTGAAGTTATTGCAAATATTTCATCATTGGCTATCAAGTCAGGTAATGCTGCAATTTTAAAAGGTGGTAAAGAATCCATTAACACCTTCAAAATCATTTCCAAAATTATCAATGAAGTTCTAGTTGAGTCTAACTTACCAGAAAACGCCATTACATTAATTGAATCAAGAAATGATGTTTCCAATTTATTAGATCAAGATAAATACATCGATTTAGTCATCCCTAGAGGTTCTAACGAGCTAGTTAGATCTATCAAATCAAATACAAAGATTCCTGTTTTAGGTCATGCTGATGGTATCTGTTCTATTTATTTGAATAATGAGCTTGATATTAACAAGGCGTGCGATATCATAATTGATGCAAAGACAAATTACCCAGCAGGATGTAATGCAGTTGAGACATTATTGTTTGATGAAAACTTATCCAAAGAGAATGAATCAAAATTATTGCTGACTTTATTAAACAAAGAGATCAAACTTCATGTTGAAGAATTCTTTTTGAACAAAATTGATTCTGATATTAAAACGAAATATGCCGATTTTATCGTCAAGGCAGACGAAGCTGATTTCAACAAGGAATTTTTATCACTAGAAGTTGCGGTCAAACAAGTGAAAAACGTTCAAGATGCTATCCTTCACATAAATGCACATTCTTCCAAGCATACCGATGCCATTGTTACAGAAAATGAACAAACTGCCGAGTTGTTCCTCAGAAGTATCGACTCTTCAAGCGTTTACTGGAACTGTTCAACTAGATTCGCTGATGGTTTCAGATACGGTTTCGGTACTGAAGTCGGTATTTCTACCAACAAGATTCATTCCAGAGGTCCAGTTGGTTTGGATGGTCTAGTTACATATTACTACCAAATGAGAGGTACCGGTCAAGTCGTTGGCAATTACCAAGGTGGTGGAGGCCAAAGAGCTTTTAAACATGAAAGGCTCGACGCTTCCCAATTCAACTTTCGCTAACGCACTCACCAACTTGTCTATAGAATAAATAAATAAATAAAATAATCTCATAAATCAAAAAGTGCGTCCCTAGTAAATGGCATGACGTTATTCCTTTTTCTTATTGGATCAGTCAGTACTTGTGGTTGAACCATTAGAGACAATGGACGAGAATTACGATGTTATTATTTTAGGAACGGGCCTAACGGAATGTATTCTGTCAGGTCTCTTATCCGTTGAGGGTAAAAAAGTATTACACGTGGACAAACAAGATTATTATGGAGGTGAAAGTGCTTCTTTAAATTTGCAACAGTTATATGAGAAGTTCAAGCCCCGCAAAGAGTACGATGAATCTTTCGGTAGATCCAGGGATTGGTGTGTGGATTTAATTCCGAAGTTTTTGATGTCGAATGGTGAATTGACCAATATTTTGGTTCACACCAATGTGACCAGATATCTTCAATTCAAACAAATATCCGGTTCATACGTTTACAGAAGCGGTAAAATTGCCAAAGTTCCATCTAATCAGATGGAAGCAATTTCTTCTCCATTGATGGGCTTTTTTGAAAAGAGAAGAATGAAGAACTTCCTTGAGTTTATCGCCAATTATAATGACGACGATAGTAAAACTCATCATGGTATCAATTTGGATGTGAATACGATGGATGAAATATACTATAAATATGGATTAGAAAAAGGTACTAAGGATTTCATTGGTCATGCGATGGCATTACATGCTAATGATGATTACCTTACCTTACCAGCAAGAGATACATATAATAGAATCATGTTATATGTTACATCTGTCTCCAAATATGGTAAATCTCCATATATTTACCCATTATATGGTTTGGGTGAATTACCTCAAGGTTTTTCTAGATTATCAGCAGTTTATGGTTGTACATTCATGTTAGATACAAAGATTGATGAAATTTTATACGATGATGGAAAGTTTGCCGGAATCAAAACCAATGAAGGAACTGCTAAAGCACCAATTGTCATTGCCGATCCAACATATTTCCCAGAAAAAGTCAAATCAACTGGTCAAAAAGTTATCAGAGCAATGTGTATTTTAGATCATTCAATTCCAAACACCAACAATGCGGATTCTGCGCAAATCATTTTACCACAGAACCAAATTGGCAGAAAAAACGACATCTACATTGCAGTTTTATCAGATTCTCACAATATTTGTTCTAAAGGTTACTATTTGGCTATTATCTCTACAATTATTGAAACTGATAAACCACATTTAGAATTAGAACCTGCGTTCAAATTGATTGGGGAAACTAAGGACGTCTTGATGGGCATTTCCGAATTATTTGAACCACTAGGAGATGGTTCAAGTGATAATGTTTTTATTTCTAAATCGTACGATCCATCTTCTCATTTTGAAACAACAACTGATGATGTGAAAGATTTATACAAACGTATAATGGGACATGATCTAGTTTTGACCGAGAAGAAAGATGACGAGGAAGATGAGTTACAGTTCTAATTTTTCATAGCCACAATTACTAGTATTGGTTTTCCTTCTTATCCAATTCATATGTTATCCTATTTTCTAGCTATGATACATACATCACGTAAGCAGTTTTTTGTATTTCTGTACAGCCAATAATCACAACACACATTATTTTTTTAAAGCGGCCGGGGCCGTTTTCACCAAAAAAACATAAAGAAGATAAATATTATTGTAGAAAATATGCATTCATCCATCAAATGAACGATGTTGATGTTCTCAACAGCTCCAATTCGAAAGATAAAATAGTTGTGTTGGCTGGTTTAACTGAGAAGACTAAAAAAGTAGTCGCGTCGGCACTTAATTGTTTTAATCGGACGGATTATCATCTTTATCAGAGAAGACGAGTTGGAAAGAACCAAGATGTCTCAATCAATTTGCACGATCCCCGCAGAAACCAAGCAAACTATTCGGAAATTTCGACTTCAGACCATCAAACAGTCAACCACCATAATCCCTGTTCAAATATATAAAATTGATAATAAAACAGGTGAACTCAGTCATGAAGAAACACTCGATTTGCAGGATTTGGAAGAATTGAATGATGAACTGCCAGATAATACGCCAAGGTTCATAATGGTCAATTATCATTATACCAATAAAGATGATAACAGATTTATCAATCCATTAATAGGCATTTATTGGAGACCGAAAACTTCCAAAAATGAAATCAAAATGATGTATGCTAGTTGTATTGAGTTATTCAAATTCGAAATCAATTGTAATTTGTGGTTTGAATGTACTGATGAGGACGAAATAATTGATTTGAAGGATGAAATTGAAAAATAAAAGTAAAAGGAACATTAAATAATTATGTACGAGAAAAAAGGAGCTAAAGCATGAAAAATTACAAAAAGAAAAGTATATATAGTACAACTACAATATCAAACAGTATCATTATTTACAACATGATTTTGTATCCTATTATGACGTCTCTCATTATAAATACTGACGACGTTATAATAATAAAGTTGCATTTTCTTTATACCTAGTATCTTAAACTTGACCTTATTGAACCCATTCGTCATTTTATTAGTTTTTTCAAATGCAGCTATGTCCAAATCAATAAGATCATTTGCATTGAACGGTTTGGGGGAAGATTCTACGATTCTTCTCAACTGAGGGTTGATATTTTGTAAACTAGGAAGCGGAGGAGCAAAAAAATCCGACGAAACAATTGTTTGTATGAATTTAGAGTTGAACATGGTAATATACTGATTTTTATCGGCACTTATCTGATTCTCATTCACATGAAACTCTATTAAATCATCTGATTCTGTTATTGAATATGATGAATGATCATAATATGTTCCATTGCGAATATACTGTAATGCCAATAGTAAAGTTTTGCTTTGCAATTCAAAAATTTTCAAAACAAGGAAAAATGTAAAAGGATTGGAGTAGTCAATGTTAAACAAATCGTCTAGTTCCATGTCACCAGGATCACCTCTACGAGGTAATTTGATGTAATCTGAGATTTTATATGTGATATTAACTGGTGTTTGATTGACTTCGTCTTCATTTCCACTTGTTTCCTCAGATACCGGTGATTCAATTTGATTGCTGTTAATTTCCATATAAAGGTCTTTTTTGCAAGTAGGACAACAACCTCTTCTTTCCGTTAACCACGGATCAATGCAATTATCATGAAAGACATGACCACAAATCAAACCTCTCACACAGTCTTCTTCCTCCAAGGTTTCGATACAAATTGCACAAATACCAGAAGTAAAATGTTTCTCATTCTTGTAATCAGTTCTTGGCATGGAGGCGTTTTTTATATCCATTTCTGTGATATCTTGCTCTTTTTGATTTGGTATTTCATCAGCTTGTGTTTCGCTATGAGTGGGTTCTGTTGAATGTTCCACGAGTTTCTCATCAATATTTTCCAAATATTCAACTTTGGATATATCAACAGTTTTATCACCCTCTAGCCATTCATTATATTTTTGTAACGGGAAAATTTGGTTCAACTGATCCAATGTCAAAACCTCCAATTTTTTAAACCTAACATTATCACGTGGGGTCCCAAACATGAAATAACAACAGTTCTTATAAACCACATATGGCTGAATCAAAAACCTGGGCGTTTGACTATCCATCAGACCAGTGAACCTAGAACTCGATTTGGAAATCGCATCAAATATTCCATAGCTGGTACGGGCTGAATATTTAACACTGACAAATATCAAGGAAGTAATTATACTTACCGAGAGTGCAATTACACATGCAAATATGATAGTGGTAGGCAAGCTTCCAAATCCCATTTATTTTTAAAAAAGCCCACTACTTTCAGTCGCAAAAGAAAGTCAGATATGAGACAAGATTAAGATATAACTCACGAATAACTTCTAAGCTTATCTTCCATTTCATTTCAAATCAACGTAATCCGATAAGCCCATAAAATCGCTAATATATTTTTTCATCAGGTTACGAAATGTATTTCACCTGTGGATCGGTTTCAGGGCTGCAATGCATCTCAAGGCGTGCGAGCTGGTGTTTCGTTTAACGACCCTTATTCGATCTATTTGTATTTGAATATGAGTATAAATGGTGTCTCAAGTTAGACTCATCAAAATCACTCTTGATAACAGTACATACTTACTATGTGTGCTTTGTAGTTATTGTAGGCCATATTTCCAATTGCGGAGTTATCGCTATTTATTTTTTCAGTGCCGAAGATTGGACTGTGTAAGGGTAGTATGGAATCAGGGTTAATTACAAGATCATTTGAAGTTTTATTTTAATTTAGAGATTTATTACAAGGGATCGCCTAATTATTGACATTGAGCTAATTTGACTACAGCAAATCTAAGCTGAAAGCTATTTGAACGAAAAAAATGTTGTCGGTAGTATACAAAAACTCAAGCTAGATTAAGTTAAAAATAAGACAAACTAAGCATGTGTCTAGACAATTAATCAACTCTATAAAATATGAAGAACAAAATGACTAAATGAATTAATCTTTTTGTAAATACTTTTAATTGTTATCCAACATGAGCATTATGATTCACCGGTTTTGCTATTTAACGATAAATGTTAGTTTGTTTTGGAAAAGCAGCATTGCTTTTGTTTAAACCAGTAGAAATACAGGAAATGCTAATTATGAAAGCAATGAAAAAAACAATAACTCTATAAGCTCATAGGATTTATATCGTTGAAGAAATCTTTTCAGTTCTTTGAAATCACCCGATAAAGTCGTTAGCTTTTATCACCTTTGTTTGCTTACCCGCCCCGATTGTTGTGTGCTGCCTTTCTCGGGCCCAACTCGCTGAAATTCGGTGGGGATGTGTTACGCTGGCCTAAAATTTGAAGATTTGCGCGCGCATTCAGAGTTCGGCTGATATCGATTGAAGGAGGAATCGTTCATGCAAAGCGTCATAAACTACCTGTATATTCATGATCGGATCGTTAAATTACCTGTGCTGCATTCGGTGACCTTCTATAAAAAAAGCATTTATGTATCTGTTTGTTTTTGATTATTAATTATCCCAAAGAAGCTTTGAATGTAATAAAATTTGTAGATTAGTAAGCAAAAAGTGGCCCTTTTAAAAACATATATAAAGGTCTAAAGACACCAGGGAGACGACAAAATTATATAGCATTGAGGGTAAAAAATACAACAAAACGGCCTTCACTGAAATGTCTATGCAAGAATCACCAGTTGTGTTAATCTCCCCAAAAACGCACATTAAAGTAGCAGTTATCTACTATTCGCAAAAGGGAAGCACCAAACGTATCGCTGAAAATGTATTTCAAGGAGCAAAAAAAGTTGACAATGTCAGTGTTGAATTGTTTACAGCAGATGAAGCTATTACCAATATTGATCAGTTGGAAAATTTCGATGCTTTCATATTTGGATGTCCTACTTATTTCGGAGCAGTTCCGTCAGGGCTAAAAAAGTTCTTTGAGGCCACCATGCTTATTTTCGTTCGCCGCGGGTGGGCCGATAAAATCGCATCAGCTTTCACCAACTCGGCATCAGTGGCCGGTGATAAGGCGGGATGTCTACAAGAGATGATGATTTTTACTACTCAACATGGAATGACATATGTTCCTTTGGGAATTCCTTCGCATAATAATAAAGTTCAAAGAGATGAAACTTTATTGAATAGATCAGGTTTCTTTTCCGGACTAGCAGTTCAGAGTTATGTCGATGGTAATGAAAGCAACCAAATTGCTGAAGCTGACCTAAAAAGTGCCACATATTTTGGTGAAAGAGTCACTAGAATATTCAGTAGATACTATGCATAATTGGCTTGCTTTGTACGCCGTTTATTATTGGGCTTTTGATCCCCTTCGGTTATTTATTTAACATATCGTGGCCTACTTTATTATAATTTTTATATTCGATAGTAAATATATTCAAACTGTTTTTTGAATTTGTATTGATGATGATATGATTTAAGTTCTGCACGGAATTCGACGATATACAAGTTTGCCGTGAACGCCACGCACCGACTAAATTACTGCACCACATGTGACAAAGCTTTTATCAACACTGTTTGATCTTTAAGTAGTAATTTGAGATTCCTAAGGTGAGCTACTTGACTGTAAACTCAGCACTATTTTAAAAATCAGTTCAATTCACATCAAAAAAAAGCCGGAAAAGGTATACTGGTCTCTTTCTATGATGAAAACCTATAAAGTGGGTGGGAACAATTTATCATAGAAAGATGTCTTTTTCAAAAATCATAATCTTGTCTAACAATTGATTCAAAATAGGGTATATTATTAGATGGTTAATTAATTTGTATGATATAAACGAGAAAATATTATATATAATTATACAAACTTAGTTAACTAAAGCAGAAGCAGTAGCTGATTCGTATTTCCAGGTTGGTGGTAAAACGGAAACAGTTCTGTAGTATCTAGCTAATCTGTGAATTCTGGATTCGATTAAAATTAATCTGAACTTGGAGTCCTTATCCTTTCTGTTCTTTTCCAAGTGCTTTCTGACAGCAACAGCCTTCTTAATTAAGAAGTATAAATCTTCTGGTAATTCTGGAGCTAAACCGTTGGACTTAAGGATTCTCATGATCTTGTTACCGGTGACAATCTTAGCTTGGTTAACACCGTGAGCATCTCTTAAAAGAACACCAATTTGAGATGGGGTTAAACCCTTTCTTGCATACTTGATGATCTTGTCAACAATTTCTTCAGAGGAAGCCTTGAACCATGCTGGAACAGCTCTGGAATATGGAAGGGATGATGAGGACATACCTTTACCCTGTATTAATCAAAAAAATAAAAAAATAAAAAAAATTGTTAGTATGATGGAAAATACCAAATTATACGATACCTTAATGAAATATAATACCAACAAACTGGTTCCGTTCAGCAGTAACAATAAATACGTCAAGCAATAAACTAATGGTTCTTTCACAGTAACCCAATAAGTATTGCTCAAAATCGGAATTTATCAACCAAATCGGACCACGCTTCTTCCGTATTACAACTCAAAGTTCGTTAGTGAATAAATATTATTAATCACATACGCTAGAGTGCATTCTACCCATTTTGTCTTGTTGTTAATAAAAGTTCAGTTACTTAGGCCTAAGCTGGTGAAAGAAAAAAAAACAAGGAAAATAATAAAGGGAGAGTAATGAAAATACGTTAACTACTTGTAGCGAGCGAGCGAACTAAGAAGAGAAAAAAATTCGATTGAAAAATTTCAGCACAAACTTTAAATTTTACATAATGCGTGGTCACGTGTAACATTTCAGGGTTTGAGGGTTGGTTATTTTACAGTTTTTTTGCAGTGTATCTTTTCCACAGGAATTGCTCTCTGGTAGCTGATGTTTGAACTGATAAAGAAATGAATAAATAAGCTAGATACAAAGTACATAAAGTAAAGAAACGAATCAATTAAATATATTTAGTAGAAATATATGTGGGTGTAATAAAAAGAAAAAAATGAATACATTTGTAATATACCCCCTTAAGTAGTTTATCACTTTAAACCTTTTCCCAGCCATCTTCATCTGCTAAATCCAATTTACTTGCTGCCTCAGTTACCTTTTCAATAGACTCTTGTTCTCTTTCTTGTGCTTCTTCTTCATCAGATTCTCCTGCTAAAACACTGTAGATTGATTTCTTTGGGCCATCGTTTGTTGGCTTTTCTTTCTTTTCTGAGTTATTTGAAGCGGAGTTTGCTGTAGAAGTGGAAGTGGCAGTGGTGGTTTTCACTGGAATTTGAGCAGCAGCTCTTCTTGCTGCACCAAAATCAATGTCATCTTCTTTAACCTTTCTTGGGGTAAACTTGGTTGATGCAGAACGAGATTCGCTTTCTTTCTTCAAAACTGGAGCTTGGGAACCTCTTGCAGCGTTCCAATCAACATCAGGTGCTGATTTTCTTTCCCTGTTTGGTTGTGAGTTAGTTCTGATGAATGGTTTATCTTCCCTGACTGGTAAATTGGCTGCTGAGCCTCTGGCACCTGACCAATCAACATTTGCTTCTTGTCTTCTTTCTCTTGGAGGATGAGACTCTCTGATAAATGGTCTGTCTTCTCTAACTGGTAAGTTAGCAGCTGAGCCTCTGGCACCTGACCAATCAACATTTGCTTCTTGTCTTCTTTCTCTTGGAGGATGAGACTCTCTCATGAATGGTCTGTCTTCTCTAACTGGTAAGTTGGCTGCACCACCTCTTGCGCCTGACCAATCAACATCAAATTGTGGTCTTCTCTCTCTTGGACCACCGGTTCTTGGTTGTCTTGGGTTTTTGGATGGTTTTGCAACAGAGACATAAACTTGCTTGTTGTTAATCAAATGATTGTTTAAATTCAAAGCTTCAACCAACAAATCTCTTGAATTGAAAGTGATAAAAGCATAAGGCTTCATTTGTAAATCTCTTGGAACAAAAAAATCTTCAACAACTTGATCAAAGGCGTTACCATCTAAATTTAATCCTTTCATGAAGAAATCTTCAATATCTATAGCCTGACAATCAATTGGTAATGAAGAAATTCTTGCAGTATATGGTGGGTTTTCAGGAATTGGCTCTTCATCTAATCCTAAATCAATATCAATTCCAACAGTTGAGCTGGATTTCAACATGTCTGGGTTGAAGTCATCAGCCCATGAGTTACTGTCGTTAGAACCGAAAGCATCATCGGCTAAAAAGGAGTTCAAGTCCATCTTAATGTTCTTCTTTGGAGGCATGATTAGTGTTTTTGGTTGGTAAATTGATTTCTCTTGGATAACTCAAACTGGCGGTTAGTTTTATTTTACTTTAAAATATAAAATAAATAATTTCAATGAAAAATGTGGTAGTGAGAATCAAATCTATCCTTGAATAAAAAAGAATAAACAAATCGAGTACAGTCAAATTAAAACTAAAATAAAATTTCAAATAACTCAGGAAAGATTAGAAAGATAAGAAGTTATGAAGCAATCAAAACAAATATATCAAACAACCCTAAAGAGAAGTAATGTATGAGGTCCTGAAAAAGATGTGAAAAATTAAAAAAATTTTCAACTACTTTCTCGCAACTATGGATTTTCCGACATGGAAAATATGAAAATCTTATTCTTTTTCCTCCGTGAGATTTAGTCGGGCATTTTTGAATTAAAATTTGTGATTATGTCAGCATAAAAATAATCATCAGTGATGACGTAAAATTCACTTATCTCGGAATTGTTTCCGCTGGTTTTAACATGTCCCAGAAAGAGGGTGGGGGATTTGGCTATGACTTCGTCAAATCCGAAACCAGTTAGTCAAAGAAGCATTTAGTTCGTTTTTAAATCGATGCGCACATCATTTCCTGGAAACATAAGTTATTGCATGCATTAATTGAAATAAGTGATTATTGAATTTCTATTGAGCAATTACACTCTTCGTTCCAGCTGCTATTTATTGAAGAGAACAATAACACAAATTTTACCATGTTCTTGTATTTTTTGACAATCCCGTCACTTATAAAATACACTCTATTAGTTTTCCTTTTGCACAAATTATTTCAATACTCTCTTTATGTGCTATTTGGCCTAAAATTTAGTTACATAAACCCATTTACTCTTTCAATCTATAAACTACAATATGTCAATGACTTAAATGATGAGAAGGACTCTGTGTTTATCTCAATTGATAAAATCAGGCTCAAATTTTCACTATTTCAGTCAAACACCAAGTCTTATGTCGGGGTCACCATATCTAACGTTGAGGTTGATATTCGCAAAATAGATTTCTTTGCGACTAAAGATGAGACAAAAAATGAACAACCGACACCTGAGTCCGCTGAAAAACCAAGTCTGAAAGCGATTTCCAAATCAAATGATCACTTTGATCCTAGTCTTCCTGTATCGATCTTTCCATCAGGCCACAAATTGAGGAGATTAACAAATTTTTTGATCAATTCTTTGCCTCATCTATCTTTTGAGATTTTGAATATCAAACTTCTAGCAACTTCGCAATTAAATATTGTTTTCGACACCATTGTCGGTACCACTGATATCTCAATCAATAATAAATCATCCTTGTTGAAAACAACTGGCAATAATATTATTCATAACTGGTTAACTTCTCTAAAAATTGTAAACTGCCATTTGTTAAGTCAAACTTCCAATGAGATATACTCCAAGTTTTTTAACCAAGCGGAATTTTCTATTAATTTCAAAATTGATCTCAATGATGGAATAATTTCGGACGTGGAACCAATCTTAAGTTTATCCCACATTGATATTTCGATTTTATACATACTCAAATTGATAAAAGCCTTCAATAGCTCTTTCAAGATAGGTGGTGATTCTCGATCAGGTACCGATGAATACAATAGCAATGAACAGTTAGAGTCTTTAAAAATGCGAAAGTACAAACTTTATTTATACAGTTTTGTTTACAGACTTCTGAAAAAGACTATTATTTCAGTGCAGTCTTTGATGCTATCTGAAATTCCTTTAACCACAATCTCGAAATTGAATAATTTCCTAGACTGTCAAAATGAAGAATCTATTGAGAATATAGTTTTTTTATCACTTAATATTGGTTCATTAACAACTAATGTCGGCCCAATCAATTCAAATCAAGTGGGATACAGTTTGAAGTTTGTAACAGATTCATATCCATTACAGTGGTTGATAATGTTTGGTAATATCAAAATGAGTTTAGATTATTCAAAACTGAGTGGCTATCGTGGTAACTGCAAAAAATTTGATGTTATTTTCATTCCAAACATTCTATACTCAATGGAATCTACAATGATGATCAACCTATTGAGAGTTGTTTTTAATCGTTCGATCCAGGAACATTTTGTTCAAAAACAAACCGTCACATTTATTCAGCTTACTCTTTCTCGTCCGTCTATTGATATATCTACAGAGCAATTACTTCTTCTTTTGAAAGTCATTGGAGAGATCCAAATGGATTTATCAATTCATAAAAACGACGATGAGCATATCGATTATTCTGTTAATGAGCCTGATTCCGCAAACACCATCACTCAGATTAACCAATTGTATAGAAAAACATTCTTGAGCACTCTTCCCAAATTCCAGATCAAATTATTGATCGAAGAGCCCTTATTAATCATTAAATCAGAAAATGAATTGATACCAGAAAAAGAAATTCACATGCTTATTTTAAAGCCTACATTAATAGGATTACAATTTGATGCACTTACAGTCGACTCTTTTATGAATTTAGATTCCAGGATTGATGTTCCCGAATTTCCTTTGATTTATCAGCGTAATAACTCAAATTCTTCATCATCTACTATTGTGCTGGTTAAAGATATTTCCTTGAAAACTAGCTTTCAGATATTTGACTTAAACGACGTCAAAATTTCTTTTAACATTCATTCTCTTTTAATTGATTTGACTAATTTGCAAGCTTTGAATGGTCTGAGTATTATCATCAATTCTGTCCATGAAAATTACCTGAAATACGATCTCAGCTCTTTTCAGAAATCTAGACAAGATGAAGATAATAGTGAGGGTAAGTACAAGAGTTGGTTCAATGATTTACCGCCGTGGTTTTTTAAGCTTTATTTATCTTTGAATTCCATTAAGATAAAATTAGGCGCAAAATCAATTTTTATGCCAATGGATGATTTGGTTGACGAATATAATCATCAAATGGACGCTGAATCAAGACACCACATGGACAATAAAAACTTACTGACTTCATCCAATATAATCCTTAGAATCGGTAAGATGGATTTTTCTCTGAGAAATAAAACAAAAGACCTAAGTTTTATTGATTCAGGTTCATCTTCGAAATCATCTTATATCAAATCTCCTGAAAACTACTACTGGTTTGTAGCCAATTCTTTTAGAGATATATCAATACAGTCGATAATCCATCAAAATGATATGAAAAAAACAATCTTGCATGTTTCAAATATAAGACTGAATTTATTTTGTAAAAAATCCGGGATTTTTGAATTATCTAACATATTTGATAGTATTCTTATTGATCACGATGTTTCATCTCATTTTGTTTTATTTTCAGCAATCAATTTGCTGGGTTCCATTTTTAGGTATCACTCTTCGGTTTTAAGTGGAAAAGACGATGAAAAAAACCTTGAACATCAATCAGCTAGTGACCGTAAGGATAACAGTTCAGAGTCAGATACTTCCGTCAAGCGTATGTCTAACGAACAACCATCCCTTCTGAAAATTCTAAATTTAAAATGGTTCGTTAAAGAATTTCAAGTAATATTTGAAATGCCACAAAATTCAACGATTAGACTTGATTTGTTGGATTTAAAGGGTTATAAGAACCAAAAGCTAGTTATTCTGGAAAATAAATTACTTAGAGTCTCGGTCTTAAAATTTATGAACGATAGTGTTTTTAACAGACTATTTATCATTGATGACATCAAAATGATATACCAATTGATTAATCTCAAACTGAAAATTATCAACAACTCAGTTAGGATTTCGATTCCTTCCAACTTTGTTGTGCACTCTTTATTTGACTCAATTATTTTAACTGTCAAATCCACCAAGAAGTTTATTTCCACTATCAGAGATGGTTTGTTTATTGGTGCTGACAAAATTAGTCCTGCTGGAGTCATTCTTCTCCCTAACATGAAATTGAAATCAAACACAGTCAGTTTTATTTTGGATGATGATCCATTTGAGTCAGAGCTAAACATGATTTTTCAATTAGGTCTAGTAGAGCAAAAGGCAAGAATAAAGAAGTTGGACTATTACGAAAATTTCACCAATAATCTGCTTGAGAAATTTGACAAAGAATATAATGACTCAAGTAAGCTGACCGAGTTGAAGCTTCATCTGAAGCATTTGAAGGAATCAAACATAGCCAGGCTTGAAATTAAAGACAATGATATAAAATCTATAGTGGACACATTGGCAAACGATTTGCATAAATTGAGATTTAACAATTCAAAGTCCTGGATCAAGCTGGTTGAAGAATTCAAACTGAAGAAAGATAAGATAATAGAAATGAATATGGATTTCCTGAGTGGAAATACATTAAATTTGAATAATCTCAAAACGAAATTAAATGAAAACATTATAGATTTCAATAATAACCCACCATTGATGAGTGTTTTACTAGATGATGTGGTAATTAATTTAAACCCAAACAGTTTTAAAGATTTTGAGCCACGTGAGTATTTACACAAGGTTGGAAAAGGGATTCCATATGATACCAAGTGGGACAAGATTGTTCCATTAAAATTCAAACTAGTTTCTTCGGAATTTCGGGTTCACTTAAGAGACTTTCCGTTGCCCTTTGTCTATGTTCCAAACTCGAAACATGGACAAAGGTGGTCAGATAGTTTTGTCATGGACGCTTTATTAGTACTCGCTGAGCCAATGCCGGTATCTGACAAAGAGTACTGGTATGAAAACATTCGGATGTTGAAGAGCGTAGAAGCTGATGATACCCTTTATTCTTGGAATTCTCCCAAAACTATATGCTCGATAAAGGCATACTATAATATTGATTTTTATATGAATTCGGACAATTCAACTATGGTAACGTGGTCTACGGGTTATCAGTCAGTTTTAAGGCATTTGGATTTAATATTTGAAACATTCAGTAAAGAAACAAAAGATCCAAGTCCTAAATTAGGTGTTTGGGACAAATTGAGAAATATAATGCATGGTTTTTTTCATGTTAAATGGACACATAAAGACTCCGAAGTTCGAATAAATATACTAAATTCTTTTGACCCTTATAAAATTTTCACAAAAAATGCAGGTTTCACCTGTGTTTTCAAAGAAGATGTTGAATGGCTTATTAATGATCCAGACAGAGAGTTGGAAAGAGATTATTTCATATTCAGATCCAAGAGAATTCTTTTTGGTATTCCAAACTTTTTAGCCGAGCCATTACCAGCCTGGTGCTCAAGACGTTTAATGTACATGAAACCTAATAGCGAAGACGATAGTAACATGATTAACTCGATGTATGGTTACTACCTAAATAACGAGTTATATTTTCAATCTGGGGATCAAATAGAATCGTTAGTGTTGAAAACTCTAAACTATAGATTCAAAACCTTGAATATATGTCTAGATGGTGACCTTGAATTGAAATTATCTATGAGATTTGAAAGAGAGCTAGATGATGGTTCGATAACAACAGACTCGAAAGCGCATTATGAAAATGTGTTAACAAGTCCAAAGTTTGTTGATGATGAAAATTTTGATTCATATAAAGGTTTCAGATCGAAATTCATTCATATGGGATTCAACTTGAACGCTAAAAATTCCAAACATAATACTTTAAGACTTTCGCCTAGGTCCTTTTTTCAATTTTTTAGATGGTTTAAAAGATTTGGGGATGATCCTTCGTTGCCTATCAGAAATGGTAAATTGTGGGAGTCAAAAGATAAATCTGTTAAGTTGGGCGATTATTTGATGACTTTTAAATTTAAGTTTGATGTTGAACCACTTTATATTTTTCATGGTTACCGAGTGGATCTAACCAAAGTTGATAATCAAAAGGCAATCGGACTAAAGGCTAAGATTGCCAGCTTTAAGTGTGATTTACATGAACGTAAGGAAAAGAAGGTTAAACAGGTTCAATTTTTGAATACTAGTCATAAAGTCCTGAAAATGGAATTCTATATTGGTAAAGTGGAGTTAAACGATATTGATTTGAGAGTAGTTGGACTGAAATTCAGAGAGGCCAGTAATTTGCATGTTCCAAAACATAGGTTCCAAATTTTTGACAACGATAAGTCGTGGATTGATATTTTAGATTTTGAGGAAGTCGATCTTCCAAGTTTGAAAACTTGTGATATTGACGGACAAATTTTTCCATTGCTACACTCATCCCATTTCTGCTACTGGATGAACACCTCTGTTGAAAAAAGTAGATTTGGAAACGAGGATTCCCATGAGTGTTTGATTGATAAAAACGATTTTCCCGATGTCAAATATAATCATGTTTTTGATGTCAATGAATTGAAAATGAAATGGAATTCCAGTGTTGGAAATATACTGTTTGAATATATTATTCAGCTGCAATTCAGAACATCATACTTAAGCAGTCTCTCATTCAACTCCAGGAGAGCGATTGATAAAATGCTTGAAGAAAGTTTTAAAACGGATCAACTAGGCTCGTCACGTTTTTCTCATTTGGATTCAGATTCAGATTCAGAGGATGAAAATAAATTGAAGTTCAGTCAGATAAATGACGATGATGAGTTTCATGAAATAATGAGGAAGGTTCAAGCCTTCTATAAGCAAGTGGTCCCAGTTGATGATATGCTAATTAGATTCAGCGATGTTCAAGTTCAGCTAATGATTGAACCCGACGATGAAGACATGATATTATTCAGAACCAAACATAATGAAATCGAAATTGTTTCAATCATGGATAAAGACTGGTTTAAATATGTCAAAAGTGCCCATATTTCAAAAAGATTTGGTACGATTTTTCAAGATGCAGATTTGATCATATTATCCAAAAAAGAGTATTTATCATTAAATATTGAAAATTCCAACTATGGTACTACGTCTGTGTGGCCGGCATTTTTAAGCGGCTCCGAACCATCTAGTTTCATTGAATCCAAAACATTGTTATCAGATGTTTTAATTTATTTTGTTTTTGAGAAAACTTCTGACTCTTATGCGTTGGGAAAAAGAAGAAATAGAATGTTTTTGAATGTACCATCTCTTCAAACTAAGATTGACTCTAACTCGTACCTGGTTTCATTCAAATTGTTGAGTGAGCTATTCAAATTTGCGTCACCATATCAAAAGGAATTTATTGAACTGACTAAGTCACTTTCTCTGACAGCAGAAGACGAGGATAAAAGGGGGATGCTCAAGGCACTAGAAAATACATGTTATCATTTGGTAGAACTGACCTCTATTCAACAAACTTTAGCTCCTATGAAGTATATCTCCGACACTGCAGCTAAACTAGAAATAATCGTGAGAGAAAGAATTACCAGGTGTTTTTCTAACGGTTTGCTTTTGTCAAAAGTTTTATTTTTGACTTTGAACCGAGTAAGTGAGCAGGATGATGATGATTGTTATATTGAATTCAATATAAGCGCTAGGGAGATTAAAGTAGATTTGGTTGAAAATGATCATGCATTTTTGCATTTTTCAATGAAAGACGGCTTATTTCAAAGATATGAAATGATCAATGAATCCACGATTAACGAAGTATCTATTGGTGAAATTAAAATCTTGAATAATGATTATGATATCTTATTTCCGGAATTGTTGAGTAGTTTTCAAGGAACTCCTTGTCAAAACATAAAAAAACCAGAATATGATGAAATGCTACGGGTGAAATGGGAATTAAGTCAAACCATAGGTGGAGTGCATAATATCAAAGATTTTAAAATTTCCTGTCATCCTATGAATATATCCATGGAGGATAAAACTGGATATAAGCTCATGCATTTTTTGTTTCCGGATGAAATTAAACAGAAGTTAAATGATGAGGACGACGACGACGACGAGGAAGAAGAAGCTGAAAAGGCATTTTTGGAAGAGTTTACTGAGGATGAAACAGATAATGATTACTATGAGACTGATGAGCTTGATAATGAAACTAGTACTGCAAGCTCTAAGAAATCACATATTGAAAATGAAACCACACAAATAGCAAATGATGCGAAGGATAAGTTTAGTAGTATTGTGCCAGATATTCTAATTAATAAATTTGATAATGCATCCAAATCCAGCAAAACTAGCTTTGATAGCTCCAGAGAAAGAAGTGATGAAAGGATTATAGATATATTGCATAGTGAAGATGATAACGAATCCATAAGGTCTTATGTTAGAAGTCTGATCAGCAATAAGAGTGATGACATAATACCAATTCAATCAAACACAAACAGTGTGTTCTCTAGGCCTAAAAGCTTAGTAAGTTCTAACTACTCAAAGACCTTGAGCAAACAGATCATTGAAGGAAAAAAAATCAATACTGGATCCAGAATTGATAAACTAATGGGACTTAACGCCGAAGGAATGGCACAAAATACTAATGAGAAACATGCTAGTACCAACAAAGAAAGCAGGGATCACGATGAAGATAATGAAGATATTCTAATGATGACTAAAAGAGCCAAGGAGTATTTCACTATTAAACATTTTGAATTTTCCGATATTGTTCTTAGTATCACATTGTTTGGAAGGAATACTCTAAGACTAGTCAATGTCAATGATTTGGTTTTAATCGTGCCGAAATTTGAAGTTCGGAATGTTATCTGGACAAGTGTAGATATGATCAATGCAGTGAAAAAACATGTGATCAAAACATTACTAAAGCAAACAGGTAAGTTATTGAAGAATAAATTATTTGTTTATAAGAAAAAGAAAAGATTCAATAAAAAGACAAAATCAATGGTTTCGAGTAAAGCTTGAATCTACTTAAAAATGCGGAGATAACTTGTAATATTTAATATTTATTTTTGTATGTAATATTTGTTTAGAAAAGAATTATTTATTGATGTTTTTTGGTCGTTTAAAAATGACGTCTTTTTGAATCTTCAGGAGAGGCGCTAGTGGTTGCTTTACGCTTTTTGTCTTTTTTATCAGGTGAGTCTAAGTCGGTCAATCCTAATTTAGAAGAATCAAATCCCGGTATTCCATTCGGACCCGTCTTGTCAAAATTGAGAATCGTGTTCAAATAATTCAAATCAAATTCTTCGATCTTCGGTTTAGCAAAATCTGGATTGTCAGGCATCAATGCGATATAAGTAAAACTTTTGTCTTCCGAAACAGGAGGAATATGATGTTTACCAGGAAGATCAGAAATGTGAGACTTATATGATTTCCTAAGTTTGACTCCTTTAGAACCGTCTGGATTGACACGTAAGAATGCTTGAGCCAAATCTTGTAACCCATACATCCTTATCAAATCGTCGTCAAGGGCTGGCCTTAAAGGTGGGAAAGATTCATTTGGCTCCACAAAGTAATAATTTGAATGAGCCAATTCTGACTCGTTAGTATTGACAGGTTTTTTATCAGACATGACTCTGTGATTGTCTAATTAATAATTAATTGTAATTACTTCACATCAAACGCCTATTATCAAATACCCATTTTCGAAAATTACCGAATTCATGTTTGAAATCTCTGCTGCGCTAGGATTGCCGAGCCTTCAGCTCACGTGTGGTTTTATAGGGTTTTATAAATATTTACAAAGTAAAGTTTTGCGCGTCGTTATAATATTTACTTTTCATATTGCGTCTTTGTAGAATTTTTGAATACCCATTTGTGACTGTTATTTTTTTTTCCTTCTATCGCTGAAAAAAATTCTTCCCTCTGCGCGTGTGGGAAGTACTGGACAGGAAACACCTCTCACGGAAAGTGGATGTAGAGAATTTTTCAATTTTCATAACGTATTATCAATATTTGATTTTTCATATTATTTTTATAGTATATCCAAAGGACATCAAAAGTACGTACATCAACACATTACAAAGGTATGGCAGAGGTCGACATGTGAGATATTGAAAGATTAGATGCCTACAACTGAGAAGATATTTAAAGTTCCAAATATAGAGACAATATTAATATTTTTAAAAATGTAATCAGAAAGAACATTTCATTGCACATAGTTGAAGTATAAAACTAATATAATGTTTGGTCTTTGGATTGATTAATAACTACATATGAAAGGCGGATTGGTATTGAATAAATATGAATCAGTCGATATCAGACCTATAACGAAGGAGCTTTTCCATGAACCAGTCAAATAATCACACAAAATATAGAGGTATCAATAGCTTTTTTTTGTATATGGATTCCTATTGAATTCAATGGACATTACATTGTTTGTTTCCCTGAATATTTGGATCCAACATTTAGCTGCGCCGCATCTGATACAATTTTTCTTGAAGAAAATTTTCCAAAAAAAAACTCTCATGACCAGAACGTCCACATCTTTCATTCCCAGATATCTTTTCCTTGTGAAACAAATACTAACTTTTTTTCTTAATCAAATTATTTTGTTTTATTAAAGATGGCTCCAAGATTGAACCCAAAGATCGTCAAGAAGCACACCAAGGCTTTCAAGAGACACCACCACGACAGATACCACAGAGTTGGTGAAAGTTGGAGATTACAAAAGGGTATTGACTCTTGTGTCAGAAGAAGATTCAGAGGTACCATCTCTGCTCCAAAGATCGGTTACGGTTCTAACAAGAAGACCAAGTTCTTAAGACCAGACGGTAAGAAAGCTTTTGTTGTCTCTAACTTAAAGGACTTAGAAATCTTATTATTACACACCGAAACTTACGCTGCTGAAATTGCTCACAATGTTTCTGCAAAGAACAGAGTTGACATTCTTGCAAGAGCTAAGGCTATTGGTGTTAAGGTCACCAATCCAAAGGGTAGAGTTTCTCTTCAAGCTTAAATCTTAAGTATATAGTTAATCTTTAATTAATAAACGTATTTTCTTTTGACCATGTACAACTAGCTTCGGGCTTTATATAATATAAACCATTAAAAAATTAATTCCGCATATATACAGACAATACAACAGCTGTTATATATATAATTTTTGTTTTGTCTTCATTAATGAATCAACCGTGTCGAATTATTTGTTCCAGTTAAAAATTCTTATTGATTTTTAAAAAGCAAAGATTGATATTTCAATAATACTGGCCATCAAAGACGTATGCTGTAATTAGCTTGTACGGCAGCAGGACTCAAAAACTTCAAATGCACTGTATTATCTCGCCGTATTTTATGCGACATCTAATGTATACAAAATAATCTTTAAAAGAAGATTTGTTTAGTAGTAATAACCAAATTCGGGGAATATATAAAATAAGCTTAATTGGTACCATTCCGTCAAACCATTAGTGAACAACAGTCAGGAAAGTGATTGTTACTGTGACAACAATAATGTTGTAAGTTATATTGCATGCGGTATGACTGTCTTGTGATTATCGTGGATAATAGCCGTAATGTGAACCTAAAAGTTATCAAAAATAGATTACTTTTCTGCTTTAGAGTTTCAACGCAATTAGATGTAGGCGAATTGTATAGATTGAGTAAATAGTGGTCAAAATGGCTACAAATCGGAGCACAGGGACAGTGTAAGTACGATTTAGTTTCCATATATTCAGCATCCAACAGGTATTATATTAAGAGGTATTAAATCAAGAGGTATTATAGTTGTTTTAGTCACAAAATTTCAAAAACAGTAGCCTGATTGGAATCACAGCATGGAAACGACTCGTGTCCCTTTTAAAGAAATACTCCAAAACTAAACATTAGCAGTACGGATTTGACCATTACAAAGAATACATAAGCTTGCAAGTAAGCTAGTTCTGTTTATAGAAAAAAAAAGAGCATCCCCTGAAAATCTGTTTGTTTAAGCTTGCTAATGCTTGTACTACTGCTGTGTGTAAGCAATGACCCATAGTTCCAGTGTTTCAACGCTACTAATTTGTAGTCTCCCGTCTATGAATTTTTCGTGTCGTGGCTTGTGAACTGAATTTTTTCTTTTCGTGGTTTGTTGTACACCCAGCCAGACTATTCATACTGGATTGGCTTGGCAGCAACAACACCGAAGATTGAAGGTAATCCAATAACATGGCCAATTCCAATCAATTCATAATTGATGATGATGAGGAGGAGGATAGCCATTATGAGCAAAATCAATACGATGAAGTCGATCTACTAAATTTAAGTGACGACGGCAAAGATCGTGTAAATAGAAGTACTCATAAAAATAGTCGTCAAAGTGATGCAATCTCTGCTTTTGATCCATTTTCAGATAAGAATAATATTGAAATGAATGATTTGAATGAAGAAAATTCAGCAAGTAATTTTGGACTTCCGAATAAAACCAATAATTTATTGAATCCGTTTGCCGATTCTAATAACTACGATCAACGTAACAATAGTGATCTATTTTCTGATATTGGTGATGATACCATTGTGGGGGATAATGAAATGGATAACTACCGTGAGAATATGTTAATTTCAAATAACCAGTCTGGTCTCAGAGGGATGTATAATCAAATCAAAACTACGTTTGGGTTATCAAATTACAATGACGTGAATATCGAATCAAGAGATGGCGATAATCGTGTTGCTGCTGATAATCCCTACATAACCCATGATAATAGAGGTGATAATGAGGCCAAAGAAACTAATTTTGACTTGAACATGTTTGATATTCGAAGATGTTTTGGAAGACGTAAAGCCGATGAAGATATGGGACCACGAATCATTTACTTAAATGATCCGGTAGAAAATGATAAGTTTAGATACCCATCTAATCATATTAGTACAACTAAATATAATGCATTCACTTTCTTGCCTAAGTTTCTATTCGAACAATTTTCCAAATATGCCAATTTATTTTTCTTATTTACTTCGGCAATTCAACAAGTTCCTGGTGTCACTCCAACTAATAGATATACCACAATTGGTACTTTGATGATTGTTTTACTGGTTTCTGCCGTTAAGGAAATGTCTGAAGATATCAAGAGAAATGCTTCAGATAACGAGTTAAACAGATCTAAGGTTTTGATTTTAGATTCGAAATCTGGAGAATATCATGAAAAAAGATGGATCAATGTCAAGGTTGGAGATATTGTGAAAATTAGAAATGGTGAATCTTTGCCTGCTGATTTGATGCTATTAAATTCCTCAGAACCTGATGGACTCTGTTACATCGAAACTGCCAATTTGGATGGTGAAACGAATTTGAAAATTAAACAACCACGAGCAGAAACTGTGCATTTAATTGATCCCCGTACTTTAATTAATATGAGAGGTCAAATTAAAAGTGAAAGACCAAATTCAAGTTTATATACCTATGAAGGTACAATGGAATTAGATAACAATGAGTTTGCCTTAAGTCCTGATCAATTAATTTTGAGAGGTGCCAGTTTAAGAAATACAAATTGGATCCAGGGTGTGGTAATTTTTACAGGACACCAAACCAAATTAATGAGAAATGCCACTGCAACACCTATTAAGAAAACTGACGTTGAAAGGATTATCAACTTACAAATCATTGCATTATTTTCTATTTTGATATGTTTGGCGATTGTTTCTTCCTTGGGTAATGTGATCACTTTAGAAGTCAACAAGAAATATTTGAGTTATCTATATATGGAAGGTACAAGTAGGGTTGGTTTATTTTTTTTGGATATTTTAACTTATTGGATTTTGTACTCCAATTTGGTTCCAATTTCACTTTTCGTGACGGTTGAAATTATCAAATATTACCAAGCTTATTTAATTGGATCAGATTTAGATATGTATTACGAAGAAACTGACACGCCAACTGTTGTCAGAACTTCGTCCTTAGTTGAAGAGTTGGGTCAAATAAAATACATTTTTAGTGATAAAACAGGTACCTTGACCAGAAATATCATGGAATTTCAAACTTGTTCGATTGCTGGTCGTTGTTATATTGGAAAAATACCGGAAGATAAAGAGGCGATAAATGAAGGTGGTATTGAGATGGGTTATTATACATTTGATCAAATGAAAAAAGATATGGTTCAAAAGAAAGATGGTAATGTCATTGACAGCTTTTTAACATTATTGTCTGTTTGTCATACTGTAATTCCAGAAGTTCAAGATGATGGTAGTATCAAATATCAAGCTGCGTCACCCGACGAAGGTGCATTAGTAGATGGTGCCGCCATGTTAGGTTATAAGTTTCACACCAGGAAACCATCATCGATTGTAATTACTGTTGATGAAAAGGATTACACTTATGAATTGTTGAATATTTGTGAATTCAATTCAACTAGGAAAAGGATGAGTACATTGTTTAGGTGCCCCGATGGTAAAATTAGACTTTATGTCAAAGGTGCAGATACTGTCATTTTTGAAAGATTATCCAATGATAATGAATATGTTGAGGCGACAACCAAACATTTAGAAGAATTTGCAGTTGAAGGTTTGAGAACATTATGTATTGCAACCAGAGTCATATCTGAAGAAGAATATAGCGAATGGGCTGAAATTTATAATAAAGCCTCGATCAGTCTTACCGACAGAGCCGAAGAATTAGATAAGGCAGCGGAATTGATTGAAAGGGATTTATTTCTCCTGGGAGCCACTGCCATCGAAGACAAGTTACAAGATGGAGTTCCTGAGACGATTTCAGTTTTGCAAGATGCTGGTATAAATCTATGGGTTTTGACTGGTGATAGACAAGAGACGGCAATCAATGTTGGTATGAGTTGTAAATTATTGAGTGAGGACATGAATTTGTTAATTATCAATGAAGATACGAAAGATGACACCTGCGAAAACATCCTAGAAAAGTTATCTGTTTTGAACGGTAGTGACATATCAGAAGAAGACAGAAACAGTTTGGCTTTGGTAATTGATGGTAAGTCATTAGGATATGCATTAGAACCTGATTTAGAAGACAAATTTTTAGAGATTGGTACAATGTGTAAAGCCGTCATTTGTTGCAGAGTCTCACCTTTGCAAAAAGCACTAGTGGTGAAACTGGTGAAAAGAAAGAAGAAGGCGCTTTTATTGGCCATCGGAGATGGTGCCAATGATGTTTCCATGATTCAAGCTGCTCATGTTGGTGTTGGTATTAGTGGTATGGAAGGTGCACAGGCATCTAGAAGTGCGGATTTTGCTATTGGACAATTCAAGTATTTGAAAAAATTATTGCTTGTTCATGGTTCATGGTCGTACCAAAGAATTTCTTTGGCAATTCTTTATTCCTTTTACAAGAATATTACATTATACATGTGCCAATTTTGGTATGTGTTTAGCAATGGATTCAGTGGTCAGTCATTAATTGAATCATGGTCATTGACATTGTATAATGTCATGTTTGTGGCTCTACCGCCATTTGTTATCGGTATATTTGATCAATATATTTCTGCAAATATGTTAAATCAATACCCACAGCTCTACAAGATTGGACAAGAGGGATCATTCTTCAATGTTGAAATTTTTTGGTCTTGGGCAGTTAACGGTTTTTTTCATAGTTCAATTATTTACGTGTCGGTCATCAATATTTATAAGTATGGAAATCAATTTCTGGATGGTGCAGTAGCTGATATTTGGGTAGTGGGAGTTACCATCTACACAGTCTGTTTGTTGACATCATTAGGAAAAGCCGCTTTAGTGTCATCCCAGTGGACTAAATTCACATTTGTTGCAATTCCTGGATCATTCATGTTATGGATAGTTGCATTTCCCCTATATGCAGTGATTGCACCAAAGGTCAATGTTTCCAAGGAATATTACGGTATAGTTCCATTTGTCTATGGTTCTGCAGTTTTTTGGTTGACAATTATAGTTGTTCCAGCGCTATGTTTAACCAGAGATTTTCTTTACAAATATTATAAACATCAATGGAACCCAGAATTCCATCATATTGTTCAAAACCTTCAAAAAAATCAAATTCAATCCCACAGGCCAAAGTTCTCCTCATTCCAAAAAACTATTAGAAAGGTTAGACAAGTGCATAGATTGAAGAAGCAAAGAGGTTTTGCCTTCTCACAAGTTGAAGGTCAAGAGAGTATTGTCAGAAAATATGATACTACGAAGAGAAGGGGTGTTTATGGTGAACTTGAGTAAATATTATGCTTGCTGACCTAAAGGGACCAAGCTATCAGTATCATATCACATTTATAATAACCGACTTAGTAAAACATAAAGAAAACTTGTAACGCAATGAGCTTCTCTGGTGAATACTTCGAGTGTTCCAACTAAATATCTCCGTTTAATTCTTTTAAACAAGCATTAGCATATAGTAATCTCTGCGTGTCTTTGGCTAGCGTTAAGTTGTTATAAACTTGTTTTGGAGGTTGATGGTATTGACAGAAAGGAAGAATGATATGATGCACCGATAACTCATTATTTGTCTTTTTAATCAAATCGTTGATTGAAAGCAGATATTCATTAAGATCTTTGTCATCCACGTGGTTTTCAAAAACACTCAACTTGTTTTCTACCAATATGGCACATAAATCTTTCAAAGACTCTTTGTTGAAATATCTCAAAATTAGCGGTTCATCTCTAGGGTTGAAGTTCTCAATGAATGCAACATAATTCAATACAAATGTTGGTAAATCGTATATCTGATAACTTTTCAGAATTTTTAGTAACTGCCTCGTCGTATGATCTCGGAATTTGAGTATTGTGATATAAGTATTTCTATCATATTTACGCAACATCATAGATATGAAAACAAATTGAATGGTCAGATTCCTGCAAAGACGAGTATCATATAATAGTGACTTCAAATTAAGTGAAATGGCGGTTAGTTCAAAGGCATTCTCATATTTTTTATGGATTAGAAGAGTATAAGAAAGTTGATAAAAATACTGTTGAACTTTTCCACTGACTAAATTTTTGTCTTCTATTTTTTCAAAACTGACCAAATCGTATCTTTCAAGTAAATCTGAGATTTTTGCAAACATTTCATTGGTGAACAATTGATTTATCAAGTGAAGCTGAAAGTACGTCAAGGAAGATTTGAAAAGATTCCTATTTTTGAGATCTATGAATGATTCGTATAATTTATTAACCTGAAGCTCATTTGAAGAGCTGAAATGACAAACCAAAAAATTATTAAACAGATTTTGTAGCTTTTTCGAGTTATAAACCTCCTGATAGTCAATTGTATTTATAATGTCCAATGATAAGGCTACAAAATAAGCATATACTTCCTCTGAAATCTGACTTGAGTCATATATTTCTCGATAAACATCAAGAATCAACATCTTCAATATTGGCCTTTCTGTAACACTTATCCCCAATGGTGTTAGATCTTCAATGGAAGCTTTAACAAAATTGAAATCACTTGTTATTTTGTCATCTTTTAGCTGGTTGAAACCATTATCCAAACAATCCCTTATCGATTCAATATTTTCAACAATATTTTTGACTTGTTTTTCTGTTAACTTCAGAGGCATTCTAAGCAAATTCTAGGCACTTAGTATATTACAAAAACACAATTACACAAAAGGTACACATCGGAGGAGATGTAACATCTGTGGATTTGGATAAATTTGCCAAAGGTGCGACAATGTAGTTGTAACAAACACTTTGTATTGATAATTTTATTTTTACTCCGGTTTTAGCCGTTATATGTATTTGGTATGCTTGATCAATTGTTTCAAAAGCTCATAGTAAATAAGGAGAATAAATCCAAGCAGGTATGATTTTGTTTAACATCATTTGGCATATTTTTGGTGGTATAAAAAAATGGGTTTTCCCAGTAGCCGCAGCGATGATTTGCTACCCATTAAAGGTTATTTATGTCAGGCGATGTTCTTCGGTGAAAATGCAAGCGCGGTGAACTCTTGTGCATTCATTCTTTGTGTAGTTAGTGGTAGAAATTTGATTTCAAGCCCCAACTTAATTCATCTCATAGTAAAAAGGTCACAATGATATTGAATTGTATGTCTGCAATTAAAACTCTATGACTGAATAAAACTCTAAAGTAAACTTATTATTAGTGTTGTAAAAAAAATATACATTATCTATTTATAATATCTATTTTAAAAATAGACGTTTTGTCGTTGTTTAACGGTTATTTTAATTATAATTCATCCTTAGCTGGAATAGCTCCAAGAATTTCTTGTTGTGCATCTTGTTGTTCGAACTTGAGAGCTGAATCGAAATCGATACCACCTTGTTTTGCGTCTGCGTTAGCAGGTCTGTTGGAATTGGAGCCTTCTAGTGGGAAATTACTACAGTCATAATCCCATCCCTTCAACCATTTAGTTGCCTCACATTTTTGAAGGGTCCATGAACTACCATTTGTTAATGGTAATCTTTGGTAATATGCCATGAATGATGCAGCAAACACTAAACCGAAGAAAATGTAAGCAATAGCCCTCTTACCTTGGAGTTTGGTGTAAAATAATTGGAAGGTATGACCTAATGCTAAGATTGCAAAATACAAGGCTGGGAAATAATGATGTAAGAACAGTTGTCTTCCCATCAAAAAGAATGGGAAAAAGTGCAAGAACCAACCAAGTAAAAATTGGAAAACATTGACATTGAAAGTATAACTTTCTTCACTTAAGGAAACATCATAACCCAATTGGTATTTGAAAATTAAAGTGACAATGTAAATACCATAGGCTAAGAATAAAAAGGAAGCAGGCCACCAAATAATTGGATTACCTAATAAATAGATAGCATGTGGTGCTGAGGCCCAGTATGAAATACCTCTCTTTAACGTCAACCAATCAGCAGGTCTAGATTCATAAACATGAGACGCGGTTAAACTATTGTTGATATGCCACATCTTTTGATGTAATTCTTTAAACTTTTGTAAGAAAGTTAATTTCTTGTAACCAGTCTTGTCTGCGTCCATTGGTAAGTAAATGTTTACGTTATCTTCAACGTACCACAAACTTAATGGTTGAATACCTTGACGAGCACAAGTGACTTCTTGTTGTTCAAAACCCCAGTCAGGTAATTTCTTTTCATGAGACCACAAGTAACAACCTGTCATAGCATGTCTCAATCTGAAAACGGTATCAATTGCTCTTAGTCTTTCTTGAGCGACACCAGCCACAGATTTATCTTTAACAATTTCAACAATGAAGTCATCATTTGGATCACCTTCAAATCCTTCAAAACCATAACAAGAAGCTTCATTTTGCCAATCAACTTCGGATACTGCTGGTCTAACGTCGTGAGAGTGCAATCTTCTACTTGAAATCATATGCTTCAATCTAATTTTGGTACCATCGGTAATTGGCTTAAATTCAAAAGGCTCAGAAGTTTCGTTGTACAATTCAATGATCCATTTGTTGTTTTCATCCAGATGTGGGTATAAAGTAATTTGTTGTTGACCGGAACCACCTTGGTATAAATGATCATGGGAGTGTAAATAACCACCATTGGTGTTTAAGTGTTTCAATGTAACGATGGAAGAAACTCCAACATCGGCAGTAGTTGTTTTTGGAACTGTAGTATCGACAAAGTCTGATCTAAATGCAGAACTCATAAATGCAGCTCCATCACCTTCATAAGGTAAGACGGCTAAATGGATGTAAAAACTGAAGAGGTAAATTGCAGCTGGAATGACCAACAATATAAAGCCTCTATAACCTGTTTGTTTCATAACAGCTGGTACTGGGACATTTAAATCACCAATAACAAACCAAAGACGAGCTAAATTGACTAAACCTAACCAAGCAAAAGTGAATAAACCGACCCATTTAGATGATAATGCAAAACCCAAGAATGAACCACATAAAATTAAATATTTAAACCAATCAAAGGAAAATGGTTTACAGATTTCAGTTCTTGTGTAAAAGAATGCAGTACCGGCAATGAAGAATAATAATGGAGAATCCAATAAAATATATCTTGAGATAGTCAAAGTACCATTTTCAATAACTAGTAAAGCAGATGTAAATAAGGAAATCAATGGGTTAACTCCAGTAGCTCTTAAGGTGAAGTACATGAATAAAACGGTACCAACACCCAAGAAAGCAGACAATTGTCTCATTAAAACATATGGAACATTTGGAGGGAAAACATCAGCAATATTTTTAAAATCAAAATCCCCTTTAAAACCACCTAATGCACCAACAGCTGCAAACAAAAGTTTAGCTAATGGTGGATGAACATCCATAAAGAAAGCACCCTTAATATATTTCTTAGCAAACCCACCAAAATGGACTTCATCGAAAACAACACTGTTTGGATTGTATAAATTGGAAACTCTAATGACAAGCGTAAAAATCACCAAACCTACCAACATAAGTCTTTCCTTGGTGGTGTGAACAACTCTGTTTGCCGTGACTTCATCTGATAGCTCTGACTTTGGATATTGCCTCATATCACCAGATTCAAGAATAAACTCGGTGGTTTTCTCTTCTGCAGCTGGGACAACAACTGTCTTACCACTCTTTCCGGATCTCTTTGGAGCCATTGTGGTATGTGCTATGAGAGATAACTATCAAAGAAATACTTGTGAAACGATAAATTTTCAAGAACCTAGTACGAAAACATAAAATTGAATAACAAACAAAGAACGAAAAAAAAAAAACATTCCCGTTTGTAGTTTTATTTGACACGTATTCAGATTCGAAAAAATAGAATAGAGAGAAGAAAAAAATCTTTACGTGACAACAAAATCGTATGTATCACGTGATCAATGCTCAATTGCGACACAACTATTTGTTTTAATATATAGAAAACTTAACTATGTTACAGTGTCTTTCTTTTATACAACTACTACTTGTAAAAACTGCAGACCTTTTTTAGAACGTTTTAAGTTAACGTCTGTGTTTTTTTAAAACATCAACCTTTTTCTTTCCAGCACCTGGTCTCTTACCTTGTTTTCTCTTTTTACCTTTGGAGAATGGCACAAATCCTGTCTTAGTAGGATCTTGTCTTGCACCTGGTGGTAACAAATAATCTGGAACTCTCTTCAAGTTCACATCTGATCTAATTTTAGATAAAGCCTTATCATGTTTCAAAGTTGCTAAATCTTGAGGATTTTCTTCAAAATGTCTTTTCAATTTTTCACTAGTCATCAATTCCATTTTAATTTCTTTTAATCTCGCTTCTCTAATGGCCGTTTGGGTAATAGATCTAAACGAATCTTCCATTCTGTATCTAAAATTATTGAGCTGTGTGTTATCAAACTGATATGGCTCAAGTGTGAATCCTAACTTTTTTTGTGATCTTTCAATTCTACCTAGAATCTTTTCGTCGTTTTTAGCTGTAAGTAAAGATGATGGCTTGTGAGTACCCCATTCACTCTTTGGAACAACAAACGATAATGACATACCGTTCTTACCACCTCTGGCAGTTCTACCAATTCTGTGAATGTAAGATTTAGTTGAGGTTGGTAAGTCAAAATTAATGACGCAAGCAACATTCTTAAAATCAACACCTCTGGAAACACCATATTCATGTGAATTAGACTTCTTGCCATTTTTCTGATCTTTTCTTTCCTCGGTGTTATCTTCATCATCATATTCATTAGATTCGTCGGTTGCAATTAATAAGTTGTAAACGTTTTTGTTGAATTCTTCTAATATATGTAATCTTGAGTTAATTGGCAATTCTGAATTTAAGATACATGATCTGAGACCAAAATTTTGCAAAAACAATTTAAGCTTGTAACCTCTATCTAGATTATTAACAAATATCAAAATTTTACCTTTGATCAAATTCAATTTCAAAATGACATAAATCAGTAAAAATTTATCAAGTTCATTGGTTTTGATATAATATTGAAGTAAGTTTTTATTTTGGTTGTCCAAATCTTGTAATCTCAAAATTACTGGTTTGTTACAATATTTTTCTTTCAAGCTATTGATACTATCATTCAAAGTGGCACTCATCAGAAAGACTTGCATGTTTTGTTTTAAATTCAAATATTTGGATAATTCAGTTAAATCTTCATCATAACCATAGTTTATCATCAAATCAACTTCATCAATAACTAAATAATTTAAATTCATTAAGTTTAGTGAATTTCCATCTGCAATCAGCTTTAAGAGTTTGGAAGGTGTTGAAACTAAAATCTCGGGTTTATCATTTAAAATTGACAACAACAATTGATTATTTGTAAATTCGTTTAAATTGACTGTTTTGATCAACTTACCACAATAAATAGTTAATTCGTTCAGAAATGAAGTCACTTGTTTACAAAGCTCATTCGTTGGTACTAAGACAACAGATTGAATTTCTTTGCTTTCAGCAGATATTTCCTTATTAACAAGAATACTTTGAATGATAGGAATACAATAGGCAGCTGTTTTTCCTGAACCAGTGGATGCTTTGGCAATAATATCCTTCTTTTCATTTAAAGATAAATTGATAGATTGAGATTGAATCAATGTTGGATGTTCGAATCCAAGTTTATTGATGGCTTGGATTAAACGAGGATCTAAGTTGAAACTTTCAAAATCTACGCTTTCATCAACATAATCTTTTGACACGGAAACTTTATCTGTAGACATTTTTCTGTAGAGTTTGGTATATTTTTTAGGGGATTAAATTCAGAAAACTTATTTGATTATCTATCTGTGAAAAAAATTTCAACTTATAAAAAAAAATTTAAAGGAAAAAATTCAAATGAACAACTTGCGCCACATAAAATTTCATGCGCCACGTCGAAACGGAGATTGGGAGCAGCTATGCAGACTGTATAAAAAGTGGAATGTTGGTATGTTTGGTACCCATCTAAAAATTAATTTTACAAAGACTTAGGTTGTTTGATCTTTTGGTAGTATTCTAGAACAGAGAAATCGTTTTAAAACGGATATAATGAGTATCGTTTTGATGTCCAAAACATTTCTGCTAAAAGCTGCCGAAAAAAACAGTGATTTTATGAAACAAATTAGTAAATGTCAGTTAAAACAAAAATATAAAACCTCTTGAAAAAATTTTAAATGAGATCTTGCTTTTTCTTAATCTCAACAGACTTTTCACATTGTGCAACGGGATACTCTAGTTCCTTTCCTGATCATCCTTTAACCTGTGAGCTATATCAAAGTTACATAGATCTTGTCTCAAAGAGTATCAAAAATGTTGCCGTTAATAGCAATACCACATCAACTAATTCTGATAATTAATCTGTGATCCAAACAACTACTTTCGCATTACCAAAACTAAACTACTGAACGACATTTTTTCTTGTTGTCGCTTCTGCAGATTTTTCAATTTTTCTTCACTCGAGGAAAAATTCCAAAATTCTTCCACTTTTCAGTGCATTAAGGTACTGACTGACTGTTGCATATAAGTGAATCGTAAGACAATGTCTACTGCCCGCCCTGCTGTCAGAGCTGCTCTTTTATTATCTCGTCCTCCTATTGTTACTGCTGATGTACCAGCTTTTGAAAGGGCGTTTTATGAATACCAATCCGAACTCAATAAGAGGTTGATGTGGACTTTCCCAAAATGGTATTATTTTAAGAAAGGTACCGTTGCTGAAAGAGAATTCTCTTTAGCTCAGCAATATCCTGTTCCAAGTGCAAGAGGTGTTTGGTTCCCTAAAGGTGTTCCAGATATAAAACACGGTAGAGATAGAAGATTCAAGCAAACCGTTATATTGCCTAAAAAACACATAGAAAACGAAAATGAAGCTGACACAGATGAAATTGATCAAATCGGAAGACCTGTCAAGGCTAATCCAAGAGTAACAAAAGCTGATGAAGCAAATGATACTACTTCCCTCGAAAGAAAATTACCAAGAACATTATACTTGGTAGTTAATCAATCTAACAATACTTGGACTTTACCTGCATTTGATGTTGCGGATGTTAACTCATCAGAAATTGGTTTGCATGACATATCAGAAAATGGTCTACGTGAATTAGGTGGTGATAAAATCAATACTTGGTCCGTTTCCAACTCTCCAGCTGCTGTGGTCAAAACTAACACACATACAGATTTTATCATGAAATCTCATATAGTTGCCGGTAAATTCGATCCAAAGTTCAAATATCAATGGTTGACCAGTGATGAATTAGAATCAACTTTGGAACCAACATACTTCCAAAAAATAAAACATCTTCTTGCAAATTAGATCGCCTTCCCCTGTAAATAAAAATTATAAAAATATGTACACACTCTTTTATATAGTTAAAATTCCTGACCGCGGATTCAGCTTAATCAGTCAACATGTGTGTCTCTTCGGATATGATGAGATTGGCACCTGTATATGCACTTGCTATTGTTTCTTCTTGTCAAATTGATTTAAAATTGTATATTTGATCAGTATTTTGTTAAGATATCATGTCGAATCCAGATTATGTTGCAGAGAGATTAGTAAGGCTAATCTGTATAGGATTTAAAGAAGCCACGATGGATTCACCATCCTTTAGAGCTTCTATCAATTATATGCATGTTTGTATTATCAATTCCAATACTTTGATTAATTCAAAATGTCAACTTTTTCATGATTACATAGACACTTTGACACAATTGTCAAAAGTGGTTCAAAATTTGAATGATCCATTGATCAAGAAACTTTTCTCATTATTGAATCTGAATTCGAATATTTTAGCATTGTTTAATCAATTAATTGAAGTTGAGATCCCGAACTATTTTGAATTACGCAAAAGATTTGAAAAGACTCAGTCAAAATATGATCAAATTTTATTATCCTTTATGCAATTGCCAAGATCAACAGATCCATTGATTGCCAGGGAAGATGCGTTCCAATTATATGAAATCAGGAAACAATATATTGAATTGTCTTTAAATTTATGGGTTTCAATTAAAAATTTGGATTTGAAAATCAAAAATCTACTTTGTTTACAGCCTTTACCATCAAGTTTTTTGTCGAACAACAATTCGTCTTTTAAAAACTTATTGAATGGACTATCTTTAGATGATTATGCCGATTATTACAATAGTTTAAAATCAGAAATAATGAATCTTGAATTTTTACTGTCTTCAACCAATCTTCTTCAAAGCGATTTGGAAAAGTCAAGAGAAAATTCACAAAATAATGCAAACAAATTATTTACCCCTTCCAATCTTACTGCTGACTATTTACCTGTCTTGGACAAATCCTTCTTGTCTAATGAGTCCGATTTATTGGAGAAGCATGGTTGGGTATTTATTAAGTCAGATAAATTAAATAATCTATCTGGTACTGTGTGGATAAAAAGGTGGCTCTTTATTAAAAATAATACTTTTGGATTTTTATCCATTTCCCCTGACGGTCAATTTGTGCAGGAATCTGATAAGTTTTCTATAGATGGTTTCGAGCTAAACATACCTAAAGATGAAAATAAAAACTTTGTTTTCCAAATAAAACATAAAAATCAGTTAGACCTAACGATTCAAATTGAGTCTTCAATAGAACTGAAAAGTTGGTTAACTGTTTTTAATAACGCTTTGAAGGCATCAAGCGGATCATCAAATTTATTGAAGAGATTTCCTCCTGTTTTGCCTATGTTGAAGTTGACTCCAATTGTTGCCAAAGATTTGGAAATAGTTTCCAATACTTTGGAAAACGAAAACTCTTTGAAAAAAATTGAAGACCAGCTCAAACGTTTGCCAAATATAAAAATTGATCCACCACTAACGACCAGCTTGACCTCACAATTAGTAATGGCACATATGTACATTTCTTCTAGCTCAATACCATCGGCAGTTACTGCGAATTTTTGGGGCTATATCAATTGGGGGATATATTTTTTGAGAGTTGATGAAGAAACTCCAACAAATAGGAACAAAAGAATTACCAATGAACTAATAGAATTGAAATATCCACCGTTTTACCCAAACCATTTAAGATTTGTTGATGCAGAACTACGTTCTATTTTTGAAACAAAGATACGACCTGATGAATTAACCCTGCTCAAATTTAATTGTACATGGTCGCCAAATTTAAATCAAAAGCTATATTGTACAACTTTCGTCACGACAAATTCATTTTATATTTACAGTCATGTTGCTGGGTTGATTTCCATATCGCCGATTTCATTATCCTTTTTTTTAACTACTGAAATAACAGAAAAGATAAACTTGAATTATAATATTTTGAAGATCAGTTTCTTGAGTGGTTTATCAATTAAAATCAACTTATATTACTCCATAAAAGACTCAACAGTGATTAAAAATAAGTTTAATTACATTCTTTCCAACAGAAAATCTAAACATCCTGACAATTTGAAAACTCTGATTGAAAATCTTCATAATAACTTTAATGCGGATGTAACCGGCAAACCAAATAACTTAGTAATGGGTATTAAGTCAATAGATAAAAAAAGTCTGATGAACAATGACTATAAAATTGATTATTCCTCAAATATGATTCTTTTGTTGGCTAAAAATGTCAATTTACCAGTTAAGTCATTGTTTCATATTTTATTTGGTGATGGTTCGTTACTGCTTGATTGTGTGCTACCATTTTCCTCTGGTATCCTTCAAGACTTTAGAATAGAAACCCAATCGAAAAATTCATTCTGGAGATGTAATTCGAAACAGGAGCTCACAAGAGTAGTGTGGAATCCCTTATACAAGTTTGTATCTGCCAAACAAACGATTGAGGTCATTGATAACAACAAATATTATAATATTCTTCAAGAAACTCCATACTATCGATTAGTATTTGGATTCAACAAAAAGATTTACACACGATTTGTTTTGACTGAAGTTGACTCCAAAAACTCAAAGCTATTTATCTATCATGCAATTAATAATGACAAAAAGCCGAAAATTTTGAACTGGTTTACAGAAACAATAATTTACCACATCATGCTCTTTAGAATCAACGCATTGAATTTGAGGCTTGACGAATCAATCAGACTCATTTCGAAAGAACAGAAAAAGATTAGCTCTGCGATCAAAATTTTTGGTCCTATAACAAAATATGACAGTGAAAAAATGACAAAAGACGAAAAGAATTTCAAAACTTCTGTCAACTTTATTCCTTTGCAATTATTTTCAATGTTCTATTATGAAAAGGCACAATTTGAAATTGGAAAATTTTTCAAGACATCTATTATTAAAGTTCTTAGAATAATGGTAAACTGTATGAAATTTGTGAATATACATAAATTTTTGGTAGGAACATTAACGTTTTCTTTGATACTCAATATTTTACTTGTTGGAAAAACAAATATCTCATATTGGCGAGAAAGAAACTTATCTAAAAACGTTCAATCAATTTTAAGTTCAAACAGCAAGATTGAACGATCAATTAGTTTGAAGGAGATTGATGATCTTTTGTACAATCATAGCCATACCAAGCTGAAATCGCTATCTTTTTCGGCCAATGGAAGTGATGTCTATTGGAATTTTATGGACGTAGCAAAACTGAATTCCAATCCGGTTGATACAGAAATCTCTCTCTCAAAACAATTGAACGGTTTGAGGCTCGAAAGAAATGAAATTTTAAGTAAACTGAATCTAATTAATTATATGGAATATGAATTTCTTTTGAAAGAATGGAATAACTGGATCATTTCAGAACTAGCAAACTGCCAAAAAGTTGCTTCATTGTATCCAGAAATTGATATTGAAGATTATTGCAAGAATGTGGAATTGGAGATGAATCATTTATATACCGATTTGTTATAAATTTTATATTCATCAAAAAAGGCACTCGTAGGGCAGCGGTTAGATATATAAGGATAACTTGAATAATAGCAATGATGATATAACACGAGGATGTAGCAGCAACATTCTCAAAGCCGCTTTTTACTGCAGTTTCCCGTAATTGAACTGTAGCCACAGAATTATAGCCCGTGATTTGCCAGGTTATCTATGATATCCAGGTAAAAATATTTTGCGTCAAAGTTAGGGACACCCATTGCCAATTTCGTTTTTTTGACTATACCCATCCAGTTAATCAAATCTGCATGATCGACATCATCTAAGCAGCCCATAAATTTACCCCATTTACTTGATTCAACGCTTACCATTCCATCATTATTTCCTTCCTTATCATAAATAATTTTCCAAGTAATTAAAAATACCGATAATGGGTTTGGATACATTTGTGCTGCGTAACTGAAATAGCTAACTTTTGGATCATCCACTATTACATCGTTGAATTTCCTGGAATACTCAGTGCTAAGTTGATATATAGACGGAAATTGACGCACGACAGATACAGGCAGAATTTGCAGCATAAAATCAGCGACCGATGTGCCTCGATGTGGAGTGGAGATCGTAGTTAGTGAAGCAATCTGATATTCAGGATTAGGATTTTCGTTCAACTTTGATATCAAAAACCTACAATCCAATCCACCCATTGAATGAGCAATCAAATTCAATTTAATTGGTTCATGGCGTTTGAAAGTTTCGGGAGTTGCATTATTATCATTTTTCAAATCTTTATGTTTTCGTTGTTGTTTTTTAAGTTTTGGTATCTGCGATTTGATATACTTATCTAAAGCAAGAGCTCGGTTTTCAATAGTTGCAAACGGTGGTACTTTTGCAACAATCACAACACATTTATATGACTGCAAGTGCTCTCTAACACCATTCCAATATTCTAAAAGATATTTACCTGTTTCAGCAGTAGCCGCCGCTAAATCAGAAGAGGAATTGTTAGATTTAATTGAGTTGGAAAGCGGAGTCATGTTGTCCACATCCATTCCTCTAGGAACACTCTTAATGGAATTATCTATTTTTTTTGGTTCGCCTTTGATTCCGTTCAGCCAAGATTTAAATTCGTCAATGATTGGAGGGGACATGAAGTTCTGATACGAAGTGGGGTTAAAAGCAGGGATCATAAATAATTGGTCAAACCCAGAAAACCCATGACATAATACAACAGGATATCGTGTTGGCGTATTGTAGTGTGGTCTCGCCTTGGAATAGTTAAGCATCATACAAAATATACAAATACAGAGTAATTAGTTACAACTTTGTAGTAGCTCAGATCTCCTATTGATTTTTATTTCCTAATATGGAAGTCCGATATCCAATGTCTCAAATTCATGTTAAAGAATTAACATTACCAAATCAAGGTAGGTGACATTAGCGCGTAAAAAAATTAGCCAATCAAATTGGGGAAATCGATTTGAGTGCTACCTAACCAGCGAATTACGAAAAAAAAAAAGGAGAGGAAATACACGTAGTGAAAAATGACAGAATTTTGCCCTTGCTGGAGAATTTCGCTCAGTGGGAAAAATCAAGGAAAATTACTCGCCAATGGATGGCGATTCGCTGTTCATGCCAATTTCTTTTAGCTGTTGCTTCTGTTTTCTTAGTGTACATAATCTTTTTTTTTTGAATTTCTGTCTTTTAATAAGGTTCAAACACCATGATGTCCGCTAGAACTGTCAGAGCTGCTGCTAAGCAAGCCTTAGCTGTCAACGCTAGAATTGTCCCAAGAGTCGTATGTTCAATCTTCAAAAATTCACATAAGAATGAATCTATTAAATTTTGAAAAATTCCATGATTTTCCACTATCCAATGTTGAAGAATCAGGCAACAAAAATAAGAAAATGAACTGCTTTTCACATTTGGAAAAGTGAACCATCAATTACCTAAGGTTATTTGCTTTTTGATACAAATATGGGATTTTTTTATTGATTAGATTCAGAATTCTTCTTTATTTTAAAAGTAAGAATCAAATACTAACTGTTTCCTCCGTTTTATTATTTGACAGGCAAGACCATTAGCTGCAAGAGCTTACGCTTCTGCAAAGGCTGCTCCAACTGAAGTCTCCTCAATCTTAGAATCCAAGATCAGAGGTGTCTCTGAAGAAGCTAACTTAGATGAAACCGGAAGAGTTTTATCTGTTGGGTACGTATTCATTTAATCATAATTACTGTTTCAATACACATCATAACTATTATTCAATTTCAAACATAATACCAACTTTTATATGTATCCACTCAATATTGTCCAATAATATTGCATCTTCTCAATTAGCGAATTTTTCGCAAAATTTCACATTTTGAAATTCAAACTTTTTAGCAGCGAATAAGATTAATTTTTTCAAAGCTGCTGCCAACGAGATACAGTAAAATCACAGTGATTGTGATAACTTTGAATATTAGTTTTATGTTTATTGACATAAAGAAAAATTAAAATATAAAAATCATGTTCTAATACTAACAATTTTTCCTTTTTTTTTAATTTTATTTCTATACAGTGATGGTATTGCTAGAGTTTTCGGTTTAAACAACTGTCAAGCTGAAGAATTAGTTGAATTCGCTTCTGGTGTTAAGGGTATGGCTCTTAACTTGGAACCAGGACAAGTTGGTATTGTCTTGTTTGGTTCTGACAGAGAAGTCAAGGAAGGTGAAATCGTTAAGAGAACCGGTAAGATTGTTGATGTTCCAGTTGGTCCAGCTATGTTAGGTAGAGTTGTTGATGCTTTAGGTAACCCAATCGATGGTAAGGGTCCAATTGAATCCGTTGCTACCTCCAGAGCTCAATTAAAGGCTCCAGGTATTTTACCAAGAACTTCTGTTTTTGAACCAATGCAAACTGGTTTAAAGGCTGTTGATGCTTTAGTCCCAGTCGGTAGAGGTCAAAGAGAATTGATTATTGGTGATAGACAAACCGGTAAGACCGCTGTTGCTTTAGATACCATTTTAAACCAAAAGAGATGGAACGATGGTCAAGATGAATCCAAGAAATTATACTGTGTTTACGTTGCTGTTGGTCAAAAGAGATCTACTGTTGCTCAATTAGTTCAAACTTTAGAACAACATGATGCTATGAAATACACTATTATTGTTGCTGCAACTGCATCTGAAGCTGCTCCATTACAATATTTAGCTCCTTTCACTGCTTGTGCTATTTCTGAATGGTTCAGAGATAACGCTAAACACGCTTTGATTATCTATGATGATTTATCCAAGCAAGCTGTTGCTTACAGACAATTATCCTTATTATTGAGAAGACCACCAGGAAGAGAAGCTTACCCAGGTGATGTTTTCTACTTACATTCTAGATTATTAGAAAGAGCTGCAAAGATGTCCAACGCTAACGGTGGTGGTTCTTTAACTGCTTTACCAGTCATTGAAACCCAAGGTGGTGATGTCTCTGCTTATATTCCAACTAACGTTATTTCCATTACCGATGGTCAAATTTTCTTAGAAGCTGAATTATTCTACAAGGGTATCAGACCAGCTATTAACGTCGGTTTATCCGTCTCAAGAGTCGGTTCTGCTGCTCAAGTTAAGGCTATGAAGCAAGTTGCAGGTTCTTTGAAGCTTTTCTTAGCTCAATACAGAGAAGTTGCTGCTTTCGCTCAATTCGGTTCTGATTTAGATGCTTCTACCAAGCAAACTTTAACCAGAGGTGAAAGATTAACCCAATTATTAAAACAAAAACAATACTCTCCATTAGCTGCTGAAGAACAAGTTCCAGTTATTTATGCAGGTGTTAACGGTTACTTAGATAAATTACCATTAGACAAGATTTCTAAGTTCGAAACTGAATTCTTAGCATACTTAAAGGCTAATGAAACTGAAATCTTAGAAACTATTAAGACTAAGGGTCAATTATCCAAGGAATTATTAGCTAAATTAAAGTCTGCAACTGAAACTTTCGTTGCTACTTTCTAAATAAATTAATGAAACGATCATGTTAAAGTTACACTTTTTATTTATTTAAAAAAATTTATTTATTCCAATATATTACTATTTATATTTATTTTATGATGAAATGAAAATAAGTTGAAAAATTTATTTTGACCCATTTTATAGTTTATAATCTTATTTATTATTTATTATTAATTAGTTACTTAAGTTTTTCTTCTTTATTTACAAGTTCAAAGTTATTTATAATAATACTAACTTATATTTCAACAATTAGAAAATAAACTCGCTTCTTTCGTACGTGATTTTCCGAAAGCATTTTTTTTTCCTTCGAACTGATAAACGTCAAAAATAGACAGATTTCGTCAGATAATTCCCATTTCGATTCTTTTTAATTCAAGTTGCAAATAAGGAATAGTTTTTGATCAATAGCACAGCATGAATAGCCCCCAAATACAGTCATTAACGCCAAAGATGCATGGTATTGATGACCATGTGCCACACCAAGTTACTAATGATGAGTTATATCGTCGATCATCTCAATACAGATTTTGGTCATTTACTAGAGATGAATTGTATGATTTGAGAGTAAAGGCCAATCTCAAAGGTTTAAATGTTTTCAAACAAAGGGTGTCTCAGCTAGATGAAAGTCAAGCACATATTAAACAGTTTGTCTCAGATTCATTTGATCCTTTAACAGTATCAGAAGAACATGAAATTGTGGTTTATTTTGCACGTAAATGTTTTGAATTGTCCAATTTTTTCAAATTTACATCACAAGTTAGACTAACATCCATCAACTATTTACTGAAATTCTATCTAGTTCATAGTGTTATTGAGTTCCCACCACAATCTATTATGTATACATGTTTGTTCTTAGCTGCTAAAAGTGAAAATAACTTTATCGGAATCAACAATTTTGCCAAAGCTTTACCTAAAACAACACCTGAGAGTATATTGGAAAATGAATATCTGATATTAGATACAATGAGATTTACATTGATGGTCCATCATCCACTTCGTCCTTTATATGGGTTTTATTTAGATATTCAGAGTATGCTGGTGAAGCTAGATTTCAACAGATTGTGTAAAGATTATGAAACTTCTAAAAAGATTATTAATGATTCAATATTCACAGATACTCAATTTCATTTCACACCTCCACAAATTGCGTTGGCTGCTCTTTATATTGCTGATGATATCGTCTGTATGAGATATTTAATGAGGAAGTTTGGCGTCAAAAGAAAGCAAATGTTACAAAAGATGAATGAACATGAAGATGGGACAACCCATGAGACCACCACAAACGCAGATCTGAATGAATCTACAGTAACGCCTGCTCCACAATCATCAAATGAAGCAAATAAATCTAATACTCCGAATGATGATAACGATGATGGAAACGGCAGTGGTGATGAAAACAGCATTAAAAGTAAAAAGAAAGAACTGAGTCCATTAGAACAATATGAACAAGTGATTTCGGTTGTGAAAGAGTGTGCTGAAATAATGAAGGAGAAGATCGATCCTAGTGTTGAAGAGGCAAAACGGGTTTCATTGAGAGTTCATTTTTGTCATGACCCAGTGAAATATTTCCCAAAGCTTGTACGTTCAATTAGTTCAAGTGGAAAAAATGGACTTTCCAATTCGATCAACTCTGACAATGTTGCATATTTAGATAAATCTGTTTCTTCAACACCTGTTTCAGAACAAGTCATTCCAATGAAAAGACCGGATGATGATAATTTCGAAGCTGTAGATACCAAAAAGCTTAAAACTGTATAAAATTAGGTTTTTTTATTCATTGCTTTACATTACAGAAATTTAAGCTATATTTATACGGAAATGAAAATTGAATTTCAAGTCGTTATATAAACTGTGGGATACCAGTAATTTTTTCTTGAATATTACCAACATGATAACAGTTCCCATTTTCCGGATCCACTAACACAACGTCTTGAATAAATTCGGATGAGCCTCCTCTGGTCAATTCAAATTTCACGTTACCTATTTTCATTGAAACTTTACCTGATTTATGGATTCTAATTTTACCTATTGATCCGTCTAAACCTCCTTCAAATACAGGTAATGAGCACGGTAATTGGAAAAAAAATAAATTATTATTGATGTTACTGTTTTCGGTGAAATTTAAATTTTGCAAACTATTTGCCAACGATTTGTAATCCTCTTCTAATAAACGCTTTTCCTGTTGTTCTTGATAATCATTTATATTGAGATTTTCGTCATCTTCGCCATAAGAATTTTCTGTGGCGTCCTCAAATGGAGTTGCGCTCCTTGATGTTGGTGTGTTGGACTGTGGATCAATTGTGTTTTCTCGTGTTGTTGGCTCAGATGTTATAACGGAAGATGCTTTATGGAATTCGGTTTTAATACTTTTGTCTTCTTTTGGATCAACACCATATTCGTGATGTTCAATTCTTTCCGCTCTAATTGGGAAAAGATCTGTATCTATGGCATCTAAATCCATATCTTCTTCTGTGTTCCTATTGAAAGATTGACTCATATTGATGGCATTATCATCCAGATCAGAATCAGAATCTTCTCCAGTATAACCGCTGTATGATCCATCTTCGAGCTTGACTTTGGTTTTCTTTGGTTTACTCAAACTTTGGCTCTTTAGCTTTTCAAGTAATGGATTACTTGCTCCATTACCTCTACTAGAACCTGCACCAGCAGTACCACCAAGTGATATTGTACCTTCCGATAATGGACCTGACATGACAAGTTGAGTACCATTCAATCTGTTATTCTTTCCTGCTCCACCTGGAGTAGGCTTTTTAGCCAATCGACGATTATTCTTTTCTGCGAGCTTGTTAACACCAGGTTTGTTAATTGTGGTAGATGCATTTTCTCTTTCTTCTTTGGATTTACGAGAGACAACCTTCGGCTTGAATTTAAGTGAGGGTTTACCAGTTGGTAATGGTGAGGTTGTTGATATAGATGATGATCTATTGATACTATCTAATCTTTTGGACATTGCTGGAAATTTTGTCAATAATAAAAATGAATTCTATAAAATAGCAAACTGTGATCAATCGACACAACTAGCTTATATTTTCAATGTACCGATTACATGAAAACATGAAAAGTTTTTTTTTTTTTTACAAATCGAGGATTTTTTTATTCAAAATTTTTCAAATAATTTTCAACAAAGAGGTAAAGAAGAGGTTTCTTTGGGAACTATAAACATAGGTAAATATAATGGCGAAGGATACTGGTGTTGAAGAGTTTGGATATGATGAAGTTGATTCTTTTTCAAATGAAAGAACCAAGGATTTACGTAGACGCGCAGGTTTAGCTGAAGAGAGTGATGATGATAGTATCAATCAATCAAACGATGAAGATGAAGAAGCAATTGAAGGTGTTATGGATGTTGACTCTGATGCCGAAATCGAAAAATATAGAAAAAAATTCCAAGGACCACTTGATGATTCTGATGAAGAATATTTCCGTGATGGAGACGATAAAGATGATGAAGATGGTGAAGGTGAAGGGTGGGGAAATGATTATTATGGTGCTGATGATGCAGAAGACGAAGAGGATGAAAAATTACTTGAAGAAGAAGCAATGAGATTACAAAAGAAACATATGAATGAATTAAATATGGATGATTTCATGCTTGATGAAGTTGAAGATTGGAAAACCAAAAAAAGCACAGATGATGATGAAAAATCCAAGAAGAGTGATGAAATTTTCGACAAAATGGTTTTTGATATTAATGCGGATAAATCAAGTCGAATGAATATGATTAGTAAAAAATATCCCGAGTACTTGCCTTTAGTTCAAGAATTAAAAACTTTGAAAGATGTTTATGACGAATTAAAACTAGAAAAATCAGGTAGCAAGATCAAGGAAATTCAGTTTAAATCACTGAGTTTATATCTTGGCTCAATTGTTGCATATTTGGGTATTTTTGCCGGTAAAGTCGGTGTCGCAACAGAAAATGTTGAAATGAAAGATGAAGACGTTATGACAAGTATTTTAAGCACACGTGAACTTTGGAGACAAACCAAGGGACTGAGAGAAGAATCTATAGATGTCTCATCTGAAGAAGAAGAGGAACAAGAAGAGCAAGAACAAGAGCAAGAACAAGAACAAGAACAAGAGCAAGAACAAGAACAAGAACAAGAACAAGAACAAGAACAAGAGAGTCAACAGGAAGACGAAGATGATGATGATGATGATGATGAAGATGAAGATGAAGATGACGATGATGAGACCAGTGAACAAGAAGATCATGATATGTCTGTTCCAGACTTCAGTAAGCTACGTAAAATCAAAAATTGTACATCACGTCGTGGAGAAGATATTGATGTTGTTGATGAAGAAGAAAAGAATGGACGTAGAAAGACCCTTGGTTTCTACACATCTAAAGTTGATAAAAAAGACAATATTCATAGAAATGTTGATGGTGATATGGATTCTGCATATTTGATGAACGATAAAAAGAACTTCAGAAGATTCAATAATAAGAGCTCAAATAAAGGTTTTGCCGGTAGAAGAGAGAGGAGAAATAGGAAATAGATTGAGTGATAGAAAAAGTTCAGCTTTGTATAACAATTAAAAACACTCTTTGTAAATTGTAAGAAAAAAAGATTATATTAGTAGGATCGAACTCCGCATCAAAAAAAATTCATTACTGCACATTGAGCTAAATGCAGAGAAAAAACTCAAAAAAAAATTATGTCTGTACTTGGCAACTCATTTTTCTTAGAGTTCTCCTAGTTGACTGAACAAACCTACATATCCCAACAACAAGCAAATCAATCCCAAAAGGAAAATGGTCAAAGTGAAAGACGTAAACGAACAGTTAATCTTTCGTTTAATATTTTGAGAAATATGATAATACTCTCATAGTCTGTGAACAGACCTTTTCAATGTTCAAAAAGATTTTTGTTCCAACTTGTTCAATCCAAGTCCGTAAGAGTTGTTGTTTTTTCTTCATTTACCACACTTGGTCAGCGCTTTTCAGCTACATTTGGATTTTTACAACTATCATCATAATTCTTTAATCGGTTCTAGATTGCAATTACTTATGTTTGATAAAGCCCATACAGTTATACAATTGGACAGAATCAGCCACTTGGTATCCTTATTTGAGGAATGAAAAAGTTAATGAATACCTATAATCTGATTTATCACAGAAGCGACAATGTGCTTCCCCACGATAAGTTCTTCAAGAAGATTTTTACTCCTCACCGGAGTTTACAAGCGTAGCACCGTAAACGCGCTTTTTACTAAAATATGTTTATAATTGTAGCACCTTTCATCCATGATAACTACTAGAAGCTTCTTTACTAAATGAACTCTTCTCATATGTTATTATATACAGATTAGTCATAATATACATCCGTACACTCTATCATTTCCTAGAAACTTTTGCAAAGAAGATTCCAGATAAAAATATTGGAAATGTGTCATACATTTAAAACCCGAAAGTTTCCCGCCTTTTCTATATTCACGGTACCTTTTCTTTTTGTTTTTTTTACCTTATCATTGAAAGAAATATCAATACCATGGTGAAACAAGAACCTTTTTTATTAGAGCAATTTGCGGATAAATATGAACTCTCTGTAGATCATACATTAGCTGAAACTTGTTGTAGTGCAGTCTCAATTGCCGATTTAGAGGCTATCACCCAAGAAAAATTGGATTTGGAACCAATTATTAAAAAGAAGTTAGGTTATGGTTGGATTACAGGTTCTGATGCTTTGAAAAGTCAAATTTCAGATCTTTATGAATCTGTAAATCCAGAGGATATTGTTATCACCAATGGTGGTATTGGTGCCAACTTTTTATCTTTTTATTCCTTAATTGAAAAGGGCGATCACGTTATTGTGGTTGATCCAAGTTATCAACAATTGAGCTCTTTACCAAAACTTTTTGGTGCCGAAGTTGATTTTTTGAAATTAAGACTGGAGGATCAATGGCAGCCAAATGTTGAAGAGTTAAAATCGTTAGTTAAACCAAACACCAAAATGATTGTTTTAAGCACCCCAAATAACCCAACAGGTGCATTTGTTTCAATTGAAGATTTAAATAAAATAATTAACGTCGCAAAAGACCACAATTTATTCATTTTATCCGATGAAGTTTACAGACCATTGTTTCATTCTGTAGATGAAAAAGATACTCCAAAATCAATTGCTGATTTGTATGAAAAAGGTATTTCAACCGGTTCCATGTCTAAAGCTTTTGCAATGGCTGGACTCAGATTAGGTTGGATTGTATCCAAAAACAAAGAATTTATTGAAGACTGTCTTTGTAAAAGAGATTATAACACCATCAGTGTTACTCCGATCAATGACATGATTGCAACTTTTGCATTATCTCACAAAGAGAAACTCCTTGAAAGAAATGCTAAATTATGCAAACATAATTTATCCCTGATTGAGGACTTTGTTGAACAATCAAACGGTAAATTGAGTTTAATATCCCCAAAGGCTGGTACCACATGTTTTATCAAAGTCAACGGCGTGGAAAATACAGAGCAACTATGTCTCGATTTGATCCATGATTATAAGTGTTTATTCCTTCCGGGTGAAGTTTTTAATTATCCTGGATTTCTTCGTGCAGGTTTTGGTAGTTCCACTAAAGACGTAATTGAATGTATGAAAAGCCTGCTTGCTTATTTAAATAAATAACTACATTAATTTTCTAAGACAAGAATTTATATTTTTTTACCCGTTGTTTTATAAAACTCTCCAACTGATGAATCAATTTTTTCTAAAGCTCCAGTTCCTATCATAACACACAAAACCCAGTTGATACCTATACCTCGAAATTTCACGATATTTATACCAGGTCCACTTTCTTGCTCTGAACTTTTAGTATTAACGCCAACTCTAGAAGTGGTATAGTATTCTCTTTTAAAATTTGATTTATTAACAAAAAAAGGCTTTGTCCATTTCAACATTAACTCATCCGATTTAATCATTTTTTGAGGATTTTTGTTGATGATTGAGGTAATCCAATCAGATGATGATCGTACCACCCTCAAAAGCCCACCCAAATGCGGCAACGTAATATTATAAATATTCATGTTAATATTACCATCATTGGTCATACATATTAAGCCTTTGGAAATCAACAATGAAATATTCAATCCCGCCAAAAAATCTTCTGTCAACTGTGTTGCTTGATAATCTTGTTCTAGTACGTTAGTAAATTCATCAGCAATTTTTTCATCTCCTCTAAAGGAATTTTGAATAATATTATTAAACTCTGCCGTTGTAATCAAAATGGAAAACTTGAAATTCTCAAAGTTCATATCGATCAACCTCAGCTTACCATCATCAATAAGCTCATCAATGATCTGATCAACTTGTGTGGCCTGCGTAGCGAACAGACAATAAAGTTGATCTTTGATCATTATCTTTGGATATTGTCTGGTAATTCTTGAGGTTTTCGAATTTGTAGACATTTTTTCCACATTAGGGAACATAAATTTCTTTGAAACATATTCTATGGTCTTATAAACTGATTCATAAGTCACTCGCTTCTCAAAGTTCACCCCAGGAACAAATATTAGATTGCTCATTGCAGAGAAAGGTAACGTTTGTCTCGTACACCGAGTACGTAATCACAGAAATTTATTATAGAAGAAATTATCCCCATGCCGAACTAAACAAGATTGATGATGGAGATAAGAATTTATGCTGATTTTTCAACGTAGTATATCAAATTTAGTATATTTTAGTTGAAGAGCAAATTATATTTCTAATAATTAGTAATATGTTTAAAGTTCGGATCCATTGAAATGGGGTTTTCTGTTGTTTAAATTTCGGAACTGGACGTATCGGAATTAGTGGTTTTTTTTTAATGCATACGTGCGGGCCCGAATGAGATGCTGAGACATATATAACGGGGGCATATTATCAGGGAGGTAGATAGCCTTTCTTCTGGATGTTATTAAGTGATAACGGTGAAGAAACGTCCTTATATTTAGCGCCATGAACCATTACCAGTTTGATGTTACTATGTCATGTTCCGGCTGTTCCAATGCTGTTACCAAAGCATTGAACAAGTTAGAAGGCGTGGAGAAAGTTGACACTGATCTAGAAAGACAAGTAGTGGATGTGCAAACTTCCTCAGAACTCAGCTACGACACAGTTTTAGAAAAGATCAAAAAAACTGGAAAGACGGTTAATGCAGGAAGGGTCATTTCCTAGATCGAGAATACAAATGAGTTTTCATGACATTTTTGTCCCAAATGAAGACAGTTAAAGTATAAGTCAGTCTTGAATTACTTGGAAAATAGTATTAATTTATGTTCCAGTATCATTGAATCAATTACATAATTTTTTTTGGCATTTTTCCCGAAGTGTTAAAATTAACTCACCCTTTTTTTTTCAACCAAATGGATGAGCATGAGCTAATGATTAAAAAAAGAAACACAAACTGTTAACGTTTGGATATTTACCTTAACTATATTTGTATATTCTTATTTGAATTTAAACTCATATTTTAACAACAAGAATTACATTGTAAACGTTCAACTACTTGGTATACTCTCCTCTTAGTCGATACTTCCAATGCTCTGGGTCTTTTCAACGGCCCGTTAAAAAAACAGCTTTTCATACACTCCGATCTCGTCTTTTAGATTTTTCAGTTCACCCCACAAAAATTGATGAAAAATGAAAAATGAAAAATGAAAAATGAAAAATGAAAAATAAAAAATGAAACAAATAATAAAGATTTCAACAAGCTTACATTTTCCAAGAAAAGCAATGATGGACTCCTGGAGATCTATACAAACAGATCCGTTTCTGTCATTGCTATGTGGTGGTATTGCAGGTGCTCTTTCAAGAACCGCAGTATCTCCAATGGAAAGAGTGAAGATTCTCTTCCAAATTCAGCAAACCACAGGAACAGGGTATAAGAAGGGAACTTTTGGTACTGTATTTCAGATATACAAAGAAGAAGGTTATAAGGGCCTGTTTCGAGGAAATGGTATTAACTGTATTAGAATTGTTCCGTATACTGCCATTCAGTATTCGGTTTTTGAAAACCTTAAACACATGCTTACAGACGACAAAAGGCCGTTAACGACGACCGAAAAGCTGGTTTGTGGTATGATCGGTGGATTCGCCAGTGTTTTAGGTACTTACCCTATGGATCTAGTAAAAACTCGTTTGAGTGTATTGACTGCAAGGGGTATAAAAGGTGCCAACTTACCAAATGTGGATATGTCAATGTGGGGTAATTTGAAGTTGATCTATCTTAAAGAGGGTGGGATAGCGGGTCTTTATAGAGGGTTTGTTCCAACATCTTTGGGGGTGGCTCCTTATGTCTCATTGAATTTTGCCTTAATGGAACAGTTCAAAGAATATGTGGATCTTTTAGTGCCTGGTTGGCAGAAGGGATCTAAACTCACTGAAACTTCAATCATTTTGGTTCTGGGAGGACTTAGTGGTGGTATTGGTCAAACAATGGTGTATCCATTTGACATTTTACGAAGAAGATTTCAAGTGGCAACTATGAACGAAGGTAGTATGGGATTCAAATATAACGGAACGATTCATGCGTTGACCACTATAGTCAAGACAGAAGGCTTTAAGGGTCTTTACAAAGGCTGGTCTACTAATATGTGGAAAATCATGCCATCTATGGCCGTTCAATGGGCAGCTTATGACATCATTCGTAGAACCATATTGGAGTTGTAGTCACTTTAATAGAAAAAAATTATTTATAGAAGATAGACCAAGAAAGAAAATACGCATAAAATTGAACTTTTTCTTATATTTCTTAATTTAGTATGTGGATCTTAAGTTGTGTGGTCAGTTTAACTATGCATGTATTGTTTCTGCAAAGTTTAATTTTCTTGTGCCTACATTATATAGATACCCAAGGAAGGAAGGATTCCATTGATCACAATTAAGTATGCCTGAATCGCATTGTGCCCCTGGTAGGCCGCCTTTAAAACCCTCATTGAATTTAGAAATGGCAGATTCGCCAATGCGGCTGATAAATAAGAGTACCCCCGTCAACGATGCCGAGAACACAGCTGAAAACAAAGGCATAAATGTATTTAACGATTCTAGTCCATCCATTAACTTGTCTTCTACATCATCTATCGATTACAATAAGCTTTTCGTCCGCCCCCAATTAAGTCCCACCCCTCCTGATATGGTTTCTGCGTTTCTGTCGGAAGATAAACCCGCTGAAACAGTATCCTTGAAGAGTAATGAGGCGCCAGAGGGTGGCGTTAATAATGGATCCACAACAACTAATGTCGATCAACCTTTAATACTATCTATGCCTAAAACGACATCATCATCTACAGTCAACCCACGAACTCCAAATTTGACATTGCCACATATTACATCGTTGGGGAATAAAAAATCATCAGACCTGGTTAATGAGTATAATGATAGAAATAATAATAGACCTTCGTTACCACATTTAACGAGTGAAATTGGAACTTCCGATATTAATAAGAACAACTTTTACGTACAATTGCTTGAAGATGTGAAGCTGGATGATCAAAGTGTAATGTATGAATTGGTTGATAGACTGGTGAAGATTCGGCTCGAAAATGAAGAATTAAAGGAGGACATTTGGAACAAAATTACGTCTTTAGATGATACCATCACACAAAATGGGAAATGCGCCCAAAACAAGCCAAACAGTTTATTATTTGATCCGCATCTTTCAAATGCTGATTTGAGAAAATTGTTGCAGGAGCAACGAATATACAATGAAGCTCTTTACAATGTTATCAATGAGTATCAAGATTCTTTCAACGAAATAATGGATTCAATGGTACTTTTCAATAAAAACATTTCCAACGAAATGATTGAATCTATTAAAGAAAATGAAGAACTTGTTGAAACTCAATCAGACAAGATGTGGGAGTCTTGGCACGCAATTTCTGGGTTGATGGATGATATTGCTAAATTTGAGAAAATCATTGTGAGTACTTTTGAGTCACTATAAGTCTCTAATATGAATAAAGACACATATATTTTGTATAATTTGAAGAATAGCAGAGCAGATACGACAATTTATGTGACTTCATCTTTTTCCGATAAACCAGTTAGCTAGTGTTGCTCGTGTCAAAATCTTCAGACGGTCTAATTTTTGATAGTTGCACGGGTACATACATCTCAAAATCATGGTAAGTGAATGATAGCAAGAATGAAAATCTTCTTATTCTTTCCTTGGTACATTATATGAGCTTGAAAGCAAGTACTGGTTACATAGCAGGCGATGCAATATTTCACAGTAGTTGTTTCTAGAATATATTCTTTTTGATAATTTTTTGTGTCTTTCAGTTGTAAGCATCAATCACCGTGTAACTCTAATTGACCTTCCAGACCTCATTCATGGGTTAAACCCACATTAATATTTACTTGTTTTCGATTCCAATGATATTCTTCGGCGGCCAAGCGCACCTCTACATCGAACATGGAGTTAACTTTCCAATAACTACATCCACAAACGCTCATTCAGCTAGTTTAAACAAACGTATCCTTTTCGAACCTACAAGAAACTCTTACTACATGAATATTCATTCCGCTTCTCATTTGTGGTTCTTATTGTGGGCCCAATTGCTATGAGAATCAAGCGCGTGAGGAGACAAATGTACATACATCACTTAGACCGCCCAATTCTCTGGAAACCACAAAGACTCTCTAAATCCCAACCTAGAACTGACTTCTGGATAATTGTTAGACTATAATGGATTAAGTATTTTGTTAAAAAGAAAACATATCAAAGAAATATATCTCCCAGCACATCTTACAATTATATGATAATTCGAGCTTCTCGAAGGAGCGTGTCGCAGTTCTGAAATCGTAAACCTTCGACAACGCGTGTTAGGCGTTTGTTACGTGTTTTATCTTTATTGACATTACATCTAGGGACACTACTCTATATTACCGATCAACAAAACCAGTTTTTATTTTTGCAGCTAGAAAATGTCAGCAGTACACGAACCGGATTCTTTTCAACCGCCAAGTGTCCCATTACCACCACCTCTGCACACCTACACCAATTTTTCACCTATTCCGGCGAGTATTTTGAATTACAACAGTGAAGAGCCCTTGAATGTCATTATAGGAATTGATGAAGCTGGTCGTGGGCCTATAATTGGCCCAATGGTTTACTCTATTGCACATTGTACCGAAAAATATGGGAAAGCAACATTACCTACATTGGAATTTGCAGATTCTAAAAAATTAACAGAACCTAAACGGTGGGAATTGATGAAAGATATTTGTCAACAAGACACAAATAACAGTGAAATAGGTTATGTTATCACATCTTTGAGCTCATTAGATATTTCTACTAATATGTTAAGGCCCAATAATCTCGTCGTTAACTTGAATGAACAAGCACATACTGCAACTATAGAACTAATCAAAGGATTAATTGATAAATTAGCTAAAATTAACAAAAATATCAAAGTTTCTGGAATATATATTGATACAGTTGGCCCTCCAGTGAGTTATTTGAAGAAACTAAGATCACATTTTCCAGAAAATTTAGTTGCTGATATAAGGGTTGAAAAAAAGGCAGATTCCACGTATCCAATTGTCTCTGCGGCAAGTGTAGTTGCTAAGGTGTCTAGAGATTGGTTTATTGAATGTTCATCGAAAGGCCGTAATTGGGGCTCGGGATATCCTTCAGATCCGAAAACTTCTAGCTGGATCAAATCTAACCTGGATCCTTGGTTTGGCTGGGATCACAACATAAGATATTCATGGGGGACAGCTAAAGATGCTCTGATTAGATCAGCGAGCGCTCTCGAAATGAAATGGCAACACGAATTAATTAAAAAACATGGTTATGATGATGTTTTGGGTATGTTAAATTCCACGAATACTGACGTTACGAACCAAAAAGACTTTCAGGTTTATAAGGATTGGTTTTTATAGAGTTATACAAATTTTTTATGTAAAAAAAGAAGTGAATTAATTTTGTACATGTAATAGGGTTTAATGAGTGGCAATATTAGTCATTGGCTCTTCTTCATATTCGACTTCAATTCTTGCCTTCGCTCTCTTGGTCTTTATCTTCTTTCTCTTTGGAACTTCTGGTTCGGCTTCACTATCACCTTCATCTTCACTGTCATCATCATTATCACTTTCGTCATCACTATCCTTACCTAACCATTTTTCTAAGTCTTCCATATCAACCATTTCATCGTCTTCATCTTCATCAGCTTCAACATATTCAATTTCACCACCATCATCTTCGTCTTCACTATCCAATAAGACGTCTTCATCACTTTCAAACTCTTCTTCATCTTCGTCTTCTTGAGTATCTTCAATCTTACCCAATACCTTTTTCCAGATTTTATCATCAACATTAAGAGGTTTATCACCGTAAGCACCACTCTTTAATCTATCCAACAATTCCTTCTCAATTGCCTTTTCAATTCTAGCAGCAGCCAATGCTTTACGTTCTCTCTTTTCTTCTCTCTTTTTAACCTTATGTTTAACACCAACATATGTTCTTTCACTTATATCACCTCTTTCTTCTTTTAATGCCATTCTTCGTTCTGTTATAGCAACTTGCTTCAATCTAGTAAATCTCTGTTTACATTTATTGATATTGAAATCATTCCAGTATATTAAGTTATCGTCAATTTGTTTTAATGCTTTCTTAAAGTCTTTCGATAAACGTATCCTTTGCCATAAATTCTTCGGAGTATGTGCTCTTTCCACGGTTTTCATATACAGGTATAATTTGCCATCAACCTGTTTCACAGTTGCATACTGTGCATTTGCTAATGGACATGATCTACGATCACATAGACCGGTAACATTGTATTCATTTCTACAAAAATTTTGATTGTTTTGTGAAACATGTGGCTTTATTTGGTAGGAACAGAATTGTTTATTAATAACATTCCAAATAAGATCGTCAGACATTATTTTAGCCGTTAATGTTTAGAATTGTTTTCCGAATAACAAATTGAGATCTTTTCCGTAGACAAGTCTTTGAAATAGAAGGAAAATCAAAAAAATTTTCAGAAAAAAAAAATTTCATGAAATTTCAAGAAATAATTAAATAAAATTAAATAAACTGAAAACTGAAAACTAAAAATTATTGAAACAACTGTCGCAATCCATCCATATGATAGATGAGCGAGAAGGGAAAGTGGTATTTGAGACATGAATAGTATGATTGTGTACAGCCTATTTATAGGTTGGTGGGGTAGGAATTTTCCCGGATAAACTTGCGTTAGATTTAGTGACAGATATATTTACATTACTCTAATCTGCGAACGTCTGGTTACCTGGAGTATTGATTGACTCCTGACATACCCCTTGGAATATGGAAAGTATCTGAATCTGAGAGTTCCGGAAGTATTGAGCTAAGGAAAATGAGATGCTTTTTTTGTAATGCACCTGTAGTATATCCGAAACTACTACGCTTAATGAGTCTATTGAGTCTAGAATGAGCTATAATATCAGGGGGTCATATTCTGCATAGTAGCAATTACTTCTTACACGTTTATTTTCTTTATCGGAACAGACGCTAAAGTAAAAGAAAATCAAAAAAGAAAAAAAATGGATGCCTTTCATTATACCTTAACGAGAAAGAATCAAATAACAAAAAGCAGTTCAACCTAAAAGCAACATAGTAAATCAAAAGGCTAGTTGAGGAATTCAAAAAACTTGGAACTTAGTCGTTAGAAAGCTTTATCAAAACGAACTAGACAAGTACTAGAAAAGGGTTTACGAACTTGAATCAGCAGCAGCAGAAATCCAAAAAAGCAAATTTATTGTGTTAACCATAAGGGTTTGCCCAAATTACTTCTTGCTTTGTTATTTACTGCCAATTAAACAACCAGAACATCTCCGAGGATAATTTTATGATTGACAATTATATAATGTTTGCTACCTTATTATATCAAGGAATTTCGCGGTGGTATAAAGGAAGTTCAACACATTAGCAGCAATGTTCACCAAATCAGAAAGGAGAACCAAACACTTAGAATCCCAAATTGAATCTGAAGGTTCAAAACGAGGTATTGACAAATAAGTTACTCAAATATGCGTCTAGAGTCGAGGACCTTGCTTCTCTAAGTACCTCGAGCTCAACATTGTCGGAAAAATCGTTAACTGACACTATGTTTAAGTTAGCAACCTACGTCGACAAGATGAGTACTGGTATGAAGGAAATGTCTGAAGCCCAAAAATCGTTTTTGGCCGAGGCTGCATCCAGCGCTTCAGACCCGATTACCATGAAGTCGGTCTCTGATCAACAATCCAAGATCAGAGACGCTGAAATTATTCAGACACAAAGGGAAATTGCGAAAACATTTGCAAAGTTGGCCCCTGTTTTGGACACAAGAATCGATTCAGTCTCAGACGTATTAACCAATTCAGTTATTTATGACGGATCTTTTTCGGACAACGTCATAGCATTTACTTCGTTTTACAGAAATGTAAGAGCGAAAATGTCTGAGTACGGTTACAGGACTGATGTCAAACATTTTGAATCAGACCAGTTGCAACTAGTTAGCAAGGAGGGTGAGCAAATTCTAGCCAAATTTCTCACTGGCAAATATAAGTCCACATTCAACGAAAAGGAACAAAGCCTCATTGCTAGATTCTTAAGTAAGGAAGACGGTTTTAGTAATCAAGGTTTTCAAATCTTGAATTACTTGATGGAAGAGCGCTTGGGCGAAAGAACCACAGATTTCTGTCTGTCAAACACCCTAAGGGGCATCTACATCGGCAAGAACATTTTTGAAGCCGAAGATGTCAGATCAATTATAATTTCATTACAATTGATAGGTGTGATGTATCCAAATCATGACCCTCTTACATTCACTGAGGCGAAGATTATAGATCAATTGACAGGACAAATGGAACCAGAATATCATCGTGGGTTCATCCAACACTTAAAGACGGAACATCATAAGAGATTCCGATCTGAAAGAAGAATCAGTGAAGCTGTTCATACTATCGACGACTTCATTGATCACATGGAAGATTATAGAAAGGGTGGTAAGAAAGGAGATCCTACCAAACTGGAGACTATTAAAATCCCCAGTCATGTCACCGGTCCTAAGGGTAAAACGTCAACTGGTACAACCCAAGGGAAGGCTGACAAACCTCCAACACAGCCTTCAAAAAACAACAATCGAATCGGGCACAACAACAATAGAGGTAAATCTGGAACAACGAAACAAGTAAACGCCATCCACACAAATTCGGTAATCTGTCTGCGACGCACTTCTGAGTCAAACATATAAATTGATTCAGGGTTGAGAATTCTATTACTAGTAATAGAGAGTTTCTGCACCACTATAACAGACCCACACCTTCATTCAAGATACACGAATTCGACAAAGCCTCCTACTACACAACCCACAGGTTATGGATATCTGCTTTCACAGATCGCCGATGAGACTCTAATTCCTCGAAGATCAACATAAACATTGGCCACATATTTAAAATATGACAACCAACCTATCGACCTGGTCAAGAAATCCAGAATGTCGTATCTAGCATTAAAGCACGTTGTATTACCACTGCCAGCAGTCCAATTATTTTCCATTCATGCAAGGTTCGGGCACATTAACCCTAATTACATCTTGAAAGCACGTCGAATGGGAACTCTCATTGGTTTATCCGACGAGGATGTTTTATCACTTCGAGATCATGCAAAGGACAAATGACTGCTATTGTTGCCTTATAGAGAAAGCCACACGAGCTGTAGCCAAAGAAGGAAGCAAGATTGAAAATCTCGACCCTCTATTATTCGCTATCAGAATCAGATCAACATCACCGTGAATCACGTATTTCAGTACCAAACTAGTCAATTGATAGTTTTGGCATTGCAACTGCGTGACCACCACTTATAGTACGATTGTACGCAGACACAAGTTTTTCTTGTGACTTCTGCACTGTGCTATTATCGATGATAATGTACTTGATAAGTGGCTGGGCTGATGTTAATAAGATTACTGTTTGCTATATATAATAAGACCAGTAAAAAAAAAATTTTGGTTTAAAAATCAATTTTCGACGTAAACTCCTTCCTCGACAAGTCTCGACCGTGGACCGCACCGACAAAATGCTCGAGATATTGTATCAGCGGGGCTCCACAGCGAGTCGGTTTGGGCTATAACAAAAGCATCACGTGACTGTTTTTTGTTATATTTTTTTGGTAATTTGGCTAAATTCGGAGTAGCTTAGCTTAGCTTAGCATACGTTTTTTTGCTTCTTCTTGGTTGGATGCATAGACAATGGTTGGTGATTGTCTATATTAGACTTTCAAGAATCATTTAAGTCATGAACTACAAGATCCTTTTATTCCTTGGTATCGTTCAATTTTAAGCGGTGTAATTTTTTTGGAGCTAAATTTAGCGTTAACTCCTGCCTTTTGAATAAGAGAATCAAATGTTTGAGTTTGATTCCATTCTTGCTCTGCTGTAACCTCTGGAAGAAATGTTGAGGAATAGGTAGTGTTTCTATATGCGAATTTAATCCTTATACCATGTATACCTATCTGCCAGTTGAATGGATCGTCGGTTATTTCCTCGAAACTATGCAATACTGTTACGGAACATTCCAGATTGGCCCCCTCAGATTCTAAATCTTCCAACTCCTCTTTGGTAATTGGAGGAAATCTGGAATCTTCGGTTGCAGCAATTATGGCATATTTTCTAACGAACTTGGGCAATTCTAGTTCACCGAAATTGCCAATACATCCACGTAAGTTTCTACTCACTACCCCTGAACTATCACAGGAAATGATGTTGAAAGTAACAAACAAAGGCGCATATATTATTTCTTGGTAATCCATGTAGTTTAAATCTGAAGCAATTGATTTATATCCTGGAAATGGCTCTTCATATGAATATGATAATAATTCATTCAATGCAACTTCCGCGTAAAACTGCACAGTCTCTTTAGAAACAGCAGCCATAGTCGTGATACAGGAAGGTGACAAAAGTATATCCGTATCTATCAATCTATTCAATTAAAATCAATCAAAGTCTTTTTTTTTCTTCTTTCTCGCTCAAATTTCGGACATTGGCTGGATATATATTTCTGCTGTAGTCCTACTCACAACACATATATTTTTTTTTACATTTGCCTTTCCCAAGAAGAACCACAATCATGAGTATTGTATCTAATATTAAGAAGTCAGAAACTTCCCATTTGGCCGTTTTTGCAGCAGGATGTTTTTGGGGTGTCGAACACATGTACAGAAAACATTTTTCAATTCCACAACAGATTTTGGACGTCAAAGTTGGATATGCCAACGGAGACGCCAAATTAGAAAATCCTTCATACGAACAAGTGAAAAGGGGTACGACCAACTATGCTGAAGCTGTTTTAATTTCTTATGAACCATCTCAAGTCTCTTTCAAAGATCTTACAGAGTTTTTTTTCAAGATCCACGATCCAACCACTCTCAATTTTCAAGGTCCAGACATTGGTACTCAATATAGAAGCGGTGTTTTCACTTTAGATCAAGATCAAAAGGCGATTGCTACAGAAGTGAAAGATCAGATGGAAAAAGAATGGTATCCTGGTCATAGAATTGTGACTGTTGTAGAAGAGCTGAAAAATTTCTATGATGCTGAAAAATACCATCAACTGTATCTTTTTGAAAATCCAACGGGCTACGCTTGTCCTACACATTATATCAGGGAAAAACCTCAAAAATCGTAGGATGGATCAAACCAAATGTTTTTTTGTATTTAGTGCTGTGTAAAGTTTAAATAATGAATCTTCAAAATGCAAAGTTTTTGGACCCTGAAACTTGCCATTCTCGGCCAGTATTTTGGTGGACACCCAAACTTATTTCCCCATCAAATAAATTAATTACAAGGCCGAATGGATAACAACCGCGCCATATTATGGCCAGAAAAAAAGTATGAGTGAAAAGATATTGCACACCTGCGCCAGTTGACAAGAAAATTCGCCCGGATTGTTTTTGGCATTTGCATCTTGTCCCGGTAATTCTTGTACTCAACTTTTTTTTCCCACGCATCATCAATGTGAAGTATTTTTTGTCCCACTGTGTCTCTTGTATTTTATCCTATTACTGCACGTTTTTTCTGTAGAAAAACCTAGTTGGACAAAACCATGATTTCTGACGACGACTACTACAGTGACGAAGCTTATAAAGATGCTTTTGACGAAGATGCGTTAGATGATGAAGAGTACGATCTTCTTCATGACATGCTTCCTCCGTTTAGAACTCGTGTTCAGGACGCAAAGTATCTAGATATCCCCGATAACATTCTTAAGGAATATATCTGGGAGTCCAACTTCGATCCAGATGAAGCTTTTGAAATCGTCAAAGAAAACCACAAACGTATGTATATCCCTCTTTTCAACATTCTTTTACTTTTAACACAATGTCATCTCTTTCGAATAACTTTCCTTACCATCACATTGTCTGTCCAACGCGCATCTCAATTCCAATTTTGAATGCGGATTCAAATTGAACATTCTTCTCAATACATCATCTCTTTCTTCATTCACTCACTTAACCGTACATATAGCATTAAATGTCCAAGCTGCAGTTATTAGCACAGAAAAGAAAATTACAAACAGAGCTGGCGAAACAGGAAACCCATGATCAGCAGCTGACCACCAAGAATGTCGATCCTGTTCATCCCAGTTCAGAGAAACCATCATCGGGTCTCTCCAAGTTGATGATGAAACGAAAATTGAATAAGGAAAACGGCTCTTCAACTGCAGATACAGCTCTTAATTCTTTGCTGGCCAAGAAAAAGGCATTTGATTTGAAGATGCAGAAGGATAGGGCTTACAAAGAAGAAAAAGAGTCACATTTTCGCAGTACTGAAGAAATTCATAGACAGCTAGAGACTGTAGAGCCGAGAAAGCAAACAGAGCAATCGATAGACGTAGAACCAACTGAAGAATTATCAAGTATCTTGAGTGCTCTCCCAGTACGAGTCGATTTTACTGCCTTACAATCGATACCAACCCATATTCTACCCTCTATTATGTTTTCGAGCCATGTTTTCGAAGAAGACCAAGAGATGTTTGATGTGAGTAGTGAAGATACTGCAAAAGTTAAGAGAAGGAAAACTATGACGCATATTCCAATAATAAATACTAATTCAATTCAACCCCTAGAACCCGACCATTTTTTAGCCGTGAAAATCAATAAGAACTTTCAGAATCCAAGTCCAGATGATAAAAGAAAAGTTGTTGATTCTCTAACAGATAAAGTTTCACATGTTAATTTAGATCAAGACGAAACAGTTGACGATACCTTGCAACAGCCTATCAAAAAAAAGGTTGTTGCGACTAAGCCCAAATCTAAGATTGACATCCAACAAGAACTCACCAAAAAATCAGCTAAGCCATTACTTTCATTTATTGTCATAGGGCATGTCGATAGTGGGAAATCGACTACAATTGGTCGTTTATTATATGATTTGGGTATTGTTGACTCTAGAACTTTGCACAAACTCACCAAGGATGCCGAGTTAGCGGGTAAAGGTTCATTTTCGCTTGCGTGGGTTATGGATCAAACACCAGAGGAAAGATCAAGAGGTGTGACCATTGATATTGTACAAACTCAGTTTGAAACCGAAGACATGAGATTTTCCGTCATTGATTCACCAGGACATCGTGATTATGTTCCACAAATGATCAATGGTGTGACACAGGCAGATGTGGCTGTTGTTATCATTGATTCGACTTCAGATTTGATTTTTGAAGTGAATAACCTTATCTCTTCAGATTCTTCGATTAGTGAGATATCCAAAGGCCAGACTTTTGAGCAATTAACCATTGCCAGAAATATGGGCATTAACAAGCTGATTGTTTTGGTGAATAAGATGGATGCGATAGATTGGGATCAAGATAGATTTGAAATTATCAGAAACACTTTAGAAGATAAACTTGTTGAGAATTTGAATTTTGAGAAGGAAAATTTGGATTTCATTCCTACTTCGGGTTTTAAAGGTGACAATATTGTTAACGAATCAAAAGATTGCTCTTGGTATGAAGGAGGTTCGTTATTTGAGCATTTACAGAGACTCAATGGCTATAACCATTTCCAATCCTCAAATATGGATGATCCCTTCGTGTTAACTGTTACAGATATAAACAGTTCATTAACAGGAAATGAAAAGAAATCGGATCAGTTGGTTATTCATGGCCGTGTCAACAGTGGTATTTTACAACCTGGAGAAACGATCAGATTATGGCCATCAGAAGAAACAGGTATAGTTGATTCCGTGACTACGACTATTTCCCAAGTCGCCACCTTGGCTAAAAAGACAGGTAACACAAACGTAACTCTCAGACAAAACGAGAGAATTGCAAGTATTGGGGAATTTGTTGAGCTGAAACTACGTAAAATTGATTTGCCTGAAGCTATTTGTATTGGTGATGTTGTGACCAAGGTCAACTATGAAACCGTTACTTGTGCGACCAAACTGACATGTGAATTGAAAATGTTTGGTCTCGTTCGTCCTGTTTTGATTGGTACGCCTTTTGTGTTATTTAGAGGCAATGTATCGTACTCTGCCAGATTATCGGCAATTGAATGGGTTGAAAGTAAAAACATTGATCCAGAAGGGAACGTCATTTTCAAAAAGAGTAAAAAAAGGAAGCATTTGAGTTCTGATCAGCGTTCTAAAGTTGTTATTGAAGTCGAAAAGCAGATTCCGATTGTCGATGCATCCAATGAAGGCAGCGAGAAATTGAAGAGAATTGTGTTACGTAAAGAAGGTATGACTGTTGGTGCCGGTAAAATCATTTCCTGTGAATAAGCTACATGCTGGATGTTTATAAAGAAGAAAATATTTATAGAATGTAATCAACCGTTAAAAGGATCAATGCCGCAATGAAAATGGCCCAAGCAAAAGTTTTATTTTTTTGGCTGTTCCTTTCGTTGGCTTTAACTAGTACCGTGTTACCACTCTTAACGTTACCGACTATTTCATCCTTGTGTTGATCAAGAGACACAATATTATCGTTTTGGAGTGATAATTGTAGCCCAATTTCATGAACCATTCCTGCGACATCGATCATAGACTGTTCAATTTTAGTTACAATATCCAGGGAATTCTTCTTTAGCTCCTCAGCCAATGTGTCTTGTTCTTTTTGAAGTTGTAATAATTGCTGCTGTGGTAGCTCTTGTTTTAATGTCATATAGTCATCAGCAATATACTGTTCTGTGTTTCCTTCCTTTTTAAACGCGCCTGTAAATGAATCATCGTTCTTAAAGATCATTTTATCAGAAATTGACTCCAATTCCTGCTGCTTCGATTGTGTCTGATGTTGTGATCTGTATGATACTTCGTTCAGCGTCGATTTCTTAAGTTCAATCAGACGTTCAACTCGTTTTCCATGCATGTCATCCCAATATAGGACAGTATTCTGTAACATCAGAGCAAGAGATTTGACGATATTGGAATAGATGATACGTAATGAGTTGTTTCTAGTAGCTACAAACTCAGAATAATCGCCCATAGATATCAAGTTTCTCGAAAGTGATTTGATCACGTTCCATGACTTTCCATGAGGTATACTAAATCCTATCTTTTCTAGGGCAACGGTTAATTCTTCGGAGTCTGCGTCCATATTTATAATCGTTGCTTCTGCATCTTGCATATTTCTGATACGACCTGATAATTGTTGAATTTTCACCTTGATCTCCGTATCAAAACGTATCTTTTGTTCTTCGTTAAGCACTTTGGAGCTGGCATGTAAATACTGAGATCGAATTTGCTTCAATAACACATTTAAGGATTTCAAGGTATTATGAATTGATGCTGCTTTGCTGAGAAATTCGCTTTTTTTACCCCCTTGTTGACCTTCTATTTCTGAAGCTCTATTACCGGAATCATCAATTGACTCATTGGTCGGGACTTCAGAATCCAACTCAACTCTGTAAATTTCAACACATTTCTTGAAAAACTCTGTTTGATCCATGCTTACCGTGACCTTACAAACTTCTTCTTTCTCACTCAACTCCTTCTCAGAAAGAACACTGTTCACTGCCCACACAGTACTCATTGACGACAAAAACTTGTCAAAAATTGGGGTATTACGTAATCTCCGTATGACTTCAATAAAATCTTGTTGCTTTGTTATAAGATATGATCATTTTAGGTCTAAGCCATTTCTCATGATATACAACAGTGTTTGCCCTGCAATAGCAAGACTACATAGCAAAAATGACTCTTGCATACTGGGAAAATAAAGACTGTTTCTTTTACATGTATCAAATATCTAATGATACATATTCACCTATTTTTTTTCTTTGCATAGCAGTTTGCTGAAATACGGTGGATGGCTCTGAAATCGTAGGAAAAAATATATTCTTAAAAGCTGCAGGTAAGAGTGGCCTTGAAGTTTGGTAGTTTTAAATTTTCTTGCGACGTGAAAGCTCACATCTATCGAATATCTACACGTGCCCAAATAAATTAACCCAAAAAGTCTCAAAGTCTGATCGTTTGAAGCTCTTTCAATTTAAGGGGTGTGATTTTTGGCAAAACAGTTGGTAGATACTAGCAAAAAAACCATCAAAGAGATAAAAAAAGATGGGTTGTCATGATATTATAATCAGGTTCCAGTGAATGCGCCTTGAAATATGAATTACTCTTTTGTTATATACGGACAATAAATAATACATGGTGAGACGCAAAACGCTCCAAATTATATATAGCCATTTCACCAGTTTCACATTTTGAAATAAATCACGGCATGCTGCTTTTATTTATATCCGTAAAATTGTTGTCCCCATGCTTCACAAATTACCATATAACTTTATCACAGAATTTTCTTCCACCACTACAAACCGCCCGCTCCGCAGCATCCTCCAGCCTGCCTAATTTGTACAACGGTTGGGGAAAATCTTGTTCTCGCTTCTCACGCAGATGTGAATAGTGGTTGCCCACATAAAGACACATGTGTCGTTATAAAGTCTTGGAGAAATTGGAAGTGAAAGAAGAATTGAACCTCCAGCAATGCCAGAAGACATGTCCGATAATAACGTATGGGATGATGGTCCATTACACGATTCAGCAATGAATTCTCAGGGGGAATTGCACTTGAACGTGGAAGCGACTAATGATACGAACTACGAAGATGTGAACCCTTATGCTTCATACCACACCATGCAGACAAACAATCAATATGCGGATCCTGAAGATGTTTGGGGTGTATCTCAAAGTAAGTTGAGCTTTGATAACGATACGAAAGGCATATCTAGCGAGGTCAACTTCAATGATGAAGCCAATTATGTGGATGAATTCAAGATACAAAATGAACTTGCACATACTATGAAGTCCATATTGCTCACGGACCCGGCAAATGAGAGCAGAGATCAAAATGATGCTGTCAATGATTTAGATGATTCTAACAGTGTGAATGGAAACACCAATTTCTACGACCAAACGGAGCACGTTCATTATGAAGATAACAACCACCTTCATCGGAAATCCGATCTTGGCAATCCCTTTTTAGCGTCTTCGACTGATGAACAAGGCAAAGATTTGCAATTAAGGGCAGATATTCATATCTTGAAAGAAAAAAAGGACGAACTTATTAATTCATTAACAAAGGATGCTACTTCACACGGTTTTTTGAAAGGGGAAAGTAACGACAAAATAAACCCTGATGATTTTTTTGCATTTGCTCCACTCAAAGCGAAAAATGGTTTGGAAGTCTCTACTGATGATTCTCCATTGAACAATTTATTAAACATCACGGCAAGTTCTGGTAGTATTAACGAACCAAGGTTGAAAAATGGCACAGCAAATGATAACATGTCTTCTTTTGATCGTACTTCGAGATACAAAACGGTAGTCTCTCCAAATCGAAAAGTTAAAATCTTAAGACCTAGAAGAATAGTTAAATCGCAGATGAATTTGGAAAACAATAAGTCTAGTTCTTCAGCTTCTTTATCCTCTCCGCTGCACCATGGTGTTTCACTTGACCCTTTATCCAGCCTGACCTCAGATGCTAATGATAATAGTCGAGATTCGTTATTGTTGTCTCCAAATACTAGAAAGCAAAAGATCATCAATGAAACAGAGGCTTCCCTGTTTAATGTCAACAGGTCACAGGTCGTGCAAGATAATAAAGAACCTCTCTCCCCTGTTACATCAAATACCAAAGCTCCATCATCAGGACAATATCCTACTGATAAAGATATAATTCAATTTGATATAACTGTGGGTGATCCACTGAAAGTTGGAGAGTTGACCAATGCACATGTTGTGTACAGTATCAGTACAGTTACAAAGTCAGAATTAATGTCTCAAGAAGAAACTACAGTAACCAGGAGATATAGAGATTTCTTATGGTTGTATAATCAACTGCTGAACAATCACCCTGGTTATATCATTCCCCCTCCTCCAGAAAAGCAAGTATATGGCCGCTTTGATGATAAATTCATTGAAAACAGAAGACTGGCATTAGAGAACATGTTGATCCGAATTGCTCAAAGAAAGGTTTTACAAAGTGATCTCGACTTTATTGTTTTCCTTCAGTCATCCAATTTTTCTGAGGAATCAAAACAGCGTGAGACTGTTATTCACCACAACATAGATGCTCAGTCATCAGCTGAATTAGAACCAGCAACTAATATGAACCCCCCAATGAATACGATGGCCCAAATTTTGAATGCTGCAGCAATTCTCGGGATTCATGAGCCAAGTTCAAGCGGCGGGTTTTTCAGTTCATTGATTGGATTGAATGCCCCAAAATATGTTGAAGACGACTCTTTTATTCTGGAAAAACAAGCTTATATTGAGAAACTTGATGGGCAATTGAGGCAGCTTACTGGTAGCCTCGATATGATCTTAGAAAAAAGAGAAGAACTGAATTTCTCTCTTACTGACGTGATAGCTGTTATTCAACAATTGTCAGATCTTGAGGTCAATGTTGAAATTACTGATATTTTGAGCCATTTCGAGGAGTTACAATCAAAAGTACGCGATCTACTTGAACATGCCAATATGCAACAAATACTGACGTTTGGATCTACGATTGACGAGTACGTTCGGTTAATTGGATCAATTAAAAACTGTTTTGAAAACAGGTTGAAGATATGTAACAGTGTGGCCACTATAAAGCAGCATCAAGAGAAGAAATCTCAAGGATTAGCCAAACTTAAAGGGAAATATCAAAATCAACCCGACAAAATCCGTAGATATGAAGATGAATTATCCAAAATTAATAATATATTAGACAACCAAATCAAATCCAGGGACGATTTTGATGATATTTTCAGAAAGGAGTTGGACAAATTTGAATTTGACAAAGTTAAGGACTTCAAAAATGTAATTGAAATATATTGGGAAAGCTTGATTGAAAATCAAAAATTGTTGATTGAACTTTGGGAAACGTTTTACGAAAAGTGTGGTTTTGATTCAAACGACAAACAATAATTTCCTAACAAGTTTCATTTCGAAATATATACCCGTATATATTTTTCTCCTAAAAAAACTGTTGTGTAAATGCAATGTAATTATAAAAAATATGTGTACAATGAATGTAATTTGGATGTAATAGTCTCTATTTTTTTTTAACATCAAGCAAGTAAAACTTCCCAGCCCCATTCTTTCATAACAGTGGTCCAGTGAGTCCAGCTTCCAATGTTATTATCTTCATCAACAATCAGGTCCTCATCATCACCATGTATCACAACACTGATTCTTCTCTTCACTTTGTTATATTCTGGTTCTGAGTTTTCTTCATCACTTAAAATGGCGCATTCTGAGGAATTGACATCTTGTTTCCGTAATTTGCTACGTCTTTTACCATTTAATGCATCTTTTCTTGACCAAACCTCTTTGACAACCTCCCAAGCACGTTCAATCGTACCAATCCACATTTTGTCTATCAATTCGTTCCATCTCTCACGTGCCCATTCTCTTTCCTCGCCAGGTCTTGCTTCACATGATGCAATAAATAGAGGAAACATATGGGTAACTAATGTTCTAGAGCTGCTTGGGACACTTGCTAATAGCATCATCGCATTTTCGGCAAGACTGTGTGAAGTTGGACTTGGGACTTCAGGAACTGTCTGATGCAAATATAGTAAAACTGAATATCGGTACGCTTCAGCTGTAGCAACTGCAGCATTCAAATCAAATGTTGGATCTTCGGACTTGAAAGATGTAGCAATTTTTGGTAATGAGGGTAATTTCCAATGCTCAAGTTCGAATTTCAGTTCGACTGCTTTTGAAATCAATCTCAATGGTGTTTTTGACAAATTCTTCTCAAAGGGAGATTTAGAATTAAATTTTGAGGAAATAGCTTTGGCACGACGAACTTGTGAAATCAATGTTGCCACTTTACCCATAATTGGAAACAATGTCTGAGCAACTCCTAATAATGGATCAATTGTATCGCCGTCTTCGAGATTAAAACTTCTAAACTTTGCTATCACGGAGGCACTGTTTGTTTCTTTACTTGTGGTCTTGGAATCAGTTTTTTTGGAGAGCAAAGAAGATGATGACAAAGATCTTTTCAAACTAGAATTGCTCAAATTCTGAGAAGCAGCTTTTCTTTTTCTAGTATGTACTGAATCTTTATCACGATCGACTTGATCTCCCTCGTCTACTAATCTTTCTTCTTGCTCTTCTTCTTGTTCCTCTTCCTTCTCGGCTTCTTTTGACATATCATTATCATCCTCATTATCTGTCTCCTCATCATTTTCACTGGTCATTCTTGCTAATACGTCAAAATACATCCATGCATTAACTAAAAATTGCAATTCTTTTGGAACCTTTTTATTGGAAATATCATCATCATATTCGTTATCATTATCTAGTGAGGAATAACCTGAAACGTTACTTGAAAAGCTGTTGGATCTCGAAGTTGATTCGAATTTTCTTTTCTTATGCTTTTTCTTACCTTCCAATTTATTCAAGACTCTTATTATCATACTTTTTGCACCTTTAAGATGCGCAATGCCGGTACTAATATGTCTATCCCATGCTTCACCCATTGCAAGTGCAATGCAGGTAGCAAGTGCTACATCAGGGGGGGTTTTCTTGACCAAATCTTTAGATGCAGCAACTTCAGGAGGTGAAGAAGAAGAAGACCTTAATCGCTTTTGATCTTTTGGAGAATCTGTACTTAATCCATTAACAAGAGAAATTATCGCATCCTTCATATATTTAACACCCCTTGCTCTAAGATTTGGATCTCCTCTTGCAACGTGAAAGCATGTCATTGCTAATAGTGCACTTCTGATTACAGGATGATCAACTGACATCGGCAATAAAAATGTACGCCAAGGATTTTCAGTAGGTCCATTCCTTATTGACATAATACCACAGGTGTGTCTATCAAACGCAATTAAAGTAGACAAATGTTCATCAGGTAAATGTAATGAGTATAAATTAATTGGAGTATTTTGTACCACTGTTTGTTTCTGATTACGAAATCCAATTATATCTAAAGTGGAGCTTAAATTGGAATCAGCTGAATCTACTGATCCAATTGAAGACACTGAAACTCTCCTACAATCATCACTATTTTTGTTTTCATTTCCAAGCTCTTGAATCTTTGATAAAGACGATATTTTATAATTTTTATCCTGCGGAGTATTTATCAAATGGTCTTTACTGAGTTGAGCGTTTATATTATTATAGTTCAGTAAGGATGAAAATGGTGATGCGGGATTTGATTGACCAACAATTCTGGGTGTTTCGATGTTATATAAAGATCCTATGCCGTTACTTGTTTGTGAAGGATTTGGAGTTGTTGATGTAACAATAGCAGGGGTTGATAAATCTGAATTCATTGTTGTTAGCAGGTTCAAGAAGGGTGGAGTTGGGTGATTTTGAAGCAACGGTGAATTTTGAGAAAATTTGGGAGTTTCTGTTGGCTTAGTGTTGTCTGATACAACTAAAGGATTTTGAATCTTCTGTGATGATTGATTGATATTTAAATCTTGCAAGCTTTCAGTATTGTTATTATTATATAAATCCGGAGCAGCAGGTGAGAATTTTAAATACTGTGGAAATGGTGAGTATGATTCAACCTCTTCAAATTTGGGTGTTTCTGAGCTTGCTATGTTGGAAGATTCATTGGAAAAAGTATTGGTGTTGGAATATAATAAGAGGTTAGAGATATTAGGAGATTTAGGGAACATTGGCGGTGACAAAGCACTGGAAGGTAAATCTTTGTACAAGTTCAATGGAGAAGACATTTTTTTAGTCTTTTCATCTTGTTTTGTATTCTCAAATTTACTAATGTTTGGGTATGACACTCTGACTCTATTATTGGCGTTATGAATTTGCAAAAAAGAATCAGAAAAAAGTTCATTAAATGGTGACAGTGGAACATTAGGGCTTGCCTGAGCTTTTGCGGCAACATCAGCTAGCGAATGCAATAGATTGTTTCCTGTACTGAGAACTTTCATTTTTTCTTCATGCAATAGTTTATCAGACGATTCACTTTCAACTATATCTACATTGTCTCTTGCTTTTTCAAAATTTGTAGTATTGGAAGTTTCAAATGTAGGACTCTCTTTTCTTGTCTTTTTAATTATTTGAGTAAAATTATCAGCATTCAATAGGTTGTTTATATCCTTCTGATTTTCAATTTTAGTTAAAGAGTGTGCAATAGCTGCTGCCAGTTCGGGATTTTTACCATTTGCCATCAAAACGTTGGCAATGGAAATTTCTTGAGTTGATTTACCTGTAACTGATCTTGTGGCATCTTCCAGTGCTCTTTCTAATACATTCTTAGAATTATCCCCGCTATTTTGTCTTTTTTTCCCAAAACTTTCAGTATTTGTTGTCTGTTTTTTGGAACTCGTAATTGTATTAGATAAGTTTAGCGTTTGATGTTCCAAGTTAGTTTCAATGCTATTAGATTGGGCATTAGTATTGATATTTGCCGTGATAACCTTTTGAGAGTTGGAAGTCTCCGAAAAGTCTCTCCATTTGAAATTTATGGCATATCCACCACAAACAATACCTTTTTTGATACAGTTCTTACAGAGTGGTTTTGTCTCATCACACTTCAATCTTCTCTTTTTACAAGTGACACACCCGTTTCGAGACTTTGTGGTTTTGGGCTTTTGTGAAAGATTGTGATCATCCGTTGACTCCTTTTTAGTTTTGCGTGTTTTAGTATTTGACATCGTATTTTTATAACCGAAGTTTTTTATTGAGTCACTGGTGTCTGACGCCTGCTCTGTTTAGAAAAGCCAGTGAACAGTTTGGCTGTTTGAAATTCAGACTTCAAACCAATAAAACTAAGAAAATTAGGAAAATATCTTACACCTAACAGAAATCAGTGATTCAAAACACGTTGATAAAAAAAGAGACGAGTTAGACATGACTGACCGATTTAACCTTTTCTATTCAAAGCTTATCAGTAAATCAAGCCGAACAATAGAGTAAGTGAAAAACAATCAGCGTCGCTATTTCTCAAAGCGTGCGTGATATGAAAATCTATTGATAACCAAGATGCTTTCGGTTTCTTAATTAGGAAAGATAATCCGAAACGTTTTGGCCCTCGAGAAGCAAGATGCGACCGGCCCAAGATTTAGTTGGCAAAATGAGGGGAACTGTTATGACTTGTCAGAATATGAACGAACCATGTTATTTGAATTATTATGCTGATGTGACACTATACAGTCTCCTTTTGAGCTTTTCTCTAGTATTGAATGTATGTACTAGACTGACACAAAATCTCAACGAGAATCTGGAGAATTTGTATCGAGTTATCGCTATTTTGACTACGCGCAACAGAAGATCGGAAAAAAAACCCAAGAGGCCGTACAGCCTTCTTACTGGTTCATATTTCAGCCAGCTGAAAAAACAAAGTGGGATATATACTTACTTTTTTTAATAGAGTCAGTCAGTAAGAACTTTACTTCAAACAGACTAAGCGGAATTAAATTATTCTACCGAAGCCAAAATGCATTTCTAGCTCGCCGGGATCAATTATGGATATATTTAAAAGCTTCACTGGATGAGCTAATGCTTTCAGAGCCACTCAACTGGTAGTCAAAGGGTTCAAATGTAGACTAAGAGAAAATTAAATAGAGAACTTTTTCTTTGAAAGCAAGTGCTTTATTTTTTAAACGATAATGTATACAATGTATGTAGGCCTATTGTTATATTTTTATTGCTATGCAAGATAGTTATTTTCTTTCAGGTTGGTTTGGTTGTAATTTATTTGCTTTTTCATAAGTCACTACAACTTGTACACATGCGTTAAAATGTAGCGTTTTTTTGAGCTTCAAAGCACTTTGACCTCGGAAGATTATTACTTGGAAAAAAATTGAAACTTTTTTTTAGATCGAATAACTTTTATAAATGGGTGTGGTTTCCACCTGCTTGTCCAACCCTATTAATTTGACAAAGGATCTTAAAACTCTTTAGATTTTTGATCTTCTATAACATGACTAGTCTACTATTCGATGTATTATTCTACAATTATTTTTTATCTGTTACGAGATTGCCGATCGTTTGTTTACATTTAACCAAACTAGGCAATCACTCCACGTATAACGTCATTCAGACGTAACTGATGCAATCAGTAATAATTACGCCACAGTGTTACTAATTATAGAGAAACACAAACAAATTCGTAATATTTAAACTAAGTAGTTTTTCCTTATTTGAGAAACTTGTATAATTACATTTATAACCAAGCCTTTAATAGGAGAAGTTAGTTCCATAAGCTTCGCATCTATTTAACATTTGGCAGTTATATCTGAATTACAAGTTCACGATCTTAAAGCTTGGCACAAGCGTAATATATGGTAGCACCGGAAGCTCTTGTTACAGATATCAGTGTTATTTAGAATAAACTATTAAACGGCTTTTTAAACAGACAAAAATGGAATCGAATGAACAGATGGTCAATCTGTTAACTAACGTGGCCTTACAAGCCGTTAGAGAATTTGCAATGATGCAAAGAGTTGAGGTAAGTAGTGTGAGACCAGATTTTACTACTTACAAAGGAAGCAGAAGTCCGAAAGAGGTCCTCGCTTTTATAGCGAAGGTTGACCAAAACCTTAAACAAAAACAGGTCAATGATGATGTTGAAAAAATAAATTATTTTGTCAAACACTTGGAAGGAGACGCCCAGATTTGGTGGTCTAGAGTATCTAGCTCTATGGAACAAGAAAGTTCTTACCACAGCGTCATCCACGCTTTCAAAGAAGCGTTTTTGGATCCCAACCATGAGATTAATTTCAAAAGAAGATTTAAAACCATTCGTCAATTTAGCTCGGTCGCGGACTACGTGAGAGACTACAGAGAATTAATGAGTCAGTTTCCTCCAAATTATTCTTTGGAAGATTTGTTCAGAGACTTCTTTCTACTAGGATTAAAATCAAATGTTCAGGCACAAGTCAGAGCCACAGAACCAATTAATGTGGATAGAGCAATGACCATAGCTCTTGAAGTAGGCAGCTCTTATACGAATCCTTATAGAAATTCAGCTAACAGGTTTTACAAACCACCGAGTACTAATAATACACCAAGTCAAAACCACTTAGGGGCAGAACCTATGGATATAGATGGAATCGAGGCCAGTAAGAGATATAGACCTCCCGTGTGTTTTAAGTGTGGAAAGACAGGACATAAAAGACCAGATTGTCCGTTAAAAGAAGAAGGGCAATCCAACTAAACGGCCTATTGGCTTGTCCGGAAGAAATTAAAGAGGTCGAGATCGCTGAACCATTGTTTGTGGAAGTAGAGTTGGAGTCGGAGGTGAAAGTTGAAGGTTTACTGGATTCGGGAGCTAATTGTAATGCCATTTCGGAAAATTTTGTTACTAAAAATGATTTATGGAAATTTGCAAGAAAAACTCAACGGAATGCAGTTACTGCCTCAGGACACGTGATGGAAATATTAGGAGTGTTGTCAGTCAGATCTCGGATATCCTTGAAAAGAAATGTTTACTCAGATTTTGTAGCCTATATAATAAAAGGTTTAAAGTATGATTGTTATCTAGGTTTACCATTCATTTCGAAATTTGAGCAGGATATTCCGTTTGACAAAACTAAACTAAGAGAATCACCAACCACTGATGGTCACGGAAGAATAGAGCAGAGTTGTGATAAAAAGAAGAATTATAAAGAAAATATTGAGAAAAATCATACAGAGAATACTGAAGAAAATTATGAAGAGAAAATTGAAGAAAATTATGAAAAGAAAATTGAAGAAAATTATGAAAAGGAAATTGAAGACCATTATGAAAAGGAAATTAAAGATGAAAATAAGAAAGAAATTGAGATGGAAATATCCAACGAAGAACAACAGCCAGCAATTTTAATTGATCAAGTCGAGTTTCTAAGACTATTAAAAAGAAACACTGGTGGAATTATGTTGATACAAGACTTGAATGTGCAAGATAAGGAAGGAATCGAAATAAATTCAGTTGAAATAGATGTACCGATTTCTGGTGTTGATTCAAAAAGGACTCAAGTACTAGATGAGTTCAAAGAGACGGTCACGAATGAGTCACCACAGTTTTTACCACCGAAAAGGGAAATAGACCATAGAATTATACTATGCGAAGAAAAATCTATTTATCGACAACAGTATCGCTTATCATTCGAAGAACGAAAAGAATTAGACAGACAAGTACAAGAATTGCTACAGAAAGGTTTTATCCGACCTAGTGGATCACCATTTAATGCACCTGTGTTATTTGTGAAGAAGAAAGATGGTACGTTGAGACTATGTACAGACTTTAGATTATTGAACGAAGCAACAGTAAAAGACAGATTTCCATTACCAAGAATTGATGAAATATTGGACATCGTGGGAAATGCAAAAGTATTTTCCAAATTAGATTTGTTATCAGGTTATTTTCAAGTCCGAATCAAAGAAGAGGATATTGCTAAAACAGCGTTCAGTTCTACAACCGGACATTTTGAATGGGTGGTAATGCCATTCGGGTTATCTAATGCACCGTCCACATTTCAGAGATTTATGAATCAAGTACTGGCACCTTATTTAGGTAAATTTGCAATGGTATATTTGGATGACATAGTGATATACTCTCAAACTGTTGACGAACATATGGAACATTTACGAAAAGTGTTACAATTGTTGAAGGACAACCAATTAGTAGCTAAATTGAGCAAATGTGCATTTTTATACGAACAAATCGGATTCTTGGGATTTATTATTGGTAATGGAGAGGTGAAAACGGATCCAGAGAAGGTGAACAAAGTGGTGAACTGGCCTACTCCCAAAACTATAAAGGAGTGCCAAAGTTTTCTGGGATTAACGGGATTTTACCGCAGGTTCATAAAAGGGTATTCAAAAGTGGCAGATCCTATGATGCAATTTGTCAATAAGCAATGTGAATGGGGTGAGAAACAAGACTCAGCATTTGAGTTATTAAAAGCGAAGATGGTAAATGCGCCAGTACTGAGAGCTCCTATATTTGAAGAGGGGTATAAGTTCAGAGTCACTACCGATGCCAGTGATACTTGCTTGGGATTTGTGTTAGAACAATTAGATCAAGATGGAAAATTGTTAGGTGTGGTTCAGTATGGTTCAAAGAAATTGATTAAGGCGGAATTGAATTACCCAGTAAGGGAAAAGGAATTTTTAGCAGTCATCACCGCGTTGCGAAAATTTAGAAGTTACTTAGCATACAGAAAATTTTTAATCTGCACCGATCATCATTCGTTAATTTATTTGAAACAACAGAAACAAGTCAATAATGGTAGATTGGCAAGGTGGATGGACTTTTTGAGTCAATTTGAGTTTGATATCCAATATATCAAAGGAGCCACAAACAGCGCGGCAGATGCATTATCCCGGTATCCTGACATGGATTCGTTGGATGTAGAAATTAACGATATATCGGTGTCACAGGTGGTTATTAATGAAGAGTTGAAAGCAAAGATTATGGAGGGATATCTCCGAGACCCAGAGTTTGGACAGATTTATAGGGTTTTACGAGACAATCAACCAGTACCTACAGATATCTCCAATCACATAAAACATTTCAAACTGGTAGATGGTATCTTATACTACGCGGCAGTGCTTGATGAAGAATTTGTGCGTATCTGTGTACCTAACGACGGACTGTTACGGATCGAATTAATTGCACAATGTCATGATAACGTCATAGCTGGACATTTTGGATATTTTAGAACATACGAGTTGTTATCAAGATCATTTTATTGGACAAGAATGATAAAATCGGTTCAGAAGTTTATTTCCACATGTGATAATTGTCAGAGAAGTAAACCCACCAACTGGGCAAAACAGGGACTGTTTAAACCATTGCCAATACCCCCGGGAAGATGGACCGATGTCACTTTGGATTTTGTTGGTGCTTTACCAAAAACGAAGTCAGGTTATGATACTATAATGGTGGTTGTCGACAGGCTTTCGAAAAGAGCTCATTTTATACCTACAACTAAAGAATTGGATGCAGAAGGAGCTGCAGAGTTGTTTTTAAACAATATATTCAAGTTACATGGGGTTCCTCAGCGTATTGTATCAGATAAAGATGTTAGATTTACCGCCAGATTTTGGAGAACAATTCATGAAAGATTAGGAAGCAGTATCTTGTTTAGTACTACCAATCATCCAGAGACCGATGGACAGTCAGAACGAACAATTAGAACACTTATACAATATTTGAGAAATATTTGCTTGCGAGATATGTTAAACTGGGACAAGTTTTTATTTGCTGCAGAATTTAGTTATAATTCCTCATGTCACAGTTCCACTAACGAAATACCGTTTGCAGTTGATTTAGGCTTTGTACCAAACGGGCCAACGTTTGTTGCGAATAGAAATGATTTAAGATTTAGCAATAAGGCAGATGAGTTCATACGTGAATTAGAAACAATTTTAAGACGTACACAAGACGAATTGGTACATAACCAAGCTACAGTGGAACGACGAATTAATGGTCATCGAACGAGAATAGAGTTTGAAGTGGGAGAATGGGTATTGATACACAAGGATGCATTGGTGTATCAATCTAGCTCTACTTATTGTAAATTACATCCTGCTTATTTGGGTCCATACAAGTTAGTTAAGAAATTAAACGAAAATGCATTTGAGGTAGACATTCCAACCCATGTTAAGAAACACAGGACCATAAATATTCAGTGGTTTAAAAGATACAACCACAAAGATACCAGTTATCCAAAAGTACCTCCACGTACCGATTACGAGATTATGTCTAGATTAGATGAGATCGTGGGGATTGCAGGTTACGACTATGAGAAAAAACAAGTATTTGTATTTTGGCGAGACTGTCCTCCAGGATTGAGTTCAAGTATTACCTATACACAATTTGATCAGATTGACGAATCTTTACAACGATCACTGCTTGAACAAGCCCGCTCATTGGGTGCCACACGAATTGAGGACAATTCCACCTCTTAAGGGGGGATAATGTTACGAGATTGCCGATCGTTTGTTTACATTTAACCAAACTAGGCAATCACTCCACGTATAACGTCATTCAGACGTAACTGATGCAATCAGTAATAATTACGCCACAGTGTTACTAATTATAGAGAAACACAAACAAATTCGTAATATTTAAACTAAGTAGTTTTTCCTTATTTGAGAAACTTGTATAATTACATTTATAACCAAGCCTTTAATAGGAGAAGTTAGTTCCATAAGCTTCGCATCTATTTAACATTTGGCAGTTATATCTGAATTACAAGTTCACGATCTTAAAGCTTGGCACAAGCGTAATATTATCAATAATTTCCGATATAGTGTAACGGCTATCACGGTCCGCTTTCACCGGGCAAACCCGGGTTCGACTCCCGGTATCGGAACTTCTTAAGCCTGGTTAGCTCAGTCGGTAGAGCGTTTGACTCTTAATCAAAAGGCTGCGGGTTCGAGCCCCGCATCGGGCTTAATATTTTTTTTAGTTATTTTTGTAAATCAACATAATAAATTCCTAGTTAAAATGGTAATACCAACAAAGTTCAGTGACAATTATTGTTGACTCACAAAGACTGAGCATTCCAATCAACACCTACCTACACTAGATATTCTCTTCTGGATCGTAAGTGATTTATTATTGAGAAGCCAATACATATGGATCGGTTCATACGTAGTTCTCCTCTTATCTAAGCCATCATTCATAATGACATTATAAGCACATACTGCCAGCATGTTATGTGTGATAACCTTAGATATCTTGCTTTTACTATGGGGGATGGTCAGCTCTATCGTTCTCCACCGCCACTTCTAAAGGACCTCCTTCCCCTCTCCTTCTGTAATAATAGATGTTCTTCTCGTTAAAGATGCATTGATGCACAGTTGCTTTTTTGGAAAAATATTAATGCTGTCTTGCTCCACTTGTAGTCGATCGACCATGGTTTCTGATTATTATTCAAGCGATATGCGCTGCTGTGTTGATAGTTATTCTTTTCTTTTTGATATGGAATTGATTGTATTTTTAGATAACGGTAGTTAGTTGAATTTAGGAGACGACCCCGCATGTCGACCAACAACGCAACGTCTTCAATAAGAAGAGGCTCACTTGAGCAACAACAAAACCGTCCCCCTCGTTGGAACATAGACTCTTTGACGACCGAATCGCCAGTTCCAATCACTAACGGAATAGGGCTACACAGCAAATCAATACACTCAGCGAACAACAGCAACTATGAATTTTCATATTTGAAGATAGTATTTGTGCTGGTTCTTTTTTTGCTATCGTTGGTTAGTTTTGTAGTTCAAACAGAACTGACGAGCTATATTTATACGTCATCAGATTTTAATGAGCCAATTTTACTACTATTTCTCACACACGGAACATGGTGGCTTCTGTGGATTTTTCAGTTGATCTCAATTGCAGTTTACAAAACCATCAAGAAATTTATGCTGCATCAAAGAGGATACATTTCTACCCAAAATAGTGCAAGACGCTGGAAAGGTTTCCGTAAATCTTTTGCAAGCTCAATTAAGGCCCAACATCAAAACATTTTCCATTCAATCGAACTGACTACCAAGGAAAATATTTCAGATTATGATATCATTTACATCGATCCAACTAAAAGCTTCAAAAACTATTCAGATTTTTTTAAAAGCGAAGGTTTCCGCTACATTTTCAAAATGGCTGCGGTCCTATCAATTATTTTAAACATTGCAGGTGTTACATGGTATGTTGCAATGAGTTTGTCAACTGGTTCTGACGTAACTGCAATATACAACTGTAGTGCTTTTACTGCGTATATTTTTGCAATTCCAGTATTAAAAGAGAAGTTTTCATGGATTAAAGCTAATTCGGTGATTACAGCAATTGCCGGAGTTTTTGTGGTAGCCTATATGGGTAAATCGAGTAATGATTCATCCGCTGATTCTGACAATCAATATCCTCATAGATTACTGGGTAATATAATTATTCTGTTAGGAGCAATCCTGTATGGACTCTACGAAGTTTTCTATAAGAAATGGTGTTGTCCACCAAGCGAAGAAGTGAGTGCCAGAAGACAAGCAACTTTTTCCAATTTCATAATGTGCCTGATTGGTGTCAATACTTTTATCTTTATGGGTGCTATCATGCTGATAACCGAAGTTTCGGGATTTCATCATTTTAGCTTACCCTCAGACTCTAAGGCTTTGTTGTTTATGGTTTTGAGTATTATATCCAACCATATTTTTAGTGTTTCTTTTCTTGGATTGATGTCACTGACGTCACCAGTATTTTCATCAGTTGCTTCATTATTGACGATTCTTATTGTTGGGTTGTTTGAGTCTAAATTTAGAGGGATTTCCGTTAATTCTGAGCAGATCATTGGTTGTTGTCTAATCATGCTTGGATTTTCCCTCCTTACATACGCTTCGTGGAGTGAACTTACAAAGGAAGATACAGAATATGACGAATATATTACAGATACCGAATCAATGTATAGCATCTCCTCCGCATCGAATGCTTAGAATAACGAGGAAAAAACAAACACAAAATACAGATCAAAACATTAAAAAAAAATTTCCCTAAAAACCAAACATATTTGTAACTCTTCTATACCCCCTACCCCCTATTTTGTCTAGAGTAATGATCAATTACATGCCATCTTATCAGTAATGTCAAGTGCCTCAGCAATCTCTCTGAACGGCTCGCAATGACTGATTTTGTCGCGCATTACCTTTTTTTTTCCCGTAAAAATATATCGAGGAAACCTTTAGACGACATAATCAGGTGAACTTTTTCTGTGTCTGTGAAGTATAATCAGATCCTGATCTGTTCGTTAATTATCTTTGCCTGCATTATAGATAGAAAACAATGACCGAAGAAGTTTCTAAAAAAGTCGAGGAAATCACTCTTGAAACTGAGCAAAAAATTACACCTTGGGAAGTCGAAGGTGCTGTCGTTGACGGTAAAGCTGTGGGTATTGACTATGATAAACTTATCAATCAATTTGGTACCAAAAAAATTGGAGAAGAAACTTTGAACAGATTTCGTGAAGTCACTGGTCAAGAACCACACCACTTTTTGAAAAAAGGCATGTTCTTTTCTGAAAGAGATTTTAACCGTATTCTTGACTTATACGAACATGGTGAACAATTTTTCTTATATACCGGTCGTGGTCCATCTTCTGATTCTATGCACTTAGGTCATATGATTCCATTCATATTCACTAAATGGCTTCAAGAAGTTTTTGACGTTCCTTTAGTGATTGAATTGACCGATGATGAGAAATTCTTGTTCAAGCCAAAACTCACCATTGATGATGTCAAGAAATTCGCAAAGGAAAACGCAAAAGATATAATTGCTGTTGGTTTCAACCCAGAAAATACTTTTATCTTTTCTGATTTGGAATATATGAACTCTGCATTTTATGAAAATGTTGTTCGTGTCTCAAGACAAATTACTACTTCAACTGCAAGATCAGTCTTTGGTTTCCAAGATTCTGATTGTATCGGTAAATTACATTTTGCTTCCGTTCAAATTGCAACTGCATTCCCATCTTCTTTCCCTGAAGTTTTAGGTTTACCACCAAAAACTCCATGTTTGATTCCTTGTGCAATTGATCAAGATCCTTATTTCCGTGTTTGTAGAGATGTCGCAGATAAGTTAAAATTCAGCAAACCTTCGTTGATTCACTCTCGTTTTTTCCCTGCTTTACAAGGTTCTACAACCAAAATGTCAGCATCCAATGAGAATACTGCAATTTTCATGACTGATACTGCAAAGCAAGTTCAAAAGAAAATCAATAAATATGCATTCTCTGGTGGTCAAGCAACAGTTGAAGAACATAGACAATTTGGTGGTAATCCCGAAGTTGATGTCGCATATCAATATTTGTCTGTTTTCAAGGATGATGATAAATTGTTAGAGGAAACTTACAATTCTTACAAGAAGGGTGAGATGTTGAGTAGTGAAATGAAAAAATTATGTATTGAAACTTTACAAGAATTCGTCAAAGGTTTCCAAGATAGACGTTCTAAGATTGATGGTGAAGTTCTTGACAAATTCATGAAACCACATCAATTGGTTTGGGGTCAAAAGGAAAGACTTGTACCAGCCAAGCAAAGAGAAAAGAAGCAAAAGGCCAAAAAATAAAGCAAAAAAAAGATAGATCAAATGAGCAATAACTTTTCCAGTTATTCCTATCACGTTATAGAGTAATCGATAATTGGAATATTTTATTCTCTTTTTTATAAATTATATATATACATATTAAAGTTGGTTTTAAATTTCTTTGATAGATTTCAGTGCTTCTGATTCTAGCTTTTTGTACATTTTTTTTATGAATTCCTTACTAATGTCAAATTGCTTACCAAATTCATCATTTTCAAACCATTTTTCACTTTCATCAGCGGAAAGTTTCAAACTTTCTTTAGTTGTAATCAATAAGTCATCTCTCGGAATTTTACGACATATGCTTTTAACATAATTTTGGGCTTTATTGAGTTGTGATTTTTTCTTTTTATCGCCAAAAAATGTAGTAGAAGATGATCGCTTAATGATTGCAAATAAAATACGTTCTAAATCCAGCAATGATAAGTAATAATTATTACACTCAGCAGCAAGAACGTTGGTTGGTGCTTTTGGAACTTCAGGAACATTGGTGTCAGGTTTATTATCTAATAGCCATGTCATCACTTTTAGTATATATTTTTCCATTTCGGAGAAGTGCTGAAGATTACCTTTATTTTTAACGAGCGTCAAGAATTTTTCTTTATATTTATTCCAAACCCTACTATTTTGATCATATGTTATCAATTCACGAAGGATGGCTATCTCAATATATTGTTCATCGGCAGTACCGCTAAATGGACTCTCAAAAAAGGCTTCTATTTCTTGATGTTTTTGATGATCACCACATTGATAAATAATTTTCTTCTCAATATTTTCATGGAGTTTCAGATCAACGTCATTACCTTTTGATTCTATAATAGTATATGCGTTTTTCAAAGTTGGCAAGTAATCTCTGATAATGTCATCAATTGAGCGGTTTTCAGAGTTGATTCTAAGATGTTGGATATTTTGTAAAACTAAATCAAAATGAGTCAAGGAGTTTTCAACTCTCAATTTGAATTCAATAAATCCTTGAAGCTTACTGAACGTGGAATTTTCAAAGCACGCCATAATCATCTGAGGTAATTCCATTGCAACATTGTGGGAATAGAATCTTAATGCGGATGAAATTAAATCTTTGCTTCTTGTTTTTGATGAAAATTTATTCATAAAATGTGGTCCTAATGTATCAATTTGAACATTCTTGATACTCAAAGAATCATATATTTGCTTCAACGGAGCTGATAAATTTGTCTTCTTATATAATTTAGCAAGCCATAATTTCAAATGAAATTCGTATTTATTTTTCTCTGACGCATTTTCTAAGATAATAATTATATTCAAGACGGAATTGAAATTTAGGTCGTTTCGATTGATCATTAGATACGATTCAAGCGCAAGAATGAGAAACTCAAAACCGCTGTAATAATCAAAATCTTCGAGTTTCTTCTCCAAATGTCTGGTGACTTTATAATATTGACAACATAAAGAAAAAAATTCGGGATCTGTCAATAAACTCTTTGAGAGGCATGCCTTTATTTTGACATAATTCACTAGCCTATTCAAATCATTTTCCGTTGCAGTTCTCTCACCCGAGACAACACTTTCTAAATCTTTGCATTTGAACTGCTCTTCCAGAATCAGGAAAATTTTCTCATCAGGAATAACACCGCTTTTCAAAAAAGTTTCCAAATCTAGATAGCAGCACAATTTGTGCATGTATAAGTTCAAGTATCTTGTTAAGGCTTCCAATTTGGCAGTGACATCAGCCTCGTCGATCCATTCAATCATAGCCAACTGGCTATTTCTACCAACCTTATAACTTGAAATGATCTGATACATCTCATCTGTTTTATCTAAATTTTTAGAAGCCAAAATTGCCAGCTTCCAAGTATCCCAGTCATCAACACCAACTTTGACTAGATAGTTAATCGTTGAATCATATAATTGCTGCCATTTCCCAGTATTTTTGAGCTGTTCAAAGTAAATCAAAAGGAGTTCCAAATCACTTTCTTTCTCTAAAAAGCTTTTCAATTCATCAAGACATTTTTCAGTGTCACCTTTTTTCAGTAATAATTGGCATTTGACGTAAACTTCTTGAGCATTGAAGGACACATTGGACTCAGCTTCAATGTTTTCAATAATTTTCAATCCAAGTGCCGCCAACAGCCTATCTTTACCACCAGATAATCTGTCTTTCTGTTTGCAACATTCGATTGCAATATTCATTGAGGCAGCTGCCCAGAATTTGATCATTCTACCATTTTCGGTATTTGCTTTGAAAGATTTGGATAATGCCATTGTGGATTTCTGTAAACCTAAAATATCGTTCAGCTCCACCGTTCTCCTGAACCATTCATAGACTAAAGAAGGCGTTGAATATTTTCTTACAGCTGCTTCATATAAGTCGTCTTTTGGCTTGTAGTCAAGCATATGGAAAGATGAATCTAGAAGATTTAATGTCTTTGGATCGGATGGTACCTTGAATGCCAAGTTTACACATTCTTTGAGAGCTTGTTCCCCGGTTACCTTAGAATCGGGACTCAACGCCGAATTCGCAAGGATATAACATTTAGACGCTAAATTATGAGACGAGTTAGGTTGCTGTTGAATTTTCTTTTCAATCAATTGCAATGCCAAATTGAAGTTTCCCGCAGATATCGCAGCGTCAATCATTTGATGTCCAGTTGACATGACTAGAGTTTGTATTGTTTATAACGTGCCTTCGAGAATGATAAACCTGATGGATGGAGGAGGCCGAAAATTTAATCGTTGAAATTTTCATGCAGTCGCATGTCAAAAATATAAAAGATTTGATGTCTAATAAGTAATGTACGGTATTCGTTGGTGGCAAGTCAGTGTAGGTCTTTTTGTAAGGCCTTGTAGCCCAATGACATCATTTTTGAAAGATGAAAGATAAAGACTATGTACTATAAAAACTTGCTATATTTGTTATAGACTGGTGAAATAAGTGAGTGTGAAGACAGTATATACGTCTTATCCTGTTTCACGTTTTTGATAATTTTTACGTAAGAAAAAAAATCCAGAAATGACAAAGCAAAGGAAAGGTGTACTTGTGAATATAAGATAATAAGGGCTAACAAACTAACATCAAGCAAATAAATAGTCACCATTGACCCATCTGTTGACCATATCTAAACTATTAGATGGTTGGTCAAATGGCACCATGTGACCAGCATCAAAAACCCTGAGGAAGGTCAATAAACCATTGGATTGAACAGTACCGGCATGTTTACCATCAATTTTAGAATACCAATCTTTGATTTCCGCATTATTGAATGAATCTTTTCCAGACCAGTTCAATTCATTTGACCACCCTCTGTTACCCAACCAGTTACAAATGTAATCTTTATCACCAGCATAAAGTAATACAGGTACTTTTAATTCTAAAATTTCAGCAATGAATTGCTGGAATGGCTTTGGTTCATCACCAGCGAAAATGAAGTTCCTGAAAACTTGATCATCGCATCCAACGTACTGTTTAACTTCTGAACCTAATGCTGACATAACCTCTGGTTGATTCAAATATTGATCAATTGGTGCCATTTCTGGATAACAACCGTCTCCAATACATGGTTTCCTGATGTCATAATAATTTAATCCTGTTTTTTCGAATGGCCCCATCATTCTCTCACAATAAAGATTAGCTGGTAAACAAGTCAATGCATTTTGTGCATGATAACATGTTTTAATTAAGTTGGCGCATCTTGGGTACATCTTTTCCATGTTCAAACATTCTTCATCGGAAATTATTTGTTTATAGCCATTTTCAGTAGCGTTACAAGCCATTGGAATATAATAATAGTACTTAATTAAAGCGTCAGTAATACCATTGCCAATCATCACAGAACTTAAATTGAAAAATCTGTATTCGTTGTTCATGATAACACTTGCAATATTTGGAATATAATGACCGGCATATGATTCACCAGCAATATGAAAATCATTATTTGAAAATGAAATAAATTTGGAAAAGAATAATTGCAAAAAGGCGTAAACATCTTCGGCTGCTTGCTCAGTCGTGGATACACTGCTTTTCTCCGCATATGAATAACCGACACCAACAGGTTGTTCTAAGAATATTATCGAGGCATTCGAGTTCCATGAATATGGATTGTTGATAGGTTTTAAAGTGGTTCCATTGATTGATGAAGGTCCCAGTTCAAAAAATAAACCGGTCATTGAAGAACAGCCAGGACCACCGTTTAACCATAGAATAACGGGGTCGTTTGCAGGATCGTTTCTGCTTTCAAAGAACCAGAAAAAAAGATGTTTATCATGCTCGTTGATGTCAAAATAACCGGTGTGCTGCTTCACAGTATCAACACCTAATGACAAAGCATCTGAATGTTTTGACTCTTTGACTCTTAGGCCATAACTGGTGAACTCATTCAATTTGACATGCTCATAGTCAGTATTGTCCTCAAAATTAAATGCCCTCAAAGCACTCTTCGGAGCTTTTGGTAAATGCTGGTAATTCAATAACTCGTGCTCAATTTTGGAAGGTTCTACAAATTGTTCCAAAAGCCCCCAAGCATCTGAGGTTTCTTTATCAATTGAGTTTTTGTCAAAGAAACCGGAGTTAACATATTTATCTAAAATTGGGTGACGACTACTAGCTCCAGATAACACATTCTGATCATAATGTCCGCCAATTGGATTCGCAAGCACGGTGGTTAAAAGCGGCAACACAGAGATTGCACAATTCAAAGATAGCTTCATTTTTGATTTAGCTGTACAAATAAAAGAAGCATATATTAGCAGCAGAGAGGGAATGGGGTTGGTTTTCTTATCTCCAAAAAAAAAAAAAAAAACTCGTTCGCGTGCCAAATCTTTAAAACCCTGTGAGTAATGGGACTGTGGCTGGCTATATCCGATTGCATTCAGGTGATGTAACTTTAAAAAGTACATCCAATGGGGCCTGGGTCTGAAAAAATAGATGAGCCCATTAATTAGATTGTTTATATTTTATATATGCTACAATGTAAACTGCTATTATATTTGACGGCGTGGAGGTTTGAAATTTGCGTTCTTTTTACGAGAGGCAATAGGAACAGGCGTATTTTCTTTGAAACATTTCACAACTGAGCAGAATTAAGCACTGTAAGCAAAAACAAACTGCGTAACTCGCATAAATGCACAGGTATTGATCAAAGTATGTTCAGTGCTAAAGAGTGTATAAAGTAATGTATAAACGAATAAAGGGTTTTGTTTTGGTACACCAATTCCCCCGCCCCAGATGCTCTATTTGTCTAAGGAACCTCTAAAAATATGGTAAGCGGAAGCTTGGTTGGTTGCGAAAACGAGAGTTTCGGCAATGACGGTGTTTTCAGGTCTTGAAACGGCGAAAAGAATCAATTCTGCGATATCAGTACCATATAATGGCGCTGTACCTTCGTAAACTTTATCAGCCTTGCTTTGATCACCCTTGAATCTAGTTAAAGAGAATTCTTCGGTTGCAACATTTCCAGGTTCAACTTCGATGATTCTGATTTTGGTATTAACGAGTTCTTCTCTTAAGACGTGGGTAAATGATCTCAATGCGGCCTTTGTTGCACAATAAATACCTCCACCTGGATATGGATTTCTACCAGCAACGGAACCCAATTGAACAATATCACCACAATTTCTTTCCTTCATTTGCTTAACAACCAATTGTGTCAATTGGATCATACCTAAAACGTTGGTTTGGAACATTTCATCCACATCTTTTGGGTCGACAGATCCGATCGGATCTAAACCTAGAGCTTTACCTGCATTATTAACCAAGACGTCAATAGTGGAAAATTCTTCTGGCAAATCTTTCAAAAATGGTTCAATAGTATCTAGTTTAGAGACATCTAAAGCTGCAATGTAAACTTTGATGGCTGAATATTCCTTTTCCAAATCTGCTTTTAATGCTTCTAGCTTTTCCTTTCTTCTAGCAGCTAAAACAAGCTTTAATTCACCTTTAGCAGCTTCGGCAAAATATTTAGCCGTGTGATAACCAATACCTGTTGAAGCACCAGTAATTAAATAGGTCTTACCTGCAAGTCTTTGAGCAATATTACCAAACATTTTGTATATCCTTAAGTCGTTCAATTGAGAACCAAGTTGTTTCAAAAAGGAATGAGTAACGTGCAATCACACAATCTTCAGCAAGGACCCACGGTCCCTTTTATAACTTTATTTCCCAGGAACGAATCCACGACAAGCACGGAACCCGAGCCCCGCGGCCCGCTTTTCGCTACTGCTGCAATTTCCTCTTTGGACAAATCTAAGCAGATAGATAGCCGATAATGTCAATGCAAGAGCGGCAGCGCATAAGTTTCTACTTTTAAAGGTTATTCTAACTAAACTTTTATGTCGAGTGATAAAAAAATAAGGGAAATAACAAAAATACAAAATCAAAAAAGTATAAAGTAAAATAAAATGAATAAATTTTAAAAGATAAAGTATGAAAACAAATATGTCTGGATGGCCCAGATAAGTTAGAGTATAATGTAAATGAGTTATCCAATGAGTTCAACCTCATGAATGTGTAAACATGGAATTTTTTATTACGGTACCGCAATCCACTCAATCTAGTACTTTTCCAACGGTAGCGCCCGTAGCAATATGCTTTTCACTATCGTCGACCTTTTTAAGAGATTTACCTAAAGAGATTTGTCCCAAAAGTGCATTGATGTCTGGTGGGCCTCCTGTTGGAGCTGCTACTAGTGGTGGCGCTGAAGGAGGTGCAGGAGGAGGAGGTGGGGGTATGGAAGCTGGAGGTGGAGGTGGAGGAGGTGGTCCTGGAGGTTGAGTGGATGGAAGTGGAGGGACTTGAGAGGTACTAATCTCTGGAGTTTCAGACGGGATTTCGGGCGACGAAGGTGGTGTTGGTTCTAAAAATGACGATTCTTCAGATTTTGCATCGTAAAAATCACCTTCTTCTCTATTTGAAGATACCTCTAATTCACTAGTCGATCCCACAGGTGCAGCCACTTGAGGTACCTGCGAATTGACGGTGGAATCAAATTCTGCCTGGGAATTTTGGCCAGAAGAACCAGGTGTTTGTATAATATGATAACGAGTTTCCGGGATTGGCGGTGGGAAAACGGAAGTAGTTTGGATTGGACTCTCAGGTGGTGATACTGTAACAGCCTCAGGTGAATCAAGCTCCCCTTTTTTAACTTCAGTTCCTTGTTCAGTCGAGCGGATTGGAGGGATATAGGTGTTCGATCTTGATGGCTGTGAATTACCTCCAAATAACATAGAGGCAAGCTCTGCCTGCTTAGTGGTATCTGGCATCTCGTCATCACTTTCTTGGTTATCTGAGTCACTCCATCCATCATCATTGTTCTTACCCATTTGGGATGCTCTCTGCTTTTTTAATTTGTTGACGTCAACTTTACTTGTATCTGTAGAACTGTTAGAATGTTGAGGCTTTGAAAAAGGATTATTGCTCATTTCTTTGGTTTCCTTTTGCTGCAACATTGCCGCAAATGGATTATTACTTGGAGTTTCAGCTGCCTGATGTTGAAGCGCAGTAGGGGTTTCATGCGCTTCCGAGGCAACAGGAACAGGAACTTCTTCGTTCTTAATTTCTTTTTTGATTTCTGTCGTTGATTCGTTATTCCAACTGTCATCTGAGTCCGCTTCTTCCTCTTGCTTCTTTAAAGCAGCCATTTCAGCTTTCAATTGCGCAAGTTTTGCTTCCTTTTCACGTTTCTTTCTATCCTTTCTTTCTTTTTCACGTCTTTCTAATTCTTTCTTCTGTTCCATCAGAGCTTTATACTCCTCATCATCCTCGCTACCTTCATCGCTTGATCCGTCGCTATTTTCACCAATGTTCGCTACGCTAGGTTTTGATTTTGGTATTGGTGGTGGTGTGGAAGTCTTCCCCTCAATATATTCATCTGCTATTGGAGCTGATACTGGTGTCTCTGCAACGTTAGAAGCGGACCCGGTAGGTTGATTTGAAACTGAAGAGTTACCTTTTCTATGAATACCTAATTTTGCCAATCTTTCATTCATCCTCTTTTCCGCTTTTTCTTTAATTTTTCTAGCTCTTTCTTCAGCAGCGCTCAATCCATTTGATACAGCTGATATAACTGGCTTTCCAACAGCCGCGTGAATCTCAGAAACACCATGTAAATGAATGGAGGAATTATTTTTTAATTCTTCGGGCTTACTAGAGTCAGCATTTTTTGATTGCGGCTGATTCAAGTATGGGTTGGATGGCAATGATGACTGCGCAATCGCAGTTTGATGAGCTGGTCTAGTAGAATTCAAATAATCGATAAAATCTGCAACCTCTGTATTTTGAACACCTTCTTTCTTTTCCCACTTAGCATGACCAATAGACATCGAATTTGTCAAATTTAATGAATCTGAAATATCGTCAATTAAAGATTTTATTGACATTGAAATATCTTTAATAGCCTCCTTTTCATCGTTAGCATTTTGAGTTATACTGACAATTTCATCGTTAATTTTAGTTTCATTAGTTTCAAATGCATCAAAGTTTGGAACGGGTTTACCTGTTAGTTTTGCCATTTTTGCCTGTAACAATGCTTTTTGTTTTGCAATTCTTTTATCAGACTCTGTAATCTCTCCGTTTGGACCTGATCCTCTAATATCAATACCAGTTGGATTCTCCTTTTGAAGCTTTAGTCTGAAAAGTTCGATTTTTGCGGCTTTGATTTTGTCATCCATTTGATCAATTGCATCGACCAAATATGAAACCTTATCAGAAAATTCGTTCAACTTTATACCTAACTTCTGTTTCTCCTCAACAGAATCAGTATTAGAGCTATTATTCAATGAATTCAGTTGAGATTGTAAACTCTTTATCTTGGTCTTAAGTAACTCTATTTCATTAACCATTTGTTGTTTTGCTTGACTTTCTGAAGAGTTGGAATCTTCTGCGTCAATAGCTTCTAACAAAATTTTCTTTTCGTGGATCTTTTTCTTCAAATCTTCAATCGAAAGTTTTGCAGAAAAGGCATTAGAAGGTGAATCATCCTGCTTGACATTCTTGGTTCTATGTCTAGCGTTGGAGACGTATGTGATGGAATTATCATCATTTTTGTAAGTTGTACCAGACCGGGAAACGCCTTGTTTAACATTTGAAGGACTTCCTACGCCCCCGTTTGCCGCTTGTTTCTTCAATTCATGTTTCATAGAGTCGACACTATTTTCCAATACTTTTGAAGATGGAGGAACAAGTTCAGCTGGCAAAAAATTCGGAATGTCAAACCCATTCAATCTCCTATAAATTAAATGCATTGCAACTGCAAACTCGTCTTTATTTAATTTACCTTTATTGCCTTGATCGGAGAGTGTCCAAATCTTTTCTAAGTCCGAAAAGCTTAAACCTGATTTGCTGAAAACACCAATTGCAACATCACCTGCAATAAACCCTTTCTTTTCTTTATCCCATTGTTTGAAAATGTTATCATAGATTACTTTCTCCTGTTTAGTAATTGCCCATGTAACATTTGAAGAATTCATTCCTCCCATTTGATTTTGCAACGATAAGGTTTGGGTCTGAGCATTGGGCATAAAGTGAGATTGCATCATGTCCAAACCTGGTAAACCTCCAGTTGGCATTGAAACAAATCCCCATTGCCCTGGTCTTCCTGTTGGCATCGGTTGTAAACCTGTTGGTTGAGAAAATAAACCTCCGGTAGGTTGAGACATAAAACCACCAGTTGGCTGAGACTGGAAACTGGTTTGCTGCGACATAACACCACCAGTTGGTTGAGACTGGAAACTGGTTTGCTGCGGCATAATACCACCAGTTGCCTGTGACATAAAGCTAGTCATTGGGGGAGCAGTACCTGTTTGTTGGGCAATCAAACCACCTGTTTTTTGAGCAAAAATTCCGGTTGGTTGAGATGTCAAGAATCCGTTTTGCTGGTTAACCGGAACCAAACCTGAAGTTTGTTGGGCGGTTAATGGAACTAAGCCTGTTTTTTGAGATTGCAATGGGACTTGAGAATAGCCTGTTTGCTGTGGCATCTGGTTGGCGGTGTTCACGAACTGATTTTCGTTTTTCACACCAATATTGAAATTGATTGCATCGACAAAACCAGTGACCTCATTTTTAATTTTCAATGGTAACTCAAATGGAATTTGTTCACCATTTCTTGCCAAGTTAGCCAAGTGTAAAGCAAGGCAAAATTCAGGGAACATCAAAGAACCAGATTTGTTAGTATCCGCTAACTCCCAGATTTTGGACAAATTAACTGCAGTTAATTGGGATTTCATTAAAATTGATTTAGCCATACTACCTTCCATTGAATTTTCGCCTTTTGGAACGTTGTTTCTGAAAATTGTCTCAAATCTACTTTGATCTCTAGCAGAAATAAATGAAAGTCTAATGTTAGGTAGTGTCAAATCGTTATTTTGAGATCCCATACTAGTTAAATTCGAAATAAATCCTGTAGGTTGCGCGGTTAGGGGTTGATTCATACCAGTTGCTTGAGATTGCAATGGCATGGAGCCAAAAGTAGTTGGCGGTTGTTGGTAATTTCCAGTTTGTTGCGCCATTAAACCGCCGGTCGGTTGGGATTGAAAACTAGTCATTGGTGGACCATTTTGTTGTTGGGTGTTCCAATTAATACCACCTGTTGGCTGAGATGTGAATGTTGTTTGGTAACCACCTGTTGGCTGCGAATTGAAAGTGTTTTGGTAACCTGTCGCTTGGGAAGTCAATCCTTGATTACCATTTTGTTGGGCATTCCAGTTAAGACCACCTGTTGGTTGAGAATTAAAGAACGGTTGGGATTGATAGCCCGTGGCTTGCGAATTTAAGCTCTGATTTCCTGTCGGAAAAGACGGAAAGGAAGCTTGATAGCCAGTTCTCTGCTGATTTAAGCCCTGATTACCAGTTGGCTGTGATTGGAAACTGGTTGGTGGTTGTTGTTGCGTTTGTTGGTAGCTATTTTGCTGAGATCCAAATGAAGGCGCAGGAGGTTGAGAAGACTGAGGGGCACCAAACCCATAACCAGTTGGTTGATTTTGCAGCTGGTTGTATTGGAACTGATTTGGTGGCTGAGTAGGCGGCGGTGGTGGTGGTTGCTGCTGTTGTTGCTGATTAGCCCAATTGTTGGCGTATCCCGTTTGCTGAGGATATTGATTGCTACCGTAACCAACCTGGGGTTGTTGGTTGCTGTACGGATACATTGTGGCGGGTTAATTGGAGTTTGATGGATTTCGGAAAATTTCAGTAACTCTGATAGGTATTATAGAGTAGTCGTTTTTCTGTGTCTTGTTTTTGCAAATCAATTGAGGATGCAAATTTGAAATTCAGTATATGTAAACGAGGATAAATTGACGCTTAAGTTGATATCAATCTGGTCAGTAGAGATAGAGATGCGCACAAAATGAGAAGAGTCTCTACATCCTCCAGAAGACAACAACATTTGTCGAATATGAATTTGAGGTCTCCTGCCGCCCGCCACAAAAATCGTTCGCGTAAATAGAATGGGGAGCCATTGGGGAAGCCTGAAAGTGGTATGTTGGCGTAGCACATAGTATAGCCGGAATGTATAGTAATTCAGAAGGTGTGGTGATTAGAATGTATGTGTAAAGACGTATACCGGGTAAAAAATCTAATAAAGTAATGCGTAAGTATTGAATTATTGCACGTCTACATAAACGTTAAAACGACATTCCGAGTATAAATAAACGGCGTTTTTTACTATTAGACTTGAAAGTAATATGGACTGATGGTTCGTGAATTGGACCTTCTTTGAAAACAAAGCCACAGAAACCAAAATCATCAGGATTTTAATGTTCATGTGGCATTTGCTTGTTGCAAGTTGAGATGAGATCGCTAATTATCGCTTCCTTTTATTTATGTTTTTGTAACATAGTGCGGCTCAGCCACTATCTTATATTACGTACGCTACACAGTACACATGTACAAGTACAAGCTTACTAGACAGTATTTAGAGAGTTCCCAAGAGATCTATAAATACTGCTCTATTCCCACTTTATACTACACTTTATAACCTTTATAGCCAGTCAATACTGGACCCAATAACCTACCTATTGAGTACTCAAGCTTATGATACAGTTTTTGGTTTATAAGGTTTCCTGGAACTATGCAAAAAATGGTAGTTATATTGAATTGAATGCAAATACAGCTATTAATGTTGCAAGGACATTGGACAAAATTTCAAAGTAGGGTTTATCATTAATATTAAATATCTAAAGAAACAAGGGTAGAAAAAAAACAAAAAGAAATATAGAAAAAATTGCTATAGCAGCAAAAAAGATACAGATACAGCTACTATGGCTGTATATCAATATCTAGTGTTCATTTAGTCTTATATGAACAAAGTAAACTCCAACTAATTTAGACGTGTGTCCATTAGTTGAAGGAAATTGGATTATTTGTCTCTTTCATGCTTATTTAGTTTCAAAGTCTTTATTTTTTTATTTTTTGGTGAATCAGTTTAATGTCTAAGTATTGTAATTATCTGAAAAATCAAAAAAGGCTACCTTGATCAAGGTTATCTATTGTGGAAGCGCCAAGCATCTTTCCCAAATTATTCATCAGCAAGTTGTTTGATATAGACTGATTGTCAGAAAATTGTTGTTGCTGCTGTTGAGATTGATAGTTTGGATCTACCGGTGATACTAAGTTGCTGGCATTGCTAACACTATTGCTGTTACTTGTCGAATTGTTAAAAGGCGTTGATTGAACACTATTTTGGTACAAATTTTTGTTTTGACCCAAAACTGCATCGACGTTCAAACCGTTGTTCTCTAAAAACCTCTTCAACTGAAGGTTTTCATCAAAGAGGAAATCACATTTTTTCTCTAAATGTTTTATGTATTCTGTAGCTTTGGCAAGAATGGTTGCTTTATTCAATTTTTTGGCAGGTTTCAATCCATCTAGCTTTTCTTCGTCATCTGAATAACCATCACCTTCATAAAAATCATCTGTTTCTTCTACCTCCATTGTGGTGCTTCTCGTTCTGTGATTGCCATTCTTGGCGACTAAGATACGTAGCGCAGGAACACAATTTCTGAGCTCAATGATCTTTGAATTAATATTAGTTCTATATTTTTTTTCAATGAGATTATGGGATGATTTAACTTTACGACCAAGTTTAACCTCAGATTTATCTTTTATGTGTGAGTGCACATGATTTGGAGCGTGTGACTGAGTAGTGGATGCGCCTGAAACCAAACTTGTGTTTGATGCATTGGATTGAATTTTAGAGGAGAGATTATGTTCTTGTTGTGTTTGTGGGATATTGTTGTCAATTTGTTCTGGAGATTCCCTCTTTACTGAGTCCTCATCGGCTTCAGCAACGGGGTTTAAATTTTGTTGAAGATTTTGCTGGATTTGGTGATAATTATCATTAGTGTTAAAAGTCACAGTACTATTTGAAGCAGATTCGGCCATTGGAACTGGGACAAATAATTGAGGGTATAAGATATCATTATTCATACTATTGCTTGGCTGCATAGAAATATCATACCCATTTTCGTCGTGACTATATTGGGAATCTACGTTTGAGTTTGTTGCACTCAGAAAAAAGTCGGGAGAAGAACCTGTCGAATATGGTGATAAAATCCCTGAATGAATAGAGCTGACAGCATCGTTTATATCATTGAAGTTGACTTCAGATGAACTGAATTGAGACGAATTACTGACAAAACTGCCGAATCTTGAAGGGTGTTCGTCTTGCTGACTATGTTGAGACATATTGTCATAATTTGCAGCAAAATCAATGGGCTGACTGTTCTGGGAAAACTGGTTTTCCTGTTGTGGTTGTTGTTGTTGATGCATATTTTGAGATTGTTGAACAAACGTTTGAGTTCTTTGTTGTTGTTCCTCCAAAGTTTGGTTTGTGAACAAACCGTTATAATTAGTATAATTATTATTCATCGTTCTAGCAATATTGTTGATTTCTTTGGTTTAATTAGAGGGGGGTAAAGTTTTAGTTATTGTAAAAAATTGCTGGTTTTCCTTTTATGTGATTCGATCAATTTAATAATACTTTATATGTTGTTGTTATCAGGATCCAAAAAGATCTGTAAGCTTTTTTTTTCAAGTAACGGGGTGATTTATATTTAATAATAGCAAAAAGGATACACTTCTCTTTTATTCGCAGACAAGGTGATGAAGTTGGGTGCTGTAGAATATAGCCGGATTATTATGAAACAAAGAAAAGGATGTTTAAAAATAGCTGTACAATATCAAATAAATTAATTTATGCGAGGACGTTGGAAAAATGGAAAAATTAAATTAAGTTCCAGCAGTTTGCCTATACTTTTCAGCCGTCGTTTCCTGGATTAAACTTTTATGGTAGATCGCATTTAATGCTTAGTAGACAAACTCTTAAGGGTTGGCCAGGATAATGCCTTTTTTTTTTGAGCTATTGTAGCTTCTCTCTCCTTCAATCGTAATACGGCGTCATAGCTGTGTAATGGGATTGGTAGCGTGAATGCTGCTGTACTCGGTGCTAAGAACAATGAAACAAAATCAATGAATAGATGACCAAAAAGAAAAATATTCTCAAAATTACAGGTGTTTAGGAAATAGTACTTGATTGTATACAAAATACTGATAGCAGACACTCTGCGTTATATATGTGGACCATGCTAGAGAATATATAAGATAACGCAATATTGACTGATCACATGTACCAGCTATGACCTGATAGAAAAAAACCGTTGAATTCAAGTAGCTGGGTATAGTACGATCCTAGTAAAAAACTACACGTTATTCGGCATATATGAAAACAAAACCATAACAAAAGCTTGATGGCAAGTAATACAGCCACGTAAATGGAGGAGTACGGCTATTTCTGATTAATCATACGATACCAGCTGATTCGCAAAATGCGGTTTCTATTGTGTGAACAAGAAAAACAAAATGTGTCGTCATATATTTTAAAAAAAACTGATCATTAAAAAAATTAATGCGGTTTATGTGGATCGAACACATGGCCTCCAGATCTTCAGTCTGGCGCTCTCCCACTGAGCTAAAACCGCTTTATTGAAACTGTAAGAGATTTTGTTGGGGTCATTAATATTCTTTATGACACGTAATAATAGTAGATAAAATAATCTCTTGTCAGATCTTTTATTAACTATCGCACAGAAACAATCAGCCGGAAAGGATGGCTCTTCATTGACGTATATAATTAGCTGACGCTTTATATATAGAAGCCACTAGGTATGACTCCTTAAGGTTGTCTCTAAAGAACGTTATTACGAATGCAAGTTGTTCTGCATGGATGTGGACATGTAGCGGTATTTATTTTACGTCCATCAATTCCAGCTCGGGAGCGTCGGTTCCGACGCTCAACCGTATTCATCGCTACTCCATGACTCAACCCAGCTTCTTGAAGCTTCTGGACAATTCTCGAAATCCCATGATTTCGGCTCAGCCTAAATGGCTTACGTAATGTCTCCAGCCATGCTCCTGCTGTCGCATTTTATTACTTACAATACCCCCTGTTTTGTCGAAACATCGTCCCGATGTTCAAAGCTCAAAAACAAAACTTTCTTAGCAGCAAAAAATTAACATATGATCGAATCTACCGAATTGAAGCAACCTGCCAAATTTTCAAGCTCCTCGCGAGCAAACCATCACACACCAGATTGCACCCACAAGCACAAAAAATTTTTATTTTTTTTCTTTTACTATCTCACCGTTTATGGTACCACTCACTAAGGAAATGTCCAAAGTCCAATTCAGTAACCGCCTGTCAATTGATTTATTTACTTCAATTCTATGATTCAATCTCAAAAATAACGGGGAAACAATTGACAGAACCAATTACCTACTACACTACCCTAATTACACCTTCTGTGTAACCATAGATCACTCCTACCGATTTATCTAAATCCACCATCTGTTCATCTTCCTAATTTTTCTGTGTTTGTCTTTCTTATCGTAAGATGTTTATTGCATAAAAGAACAAAGTTCCCCGGATATTCTCACATGTCATGTTAAGCTGTTCTGCAGTAACAGTGGTCGCTTGAGAAGGATCACAGCTCTAATACCACAAACGCACCGCGAGTCTCGTAAATCCACTAATCCTAATCATTTCAATTATCCGAGCACGTAGTTCATTACCAGTCATTAGCGCATTAAACTGCAATGTCCTAGACCCGTGAAATGGTTTGAATCATTGAATATTCAACATACGATCTTTTGGTTATGTTTTAGTAAAATTACCCGTACAGGAGAGTCTCCTATCGTTTTTCACCAACTTCCACGAACCAAAATAAACAGACTGTATCTTTCAATACTAGAGTAATCAATCCGAATGCATTATGATGTAACAGATATTTTGGCCTACCCTATACTCCAAGAATCGTTATTCCGAGTAAATTTCAATCCTAATTTTCTTCTATGTTGCACTAAAATATAAGTAATTGAACACAATCTTATGTGAATTCTCTCAGTATATCTTTCCACTAGAGAATTTCAGTCATTAATTTCAATATTGATTGTGCTGATCTCTTCTGAGTCAGACATCTAACCAAATGTACTTCAAATGGTTACATTCATTTGGGCATGCTAAGTTGAATTACATGCAGATACGTTATGGGTAAAACTTTCTTCCAATCACGTAAATTCATCTATCATCGTTTCTTTTCAAACGGTTGACTAAGTCTTTATTAACGTTTCTTATGGTTTATCCATTAGCTTATGCAATGATTTTACGAGAACTTACTTTCGAATACTTGTTATGATGTGCAACGTTCCCAAAAATGTTCACAAATCAGCACATTGTGTTCACCACAAGCATCTAATGATAACATTCTGTTAATCTGTGATTATTTGCATGTTCAAGTCACAATCAGTTCTCTTTTTGTTCGTCTATGTTTAAGGTATGTCGTCTTCGTTGTGCAACTCTGTTAGTTCTATTAAGTTATGTTTATGTTGTCGTCAGGGTGGCAATTATTCGGTGGAGTGTCCTTCACGACATCTTCTATCTTCAATTTCGCAGCACAAAATATTAGCTTGGGGTGTATCGACCGGAAAATCGATAACGGTAGAGGATCTCTGTCTGTAATGTAGCTGATGTGGAGGTGGAGGTACCTGAATGACAAACACAGATAATCGTCCGTTCACTTAACTTTAAGTAACCTCACTTTAAATTCAATAAACACATTCTATTTCACTGGACTCCTTAGTTACTTCATCTACGCACTTTTCAACGGAGCACCAACTTGATCTCCTTGTTAAACTTGCGGATAAAAGATACCAGGTGAGATTTTTCATGGCTGCATCGACAACATAACATTAACAAATGAACACTTTTCTTCGTCTTTAACTCAAACTCAATTAACATATAAACTTTACCAATAATATTAACAATACCAAAACTGATTCTTGATTCACTGAGACTTCAAATACATTATGTCAGTATCTAAGTTGAACTTTCACAAATACATTATGTCAGTATCTAAGTTGAACTTTCACAAATCCATACTTATGAAATTAATAGTTAACTTGTATCTAGTAAACTTTCACGTTTTTATATTCAGATTTTTTACCAGTGTAGGGATTCTTTTCTCTTCTAGACTTATGGTCATTCCCCCCTTTTTTGGCAAAAAAAAATTCTCTGATTTTTTGAGGCAATTTTCCCCCTTAATAAACTTATTATAGCGTCTTTGATTGATTGATTCGTCAAGAGCGTTAATTAGCAGCTGATAAGATAGTTAATAACTAGCCGGTGCTACCAATTGTAAGAGATTTTGTTGGGGTCATTAATATTCTTTATGACACGTAATAATAGTAGATAAAATAATCTCTTGTCAGATCTTTTATTAACTATCGCACAGAAACAATCAGCCGGAAAGGATGGCTCTTCATTGACGTATATAATTAGCTGACGCTTTATATATAGAAGCCACTAGGTATGACTCCTTAAGGTTGTCTCTAAAGAACGTTATTACGAATGCAAGTTGTTCTGCATGGATGTGGACATGTAGCGGTATTTATTTTACGTCCATCAATTCCAGCTCGGGAGCGTCGGTTCCGACGCTCAACCGTATTCATCGCTACTCCATGACTCAACCCAGCTTCTTGAAGCTTCTGGACAATTCTCGAAATCCCATGATTTCGGCTCAGCCTAAATGGCTTACGTAATGTCTCCAGCCATGCTCCTGCTGTCGCATTTTATTACTTACAGAAACAAAAAAATAAGCAAAGTTTTATATGCTCCTCAACATATGACCCTTTATTGTAAAAAAGAAAGCAGTTTTTTGAAGAATTTGCCGATTATAGTGCAGAAGTGCATCTATTAAAACATTTCTTTTAACAATAATATTCTCTTGAGCTGAGTACAAGATTGAAGCCCCGTAATAATACAATGTCTTACATTTGAAATGTTAAATAATAAACGATACTGCAAAAAAACAACAAATATGAGCTCGGAGCCTGTAGACAGATAACTAAATTACCTCTGTTCTCTCACCATCCTAACCGGCTTTTCGCTTCAACAGAAATTTCGAGTGGAAACTCTTTTACCCTCGTAGGATTGTTTTAGAAAATAATAACTTTGTTGTAGCTACATTATATTCACAATAGTATATATATTTTTCTATTTAAAATACGCCAAATCTGCGACTAATATTATCGCTATCATGATGGCTATCGTTTTCAACTGCCGGAGATGTTAGATCATTAGCTTTAGTCGTGATATGGTGGTGAATCTCCTTTAAGAAGTCAGAATATGACGGTGTCAAGTCACTGGACTGATCTTCCACAAACATGGATTGGAATTCCGGCTCATTGGCATCAATCCGAAACCTACAGAGTTCAACACTTTGCTTTTCGATGCCACTAAAATGTCTTGAAAGATAAGTGATAATATTGTTGACCTGAAAGGAAATGTAAGTATCCAATTTTGGTAGCTGAGAAATGAACGGTGTTGTGCTTAATTGATTGATGGATTCAACCTCGTGTCCAAATAGATCCTTTAATAACAGTTTGTTAACATCACTATGTAACCAAATTATGATTCTATCCCCGTTGTATACTAGATATGCCCCCCCAAATTCCAAATTTGTCATATTCATTGGCATTGTTTTACCTAGATTAATCAGTCCAGTTTCTTCATTGACTGTGAAATCTCCATCTTCCAAAGCATGGATACAGTATAGCTGTGGATACAAATATGTAGACAGTTTTGGCAAGCAAAAATGGGATAAATTAAACATGGATTCTACTCTTTTATCGGGTATAACAGTTTTTTCTTTGAATGCAGGGGTTTTCAAAATTGATAAAATCATCATTGGCAAAGTCCTCAAGCTTTGAGGCAAAACTAACTGTGTTGGCAAAGAATTGTTTTTTCCAATGAAGTGTTTGTATGCAGCCATTATTTCTGAACATTGCATTTTTAATAGATTCCTCAAGACAATCATGTTAGTAGTTCTAGCTTTTTCAATGGCTCGCTTCAACAATAATTTCACGATAGAGTCCTGATCGCTAAAATCAAAAACTTGTTGAATCCTTTGAGTGATTGACAAAATACTATTGACCACTCTCACCTTTCTAATGCCGTCTGCTGATGTATACAACAGGGCAGCCTGGAAATGTGCGTCTTTGGAAATGTCCAGTTTGGAATCGTAAGAAATATCACAAACAACAGAAGTGTCACCTGAAATAATAGGTAGCAGAGGCGCCGAATCCCCCGAAACTGTTTTGAACGGTCCATAGTACTTACTAACTTGTAATCCTCGTGAACAACGAACCTTCAGTTGTCCTTGATAACCTGAGATATCTTGCACAATTCTTTTCAATTCATAGCTAAATGTAATCTCATCCCGATCAACATTAAAAGGAAGCCATTCTTTAACGGAACCTCCAGTATTATATGCAACAAAGCCTAAGTTAATCAAGTCAACATTTGAGTTGGTAGCAACGAGCAGGTTTAGTCCAATATTATTTTTTACAAACTCATTTGTTATATCCTCGTAAAATTTATTATCAGGTGTTAGGATATCTTTGATAAATTCAGAATGTTGCTTGTGCTTGTTAGTTTTCAATACTAATGTACCCGGTCCAAACGAAGGTAACGTCGATAGGATAGCAATTACTTGACCACCACCATAATCTTTTAGCATATCGTTACAGACTTTCATTAAAGGCCCGAAAGTTGACTCCGAAGCAGCAGCACTGATTTCTTTCTGTTCAATTTTAAGTAATGTTGTTTCAATGATTTGCGAAGACTCAACGGGATCAACAAACAAACCCTCAAGAAATGGAATAAAGGGATCTTCTAAATCAGAAATTATAGAAATATCTGGTTTCATTAAATCGGAGGATAGATTGAAAAAATGTAGCCTATCATCAAATCCAACAATAGAAATCTTTGTACCTTCAGGTAAATTAGACGAGCCATCATCCTTATATAGTGACATTCTAATTGCAGAACAGGCAGTTTCAACTAACTTTGATTTGTAAGAATTAAATGATAAATCTATCAAAAAGATTCTGTGTAATTTTGAAATTGGTTTATCGTCATCGCTAAGGTTATATTCCTTTGGCACAATATAATCAACAACACCTGTATGTAATTCAGGGCGAGTGTTATAATCATCTCTCACTCCATGAGCGCTCATGGTAGATGCGTATTCGATTGGAACAGGTGACTTGAAACCACAAATATTACAAGTCATCGAGCTACCATGGTGTTGCATAGCTGGATTCAGATAAGCACGACATCTACCACATCTTGGAACCGTCTCGCCTTCATTTATTTTAATTTGCGGCACATCCATCGGTGGTGCTTCTGATGAAGTACAATCTGCAAATGGTCTTAAAATCAAACCCAAGGGAATTTTCGATTTTTCTCTCAAATCTTCAGAAAATGGAATACTATACATTGTCGTTCTTGCAAACTGCGGAATTGCATTTGATTCATCAACGGCTTTATACTGAGTACCGGCTAATGGAGGATGAACATCATGGAAACTCATAAAGGTGTTTTCTTTATAAAATTCATTCATTTGGTTTCTCAATCCTGAAAGCGATAAGTCTTCTGAAACCGTTGGTTGATTGATGTTGTATGTATCTGGTGAATGTGTCATGTTACTAGGATCAGTAAAAACTTCCCCCCTTGAATTGGGATTTATTTGCGATCCTTGCTGAAATTGAGACATCAAGTTTGCATCTGTAGTTGACGCTAGATATCCCATATTTGAAGCATTGTCATACATTTGAGCAGAGCCTGGTTGTGAAGGTAAAGTTTGAGGTGAACCTATTGTGGTCGCTTCATGGGTTGCAGGGGGAGGAAACAGTCCAATATTGAATGAAGCTGCATTTGGATCAATCGAATGCTCCTGCTGTGGTATGTAAGACTGTGAAGATAAGTCATGAAATGCATGTAACCCTCTCTTCTTTTTGTATTTAGTTGAAGGTGGTTGTGATGAATTGGACTGGAAGTGTGAATTACCGTCATCATCGTCATGTAATGCGAGATTTTCCACACCACTAGCCAAAAGATCTTGCTGAGATTTTACAAATGCATCAATTGAACTCATGTTAAGCCTAGCTTCCCGGGTGTTGTATTTTGTAATATATCGTGTTGGCAAATGCTGTACTTGGAAATGTTAAAATTCCACCACATGTAAATTTCATGCGAGTATCGGCGACGTTTAGATCAAAACATTGAAACTGGGAGCTACAACAATATAACTGTCGCGATCTGTGAGAGACAGTAAGCTCAATTTAAAAACCATCGTCATTTAACAGCGTATAAGTATTAGATACCTTTGAGGAACAAAATATTCTTTATGCATAAGAGTATGCTTTTCAAAGACTTGAGGGTTTTCATGAAAACTAAAGTGTACTTTATTGACAGCGTTTTGATCCTCATTCATTATTGAACGACAAACATTCATAATATTTTTTCAAAACTTCTGACGGTTTCTAACAACAAGAAAAACCCCAAAAAATTGCTTTCCACTTGGAATGCTTTTGCAATGTCAGCTTCTCACAAAAATATTGATTATATTTCAATAATCAATGAGTACATTAATTTCCAATAACCTCTTATTTTTTCAACTAAAGCATTGCGCAAAATAATGGTGTTCTTTAAATAGAAAGCAAATTTATTTCATAGCAAAAAAACAAGCAAAAGGCGGCATCTAACTCGTTACGACCAGCAAAACTATCAACCCAGCACATGCATACGGCGAACATTACGCAGTACCTCGTTAACATTTGCTATCATTGCTTTCAGCACTAAGCAAAAAAAATGGAAACTAACCAAAGAAACATTCAGGTACATATTATTAAACAATACCCACTTAGACTTTTCTTCAGATCTCTATGGAAACAATATGGCCATTTTTTAAATCACATCGTCATCCTGTTATAGCTGGTTGCGACTTGTGCATAAAGTTTACGTAATTATTCAAGACGCCAAAAATAAAAATAGCCGAACGCGTCTCAATTTTCTCCTGTCTGTAAAGGAATTTTTTCGTGTATAGCACTAGGCCAGCTCGCTAAAAAAAATATAGGACTGTTTGTTGTTTACCTTTTTTAGTAAACAACCTGTCATAGAACGAGCGTTAAACTAGACTCACGACTGCCATATCATTAGATAAACTATCCATTTGGAACCACTTACTTACAACAGGACACGAGGAAATTATAAACAGTTATGGGTGTCACAGGTCTTTTGGTTGCGCTAAAATCTATCCAGCAGCCCACTACTTTGGAGAAATATAGGGGTAAAACCCTAGCTATTGATACATATGCATGGCTTCACAAAGCTGTATTTTCCTGTGCTGAAGAGATTGTTTTGGAAAAGCCGACAAAGGCCTATATCAAGTACTTTGAAAAGAAATTGTCAATGTTGCAACATTTTGGTATAACTCCTTATTTTGTGTTTGACGGGGATTATCTGCCTAGCAAAGGATCAACAGAAAATTCAAGAAGTGAACGCCGTAAAGAATATAAAAGATTAGCTGTAGAAGCTAAGAATAATGGAAATTTGAAGCTTGCGTTTAAATATTTTCAGCAAGCTTGTGATATATCCCCGGAATTGGCTAAATCAGTCATAAACTTGCTCAAACTAAAATCTATTCAATACGTCGTCGCACCTTATGAAGCTGATTCTCAAATGGTATTTCTGGAAAAGATTGGATGTGTTGATGGGATAATAAGTGAAGATTCAGATTTACTGATTTTCGGTTGTAAAACATTGATTACGAAGTTAAATGATCGAGGAGAATGTATTGAAGTGAACAGAAGTAATTTCAAAAATTGCACAAATTCTCATATCAAATTTTTTGATGACGATCAGCTGTTATTAATGGCAACAATAAGCGGATGTGATTACACCAAAGGTATTCCGGGATTTGGAATCCAAAAAGCAATAGCCAGTGTTCAAAATTATAAAACTTACGAACGTGTTATTTTGAGTTTAAAAGTTGAAAATAAAGTGATACCACCTACATTTGAAAGTGAATACCAGCGGGCTAAAATTGCCTTTAGACATCAGATTGTCTTTAATCCTATTGAAAAAATTGTTCAGCACTTGAATCCCCTAACAGAGGAAATTCTATCTAAATATTCAAAAGAGTATATCCTGTCATGCACGGGTAATGTGCTCGAAGATTTAGAAATCCATAGACAGCTATCTAAGGGATTGCTACATCCGTTTTCCAAAAAACCACTAATTTCCTATGAGATGCTGGTTTCTCCACATATGAAAAGATCAAACACCATGCCTATACAGCATACTGAATCCCCATGCAAACCTTCAGATTACAGTGCACTCAAAAGATCTAATACAATTGCTCTAAATTTAAAGAGCCGTATGGATGAACCTGTAGTTAAGAGAAATTCTGCCTTAAAAATCAACCAATTTGCCAGTTTAATACGTACCAGACAGAACAAAAGAACAAGTGACCCATCAGAGATCACCGCAACTGAAGAAAACAAGTCAGCATGTCAGAACCAACGCCAATATCAGTACCAAACTCAAAAAGACAATGGAAAAGTCAAAGTATCACCATTAGCTAAAAGACAAAAACTGTTGAATAAAAACGAAAGCTCCCAGTCAACCATCAGTCATTTTTTTAGCACCAAAAAACGGACGGAAAGACCAACCTCGAAGGATGGTGAAGTAAACGATAAAACATCTGATAGATTACTAGATACAAGCATACTTAGCAATAGCACCATGAATAATGAATGTGATATCAATGTCGAGGATTTCTATGCTACTTCATCAGATATTGAAGATATAACGGAAGATAATATAAAGGATTTGAACATGAAACTCAGTGAAGCCGGTAAAACTTCTGAAAATGAAAGTTCTGTTATTGATTCCTCCAATATTCATATAACTGATTCCGAACAGGAAAGCGAATATGGTAAATATACTGGTATTGTCACAAAAGATTTCAATTCATCTATAGAGATTTCAGATCAGGAAGATATAATCAACAGCTCCGATATTTCTCAAAGTACAGTCAATATTGATAAAACTTTTACCAGAAATACCCCGACAACGATTTCCATTGATGGGAACTCATCCTCGAGTCTTTTGTCAATGGATCCCGGGGAAATCAATACTGAATGTTTTATAAATGAGGATGAGTTTGTTGGAAACAGTAGTCGAAATTATGGCGATGTCAAAAATGAGCACAACAAAAGTTCTGGGGATGATGATAGGCCCGTCATTGATAAATCCAATATACTTGCTGGGTTATATTCCTTCAGTACAGCAAATGTATCATCACCAGCTACACTAAGTACGAAGAGCAACACAGCTATAAACGTATGTGCAAGGACTAGTACACCACTTGGCGTCAGTACAAATAGGCAAAATGAGCCCTTCAATTCAAGCGTTTTTGCAGCCAATCAGTCAGTCAATGGCATAGTTGCTTCAACAGATACTTTCCAAGAAAACACTACCCTCAGAAGTAAAAGCAGAGTTCATAAGCCCTCTCCATTAAATAACAGGATTCCTTTACAAGATGTTACAGCTCGTGTCAATGTTAGGGAAACCTTTAATGGCAAAGGCAAGAATTCTGGAATTGGAGGAAGCAGAAGCAATAACAATAACACCATTGGGGAGAGGAATGCTCGCACGCGTTTAGACTTGTCCAGGTTCAAGTTCACTGATAAATAGCTCTTTGGCAACAATTTCTATCTTTTATTACACTCTATTAGAACTTGTTCTTTTTTTATGTATATAATAACTTTTAGCTTTTGAAAACACTCAAAGATCGGACACTCTAGACAATACTACGGGTTTGTATTATGATTAGATGTCTGCGGTAGTGTAAAATCTTTGTATTTTTACTACAGTAATTTTTGACAGCGATCATCACCAGAATATCATTATGTTGTTGCTTTTAGTCAATAGCTGATTCGATCTTATCTTTAAGAGATTTCATAACTTCATATGACAATTTCCCAACTCTTCACTTGATCATCACAGCGCCAACTTTACGTATAACTTCTACACAATTATTAAGATTACTGTACTCCTTCCACCTGTTGATTGTTATTTAATAAACACTTCTACTTTCTAGCCATTTAGCTTGGGATTGCCCAATGAACTGGTGATCCCAAGCTTCATAGTGGCACTACTCCCCCCTGAGAGCCCTTGGACGCGCTCGCCACATTTTTATAGCCTTTTTCTTTTTCTATTGTCATTCCTATTTTGGCCCGAAGAGGGAATATTTCCAATTACGTCTGTGCGCTCGTCCCAAATAGGTAACTTCTTGTTTCCTCTTTGGGACAGATAAACTAAGATGTCGAAGAAGCCTCCCTGATATCTCCTAAGTGGTGCAGTACTGGCCGTTCCATTAAGTGTGTAACTATGAGTGTAAAGAGCCATATAAACGGTTGAGTTGAGACTCATAAGAAACAGGTGCCCATGATATGTTTAGAGCCAAAATTGCTGAAACAAGCAATGTAAACACTACACAATATGTCCCAAAACAGCTACTTGGCATTAATTGTAAGGGCGCGGTGTCTTATTTCTATATCAAGAAGGAACAAGGTGTCTTTCTTTTCATGCTGGTGATTGATACTTAATTGTAACGATTTCTCCCCTTTACCTTTCCTTTTCTTCCTCCCTCTGTACTTCCGATATAAATTTATAATTTCTTCCTTTCACCACTGTCCAAAGACATTACAATGCATAGAACATATTCTTTAAGAACTGCCAGAGCTCCAACTGCTTCTGACTTACAAAACCCAATCCCAGTTCCAACTTCATCAACCAAAACACCAAGATTCTTTGGTCCAGGTGGTATTGCATCTTCCTTCAGAAGAACTGCTGCTGGCTCCTTTGGTCCAGATCTTTCCAGAAAATTAGCTCAATTGGTTAAAATGGAAAAGAATGTTATGAGAGCCATTGAAGTCTGCTCTCAAGAAAGAAGAGATGCTGCAAGACAGTTATCTTTATGGGGTGCTGATAATGAAGATGATGTCTCTGACATTACCGACAAGTTAGGTGTTCTCATTTACGAAATTGGTGAATTAGAAGATCAATTCATTGACAGATACGATCAATACAGAATTACTATCAAGTCCATCAGAGACATTGAAGGTTCCGTTCAACCATCCAGAGACAGAAAACTGAAAATTACCGATCAAATTGCATATCTCAAGTATAAGGACCCACAATCTCCAAAAATTTCCATCTTGGAACAAGAATTGGTCAGAGCAGAAGCTGAATCCTTGGTTGCTGAAGCTCAATTATCTAACATCACCAGAGAAAAATTAAAGGCTTCATTCTCTTATCAATTTGATTCCATTAGAGAGTATGCTGAAAAGGTTGCTCTTATTGCTGGTTACGGTAAGGCTTTATTAGAATTATTAGATGATTCTCCAGTCACTCCAGGTGAAACCAGACCTTCTTACGATGGTTACGAAGCTTCTAAGCAAATCATCATTGACTGTGAAAACGCTTTAGCCACTTGGACTTTTGAAACTGCTGCTGTCAAGCCAACCTTATCTTTCAAAGTTGGTGATTATGAAGATGAATTAGCTGAAGATGTTGACAACTTAAATGTCGAAGACGGTGATCACTGGACTGAAGAACAAGGTGTTGCTGCCTAAATCTATGGGTTTTGATAGCCTTGTTATAAACAACTAAATGTTTTTTTCAGTTCACAAGTTGAATATAAAAAAATAAAATGAGGAAATATAAAGAAAGATTCTGTATCCTGTACTTTATTCTGTTTTATTTTAGCTATTCATTCTTTCTTTAACATTTCTTGATCAACAAACATCCTATTACATTATATATACTTATTATATAAATGGTTTTATACTCTTATGTTTTATTCCGCTTTTGAAAACATTTTTACTTGACTGATTTACGAGACTAAATTTTAGAAAATATATGTATATTCACATCGACGGGCGACAAGTAAGTTTTATCAAATTTTGTATCTGTATCTTTATTTTTTAGCATAATTTTTTCACATTTTCTCCAATTTGATCGATTTGAAGGAACTTCCAACCCACCTAACCAATTTCTCAAAACTTCAATATCATCCCAACTTATTGACAATTTGCATTTCCAATTGTCAGTATTTACAGAAACGTACAATAGCTCATTATCTTTGAAATTCCTTGTTGTACTGTTTGTTTCAGCCTTCCTCACGGGAAATTCGGTAATACTAAAAAATTCTTCTTTATTGAGCTCAAATAACACTGTAATCAATTTACTTTTTATATTTTTATCATTAAATAATTCTGATAAATGTCTATTAGAGATGATCATTCTTCTAGGTTTTAATTTTTTCTTATCAGGATCTGGAATTGACTTGAGAGGTTCGACTTTATTTTTATTGATTTCCGAGTAATTCAAAAACGTTCGTATAGATAGAACGTGTTTGTTAGTTATTTTTATGTGTGATCGTCTAATCCATAGTTAGTATTTCATTGCATGTGTCCAAAATATAAGAGAAAAGAACACTTACACCGGGGCCATTGGATTTGTGGTTAAAGAATATAAATCTTGTCCTTCAAATTCATGTAATTATCGGCAAGAAACTATAAAATTCAATGCCGAGGGAAATTTATCATCATTTATCAACCATTTTTTATAAATACGGGGACTGTTTCCTCTTTTCATAATTTTGGATTGGTAAAATTGTATTTATCAGTAAATAGCCCATATTCCTTGTATAATATTATTACAATGCAACCATTTATTCATGAATCAGGAAACAGTCATGCAAATAAAATCGCCCAGAAAGCACAAACTTTGGGTTTGACGACGATGTTTAATGACGATGCGAAAGTTTCAGTGACCCATTTCCCTTTCTATAGAAAATATTCCTTTTTCGATCCAGAAACCGATGAAGAAGATGAAAAAGTGTTTGCTACATTGGCCCGAGAATGTATTCATTTTGAAATCGAGACGATTGCAAGTATGCTCACCTTTGGATTCGATGTATCCGCCGTCTATCCAAAAATCACGCTTTCGTATATGTTTAATAGTGCTAGAATGTTATTGATGGAGAAATACTCCACTAGAGGGATCAGCAACAATCTAATAGAAGCCTTTACTAGAGATCTAGTTGAAAACGTTTACAAATTCATCCGGGACAAGCTTGTGCTCCCTGATATGAGTTGGGTAAATGTTCCATTGACTCAGTTATGAAAAAGAGGACATATACTAATGAAATGATTCAGATTATTGTTTTAATGTGTATTTAAATGGGTTTTCTAGGAAAAATTACATATTACACTAGCAATATGGGGTTATCGACCAATGATTTGTAACCTTTAATTTATAGTTGACAAACTTTAAAACTTGTCCGGCTTTTCTAAGAGTACTTCAATCGTGAACTTATCTTCATTCTCAGCACTACGGTACAATAATTATAAGCGACAGGAGGTACAGCATTAAATCTTGCGATACTTGATCTGTTACCATAAATGCACCTGCAAGTCATAAATGTTGGACATATATCTTGTGAATGGTTGAATATTGCAAATATATCTTCTCATCATCAGTTTTACAGAAAACATAGCGTTATTGTTGTAACACATAGCACTTCATTTCAAATGTAAGAGTTTTCTCGTAGCGGAAGAACGCATGTACAAGTTCAACAGGGGTGTTCTTTGTCTCTACAGAGACACCACCCAGGTAACAATATTCAACCTTTTCACAGTTATCACTCACAGTTTCATACCTCCCTCAAGAATCCACTAGAACGATCTGGTTCTTCCCCATTATCTCCAAGAGGCTTTTTTTTACAGCTATTCAGTACTACCAAAGATTATTGCCAATTTTTTTCCCGCTTCATCATATGTAAGACAAGACATGTATTTCTGAACACTAAATCCTATTCATTTCCACAGAGTGATATACCAACCAGGATGGATGTTAGTGATGGGTTTGTGCCGATAACGGCGATGTTTTATTCTGTGTTTCATCCAACTGAAGGTACTAAGGTCATACATCAAGTTCCAAGTGGTTCGATCGTACCGCCTGAAAACGACGATAATCGACTAGTGAATAATATAAGTGATTCATCAGCCTTTGAAAAGCCACTTTTTGATTTTGATACAGTGAAAAACTACGTGATACCCAAACCAAGTTTATGTAACAAACTGATCACTTTAAAGATTGATAATTATCGTATTTTGGGATTTCCGGTTAACATTTACGGTCCACATTATGCTCGGAACTCATTTGGTTTCAATTTTTGTTTTGTATTTCCTTATGAGAGTGATACCACTCCATACGAAGGTAATATTAAAAGAATTGGAAAGATGTTTAGAGCATTAGAAGAGCAGAGTCAATTGTTATCGAAAAGTTTGGAAAATTCAGTAGTCTACTATCAAAACATTAATCACAATCAAAATATTCATTCAGTTCATCGGAATGACAAAAACGATTTGTCAAACAAATTTAACATGAATAATAAATATCTTCGAATTATTGACGACTGGGATGATGCTAGCCATCAAATAGTTTTAGAAAAGAAAACCCCCGGTTTAGATAACAATTTACAGACTCAAATATCTTCAATTGAATCATTGATCCAACAGATTTATCAGGATTTGAATAATTATAGTGAATGTAAAATTCCAATTGATGCTTCCAATTCTGTCGATTTGAAATTATTTCCGATTTCCCCACCACCGCCTCACGTCCAGCCGTATGACGTTCCGATTTCTTTGGTTAAACTGGATAAACTGATAGACTCCTTGTGGGATCCTACAATGTTGAAAATTGTACCATTTATAAATGGTGTTTATTCGATAGCTCAAATTAGTGAATTGTCTAATGCTAATTTGGATTTGACCAAGGAGTGCATCCGACATTTGTTTCATTATAAAGTCATCACGATGCTGGATATATTTCAGTTTTCAAACAGATATGCAGTAACTTCAACAATTGGAAATTTTTTGCGAGATCCCCAGATGTCCAGAGAATGCCAAGATTATGTTTTGAACATCAATGGATCATTTTCAAATTTACCATTAAATAAGCAGCAACTGCAACCAGTAAATTTAAGACGGCAATCAACTTCTAATAGTGTTAATTCAAGAATGAATGATACTTATGGCATTTCGAGTGGGTTTATTTCTCCACAAAACCACAGAAAGTTTGGCACAAACAACAATTTGAGTAGCATGAGATTTCAAAATAATAGCAATTCCGATTTTCGAAGCAACAGTGGATTTGACATTTTATCACCAGGTATGAATTCAAGCACTAATTTAAATGGATCAAAAGTAAGGAAAATATCGCTACCCACTAAAGCTCAATTGTTTCAACTATACACTTCTTTAAATTCAAATTTGTCTCTCCAACAATGGTGTCAAGACAACTTTAACAAATTAGAATTTATTGATATTCGGAGATTTATCACATTTGGTGTGAGGAATAACATCATATACAGAGTACATTCATATCCTGTTTACAGTAAGTTTGGGAACTCGAATTTAATTTCCGGTGATGGAATTGAGAATCCAGAGAAAAATAAAGCAACTTACAATGTATTATCATTACCTGTTTTACCAGATGTGAATCCAAAGGAAAATGAATCCAAAAAATTACAAAAAGATAAAAAGTTAACTTTTAAAGATCGTCTAAAACAATCAGCTCAGGGTGATTTTTCTAGTTCTGACTCTTCTTCTGATGACTCTTCTTCTGATGAATCTTCAACAGACGGGGAAGAAATAGGAGCTAAAGTGAAAAGGTTATCACTTGACGAAGGCCGACATGAGAATGAAGATAAATTTACTGATAAAGTTGCAGTAAAGCGTAAAAAACGTGAAAATGCACAAAACGCAAAGGCACTGCGACTACTGAAACATACTCAGCATATGGATTCCATTTGTACTTCAATGAAGTTAAATAGAAGAGAGGTGCTTCAGATTTTGGATAGAATTGGTGATATCGAGATGGTTGAACGTTGAAGAATGGGTTGTGTTCTTGTTGTCCCAAGTCTAATAAGGTGATATAATTAGCGGCTGATTTCACAGAAGTATATAGGGTGGTTCCCAATAGGTTAATAAAATGCCCAGTCTAGTCTTATGTAGTGTAGCTTTCAATGTAACATCATTCAATGCAAAGGTGATTAGAAGCAAACAAATACCAGAGGGAGAAACATCATAAATACCTGTTTCACTCAAATATGACACTAGCTGAATTACGGAAACATTTGGGTGAAAGCAAAAGATAACGACAAGCTTTCTTTTCTTGATTCTTCGTAATAGGATAGTAAATGTTTTGATAGAACATCATACTGTATAATCAGTTTCAAAGTATTACTATACGTACAAAAGGCTACACTGTTTGCCAGATATATATTACAACAAGTCGATTTCTGCGCATGATACAAAAACTTCTGAAGAAATCACATAAAGGATTGTAACTCCGCCAATGTGGACATCTAGCAGGTATTACTGATTTGTATCTGGTTTACTGCTGAAGCTGATATTCCACACGATAAGAAATAATGTGCTAGTACTATACAGCACTCAAAACACAGCGATAAGGGCTGTTATCGTCATCATTGTCGCCTCGCAATTACTGTCCGATATCACTAATAGCTCATAAATTACTCTAATTGCTACAGCATCAGGGAAATACCATACCAAATGATAATGCAACACAAACCTTAAAACATCCTACAATTCTTTTTGTACCTCATCTAGTGATGTGAAAAGCATATCCAGTATGAAAAACATCTCCAGAGCGTCCTCCGTAAGAAACATCATGATGAAATGCTCTTTTTATCGGAAATACGATAATTTTCCTATATGTTCAGCGAGCATAAAATTGCCGTTTGTTCCAATCTTTATGCCAGTACACCGCTGAACGGCTCGTACATTGCAAGCTGAGTTTAATGTACGCACCAAATGTATATCTGTAGTATACTATTATGTACCTAGTCCGGTTATGTTCATGTCTTCAGCGTATGCATTAAATACTAGATCATCCATTAACAAATATGATACTTACTTAACTAAATTGAATAATTGAGTGATTTTTGATATGCTTTAAGTGATAAAGCAATGATGTAAACAATAATTTGTTTAAGAGAAGTAATAAGTATCAACTAAGGAATTTTTCTTCTTGATACTAAGTGTAATTGGACTTGTAGATAATTATGTAATCGTTATCTAAAGTCAGGGAGTTTTTCTGTAGGTTTAGAGTTTGATCGATAAACGGTCGGTACAAAATGAACTTATAAAAACATATATAATAGTTTGCTATTAGATAGCAAACTTGGCCCTATTTATAATAATTTGGCCATTAGTCTCCTTTGGTAATCTAAATGAGCTTTTAATTGCATTAATACTCGTGTAATTTGATATAGACGAATCAGAATCTGTTATTTCCTTATCTTTCATTCCAAAGAGGCTTATCTATTTCACTTAATTAATATTCACAGCAATAATCCCTTCGTCAGGTAGTTGATGCAACCAAATGAACGCAATTTACCCAATATGGCAGTTGGTAATTTTGTATTCGGTTGTCAACCGATCAGTTGGGGGTTTCTGCTATATCCTGTTTTTTCAGAAATTGAATATTTCGCTTTCTCAGCAATTTCCTTGAAAATTGCGACCGAAACCTCTGTTGTTCCGACACTTTTGAAACATGACGCGTTTGTTTTTTGTGTTTGTTTTTATTTCATTTTATTTATTTTCGTTTTGTCTCTGTTTGGGTTGGATACGGCTATTTCCTCTTTGTTCGGGGAGTGAACTGTACAGGTGCCATCATAAGTAAACCAATAATGTCGTCAAGGTACAATACAAGGGTCAGACAGAGAGAAAATAATGACTCGAGATGGACCAACAGAAGAATTTCTACCACATCAAGTGCATTTGTTCCCACTGTATCTACTGCGCTTAAAAGTAGACAAAGAAATTCCAGCTCTAATACAAACCAAGAATCAGATGCGATAACATCTCAACTTCCATCAGCAGTACCCTCACTGAGCAGTGTGTCTAAAGACAGATGTGAGGAAGTTTTTATGGAATCCATTAATGTGATTGTAAGGTGCCGTGGTAGGGGCTATAGAGAGAGTGAAATCAACAGTCCTAATATTATTTCTATTTCCGAAGATAAACCGCAAGAAGTGAAAATAAATATACCGGAAGAACTTGGTAACAACGATCCTTTGGTTTCTACTAGCAATAGTCGAATTTATAAATTGGATAAAGTTTATGGACCCACAACTGACCAAATGACATTTTTCCAAAATGCCGCTGAGAATATATGTGACGATTTCTTGAAAGGTTTTAATTGTACCCTTTTTGCATATGGTCAGACCGGATCTGGTAAAACATACACAATGTGTGGTAAAATGAAAGATAATTTACTCACACCGGAAAGTGGTATAATACCTCGGTGTTTGAATAAACTCTTTGAATCACACGACAATGAACGTTCTTTGAATAGCGATATCATATTGAAATGCTCGTTTGTTGAAATCTACAATGAAATACTGAAAGATCTATTAAGTGACGGACAAAATGACAATCAACTCAAAATATACGAGCAAGGAAAAAACATCAAAATTAAGTCTCTTGAAGAATTCCATCTAAAGAATTTCAACGATGCAATGAAGATTTTGAATGTAGGATTGACAAGACGAAAAACAGCATCAACGAAAATGAACCATCTCTCAAGTAGATCCCATACCATATTTACTATTTACTTGATGAAGAAACGACCAAATGGTTCAGAATATCAATATTCGAAAATGAATTTAGTTGATTTAGCTGGTTCGGAGAATATCAACAGATCGGGATCAATAAATCAACGAGCCAAAGAAGCCGGATCGATAAATCAGAGTTTACTGACACTTGGCAGGGTCATAAATTGTTTAGTTGATGGTTCAACTTTCATTCCATATAGAGAAAGTAAATTGACAAGATTATTACAAGATTCGTTAGGTGGACGAACGAGAACCATTTTAGTTGCTAATATTGCTCCTACATTGATTGACTTACAGTCAAGTTTATCCACTCTTGATTATGCTTCAAAAGCTAAAAATATTAAAAATTCAGTGCAAATAGGCTCCATCATTAAAGAGGATTTGATTCTCAATGATTTGATTGAAGAGAATAGAAGATTGAAACTGGATTTATTTGCAACCAGGAAGAAGGAAAATTGCATAACGATTGATAATTCCAATTACCATGAAATGGTTTTGAATTTGAAAAATTTAAAAGATGAAGTGTTGGAGTTGAGAGGATTAAAAGACTCGTTGCTAAAGCAATTGGAGAATCAACTCAACAAAAATAATACAGAAAGAGAAGAACGACACAGATTGGTGAAGAATATTCAAGCCCTAGAAACGAGAAATATTGAAATTGAGAACAATTTGAAAATGTTTCAAAACAACGAGGTAAAGCTGAAAAAGAAAGTAGAACAGATATCATCGAGCGTGAATGATAATTTAGTTGCTATTTTCAAATTACAGGAAAACATGAAAAACTTGATATTTGACAGTATTTTCCAACAAGTAGGAATTATCAATAACAACATAAATTCAAATGATGGTAAGATAGCCTTGGACTTCAATGATGTGAGAAAAGACATAAATATGATTATAGAAAATATAAATGTGTTGGTCAATAAGAATGATGAATTATCACATAATTTGAATAATATAAAGAATGATATCAAATCAATGAGTAGTGAGTTTTGTGAACACAATACCGATTTAATCAGCAAAGTCGAAAGCCTGATAGAGAGAAACTTCGAACAAACCAGAAATAATAGTAGGCTTGGTGAGAGTATGACACAATTAATAAATGAAGAAAATAGCAAAAAGCTCATCGATCAGATTAAATTCGAAAGTGTTGAATTTATAGAGTCATTCAAAGTAGATATGTTCAATAGAATGAATGAGTTGATTGATTTGAATCTCAAATCAAATGTTGACACTTTTAGCAAATTTTATAGAGATCGATTGATTGACTTGGAGGGTAAATTCACAGACGAAAATGTCTCCAACAGCCAAAAAGCACAGAATTTGGGTCAACAAATCATTCAAAAACTTACAAAGAATGACCTCACCGCAAATTTTACTAAAATCGAAGACAAGTTGAAAATTCTGAATTATGATGAAATAAATAAGGACTTAGAAATAATAAAAGATCTAAACAGTCCTATAATGCAGAAATTGTCAGAGATGGATAAAGAAATCACCGAGAAATCACAGGAATACGTTGGTTTTAAAAAAAATTTGCAGGATGGTATAAATAAAATAAGCAATAATATAGAGGACTTCAAAAACAATGAGATCAACAAGATCGATGATCAAAAAATCAAAGAATTTCTGAGCAAGTTAATGGATGTACACGAAGACCCGAAAAAAGATCCATTGACTCTGAACAATCATGTCTCCAATTTGAAAAGCCACCCCGAAAATAACGAAAAAGTGTTTGAGAGGTTACAAAAAAGTCCCGTTCTGAGTCCTTTGAGGTCAATGAAGAGCCCCATAAGAAATCCATTAAGAAGTCCATTAGGTAGAAGCCCAAAAGCCAACCACTGGAAGTCCTCAAGAAGTCCATTCTCGAGTCCTACTAAACCTCAACCGATTAAGCGTGAATTGACCAATATTGAAAACGAGTCAAACAAAAGGTTCCACAGATAACCATTTTCTCCTCTTTTTCAATCTTAATTTCATTACACACAGACTATTTTGTTTTTTTATATTTACAAAGTAATTTTATCTATTTGAGGGTATAGAAGTTGAAGCTGAAGTTAAATTTGAGTTCGAATTCGAGTTCGAGTTTGAATTTGAGTTTAAATTTGAATTTGAGTCTGATAAATTTTTTCTGAACATTTCCAAGCTGTTCGTTGTTGAAATACTAGTGTTACCTGATGAGGATCTTCTACGCTGTTTTCTTGCAATATTTGGCTCCACGTGATTTTTACCAAGAGTTTTGGCCAACAATGATAAGATATCAGTTAATGATAAAACTCCAATCAACTTACCATTTTTAGAATCATCTTCGATATGTGAGTGATGGTGATGGTGGCAATGAGGATGATGTGCGGAAGTTGGAGATTGATTACAGGAGGATGAAGATGATGCTGATTGGTTATTTTTGTCATTTGATGGTTTAACGATCCATAATCTATGAGATTTTGTTGCTACTAATTTGGCTATTGCTCTACCTAATGAAGTATTTTGAGTGACATGGAAAATTGGGAATGAATCTTTACCGTCGTTTTCTAAACCTCTTGAATTCAAAATCACCGAAATAAAATGTAAACATGACTTGTATAATAAATCTGATTTAGAGGATTTTGAAACTAGTTTGACATCAGTTACACTTATGTTACCCAGTAAATTAAAATTTCTATCAACTATTGCTAAAGAAGACATCTTCATATTGTGCATTGTAAGTAAAGCTTCGATCAATAATTGATCACCAAAAATTGACATTGGATTCTTTGAACCAATGTGTAGAGATTTAATTGAAGAGCTCAATAATGAGTCCATTGAAGGAAATCTTCTTGCATTATCCCATAAATATTTGATTAAACGTCTCTGAGATAAAATACCTGTTAATTTATTGTTTTCGTCATTTAAAATTGCAATTCTATGAACTCCGGTACCTAAAATTTCAACCACAGTAGATAAATTATCACTTTCATTTAGTTTTATAAATGGATTTTTTGTGGATAATTTAATGACAAATGAAACTGGTACTTGTTCACCAGTCTGAGCCTTTTTGATTAACATTGGGATGTCTTCCTTGGGTTGATAATCGATATTTTTCAAACTATCTTTGTTAATTTTATTTAAAACCAATAACAAGTATGAGTTTAAGTCGGTATAATCAAAAGTTAAAAAATTTAAATCGTTCTCTTTGCATTCCACAGGCACCGATGTCAAAGCATTTTTGATAAGAACATCAAAGGCATTCTCTACTGAGATTTTAGAGTTAATAATGATTAACTTATTTTTCTCAACCAATTCACTTAATTTAATATCTTTCCATTCCAAGGAAGCACCATTTAAATATTGAGAAGCATTTGAGGAAATAGAAGGGTTTCTGGAAATAGTTGTACTTTCTATATCGTCGTTTAGACTCAAACTAGATAAATTTTGAATAGAATCAGCGTCATTGTAATTGTATGACAAGTTGTTATGATTAGAATGGTTGACAGAGGATAGTAGGATTGAGGAAATGCTAGAACTAGAGTCTGGTTGAGCGGAGTTACCTTGCTGTGATTCTCTATTTACAGCTGGTAGTGAAATTTCTAAATCATTATTGGAGATGTTGGCGTCTAGCGGCGGAGGTGACGAAAGCATTTCGACAATGGATTGTCTGTTACTAGAATGGATATTTGGGGAGTTAGGAGCTCTAAGAGCTGGCGACATAGGGTATTTGTTACTGGATGGCATGTCGAATAGTCGAATGTGGATAGCAAATGGAGCTCTTGGTTTTACGGGTGATCAAGTGAAATAAAAAAATAATTAGAACTGGATATGAAAATTTAATTTTGCGGGTATTCTTTAATGTAGCCGTGAGTCAATTTGTTATATAGTAAAGTAAATAGTGGTGGGGGTAGGCAGAAAAGGAGGCTGCGATAGGATTATTGTGATATATGAGAGGTGTGTATTTATCGAGTCCTATCAGTTAGTAGATGAAGATAAAAAAATTAAATCAAACTATGGATCTTTCAGCAGCTATTTTAATGGTATATGGGAAGGGCACAAATAGGTGTACATTGGGCAAATTAAAAAATAAACAGGGTTTTCATCCGACAGTCCGGGACTGAAAAAGGAAAGAAAAGGCTGGCGCTTCCGTCTGGATATCAGTAAAAGTTACGACTACCGACGCGGCGATAGACGTTGGAAAAAATATGATTATATTTTTTTTCGTAAAAAATGCTACGTAGATCACTTTGCTGCACAATTCTTATACGAGAGGCGAATACGGAGCCAGGTGGGACAGCGACTACAGATAGCTATCTGTAGTCCTATACTTTGAAGTACGTATCGTGTTTGTTTATTATCGTGAAGGTGAATAATCGACTTTTGGACTAACCAGAGGCGGGGGAAGGGGTGGAGGAGGGTAGTACTAACTATAATCGTGTAACAAGTATGGAGTTGTTTTGGAACAATAGTAGAGCTGTATGATACTGCATACAGTAGCAATAACTGTCGAGTCTAATACGTAAAGTAACAAAAGTACAACGACCTATTGCCCGTATCCGGAATCAGCTGAGGTAAGCGCGTACAGGCTGGTTAGATCGTGAAAGACTGTTTTTGTTGCTTTGTTTTTCAGGTATATATCGTAAACCGAGGATCGGTTTGGGCGTGTTTTTTTTTGCTGTTTTTATTTAAAGCCGAGTACTCCTCAAGATCGAATCGAAAACATGAATTAAAAATGGCTTTTATTTAGCGGAAAAACCTCTATTTATTTCCGCTGATTGTTTCACATTTTTTTATAATTGTTTTGGGCAGTGTACCATGCAACCAATTATTTTTTAAGGGTACGTACCCTGAACAGACAGGAGGAGATGTAATGTTGAAAATTCCACAGATTTTTAGGGCTATGATCATGAATTTCAAATTACTTTCGCATTTATACAAACAAAGCAAGCTGTAGTCTGAATTGGGCACTTGGAATCATAATCGAGTCTAATGTGAAAAGAGCGGAGGAGGGTTTCCAAGTAGTGCGCCATGTTTTGTCGGTATTTGTGACATAAACTTATTACCGATCATCACAGGTGCGGAAACATTCATATCCGTTTTTTTTTGTAACTAAGTATGCGGAAATAAATATCCGCACACCCTTTGGTCCAACCCCTAACTGCACCCTGTTGTTTCCAGCACGGGATCACTTGTTTCCATCGTCAGAACGGAGCAATCGGATCGCTTGGATTTAATCGAGTGTGGCATTGCCACGAGTTTCCTGATGATCACCGATCAGACTGTTTGTTTTGCAGGTGTAATCTTTGGTAACATATCTCTCTCTATATCAACAAATTTGGCTTTCATATTACTGGAAACAAGTGAAAAAATTTGTTTGAAATCAAGCGTTTAATATTCGCCGGATATAGGTGAAACAAGAAAAAAACATTACGAAAAACAGGGCCTTCGTAAACTGGCAAAAAATGTGTGTGTGCTTTTGTTCAAAAATGCGAACTAATATTGTAAAATAAACTTGGGAATTTTTTAAGCTTCGGTGATTGATCCCTTTATTTACGCATTTCCCTCTTTCAGGGCTTACGTCTTCATGCTATACGTAACCATTTTGGCCAACAGACAGGTTAGTTCAATTTCCGCTTTTTCCTAACCCCAACTCTGTTTTATATAAAAAGATTCTTATACCCTTTTCCATTACATGTCCTCTTTATAGCATGAATTAAGATCTCTCCAATCATCTTCGTATTTCATTTATTTATTAACTCTTTGATCTTATTAGACGAAATTCATTATCTCTAATCCAATTGTTTCTGCTAGCACTCTCTCCCGTCGGATATTTGTCAGAGTGAATTTTTTCTTTCCATTTCAACGCACGAAAAAAGAAGCAGAAAAATACTTTGTTTGCTTACACATAGATAAAGAGCAAATAACACACTAACACAATATACCACATAAAATATACATTTAATGATGGCCATGGTCCAGTTTTTACCAGCAACACAAGCAGGTGCTGCTTCATCAGATACAACCACTAAAGGTACGAAATTATCTCCAACCACCTCAATATCTAATTTGTCTACAACCTCCAACTCCCCTTCATCACACATGATTAGCTCTAACCAGTTTCAACTGCAACTTCCACCTCCATTACCATCACTTTCACACCCAAACACTTTCCAACAACAACAACAGCACATCCAACAACAACAACAGGCTCAGATAAACGCTCTGCAACAACAACAACAGTTTTTACTAAATAAACTGAATTCATACCCCGTGAATAACTCATCGGCTGTTACGACAGCGTTCAACTTGAATTATCCAGCGCCGGGACCAAGATCAAATTCAAATTCCACAAATTTAAGCTCAAGTGCTGATCTCTCTTTAAATGATATTGCCTCAAATTTTAACTCTTATCAATACCCATCTAATAGCAATTTCCATTCGACCACAGCTCCTTCAAACTCTTTACCAAGTTTGAATTTTGTTTTGAACAGAATTCAATCTCTGCAATCATTACCACTACCGCTAACAAATGCCACCACCCTCCACCAGGAAATCCCATTACCTTCATTGTCTTCGAATACCCTACTACATTCGAACTCTAACTCATCACTACCTTCCTTGGTTTCGAACAATTCTGTCAACTCATCGATATCTTCTACATCTACAAACAGCTACAATTCAGCTCCCCCAATAATAAACGCACACCTTCAAAACTCCCAGTCCATGACATCTAGTTCAACAAGCTCGCTCAATAGAAAGTACAAATGTAAAATTTGCGACAAGGGCTTCACAACCTCGGGCCATCTGGCCAGACATCACAGGATCCACACCGGGGTGAAAAATCATGTCTGCCCTTTTGAAGGATGCAATTCCAGGTTTTCGAGACAAGACAACTGTATGCAACATTACAAAACTCATTTAAAGGTAAAGAAGAACAAGAAAAAGGGAAATAATAAAGTCGGAAAATAAAACACTTGTTTTTTTCCCCCTTTGGTGGAATTTGTCTATCTCTACGACGAATATAACATACCATAACATAACATAACATAACATTACATTATATAAATCTGCTCCTTTTCCCATATATATACGTTCAGTTTTATAAATCACAGAAAAATATACCCCTAGTCATTCCACCACTGCATAAAACACGTGAAAAATCAGTAAAATCATTGCTTGCATCCGTTCAATGCTCCTTTCATTTTCCAGAAATCATGTCACCTCGTCGTATAAAGTTAATGATTCGATTTCTTTCCTCGAAAAAGAAATTCCGAGTTGAAATTTTACGCGATAAAACGTTTCCTCGAGGAAGTACTTATAGTGGATGTGATACCCTCTTGATTTGGGTAGTTTGCGGAGCTGTATAGAGTACCAGAGCAAGTAATTATCACAGAATATGTCAACTGAATCAGTATTAGACGCATCCTTACCAGTGAGGGTGCAAATGGAAAAATTAATCAGACAAAAGCAAATTGAAATTTGCGAGGGATTAGAGACGTTAGAAGAATCGAAGAAGTTTCAAGCGGACGAGTGGGTTAGAGGCAACAACGGTGGTGGTGGAAGATCTATGGTTTTGGCAGATGGATCATGCTTTGAGAAAGCGGGTGTTAATATCTCTGTTGTTCATGGTAAATTACCTGCTGCCGCCATCGAAAGAATGAAAAATGACCACAAAGATATCAAATCCAGTAATGCCGATGGTTCTGTTAACTTCTTTGCGTGCGGTCTGAGTATGGTTTTGCATCCATTAAATCCACATGCTCCAACAATGCATTTAAACTATAGATATTTTGAAATTATGAATGACGAGGAAGAGGTGTTGAACTGGTGGTTCGGTGGTGGAGCCGATTTGACCCCAAGTTATTTATACGAGGAAGACGCTAAACATTTCCATCAAGAGCACAAGAATGCTTTAGATAAATTTGATCTTGAATTATACCCAGAATTCAAAGAATGGTGTGATAAATATTTCTTAATTACACATAGAGGTGAAACAAGAGGTGTGGGTGGTATCTTTTTCGATGATTTTAATAAGTTCTCCCCTCAAAAGCATTTGGAGATCCAAGAGAGCTGTTTCAATGCGATGTTACCTGCATATTTGCCAATTATGCACAAGCGTAAGGATTCGCCATTCACTCCAGAGGAAAAAGAATGGCAACAGGTCAGAAGAGGTAGATATGTGGAATTCAATTTAGTTTATGACAGAGGTACCAAGTTTGGTCTACAAACCCCAGGTTCTAGAATTGAAAGTATTTTGATGTCCATGCCTAAAACTGCCACCTGGTTATATAACCATGAGCCAGAAGAAGGTTCTAGAGAAGCCGAATTATTGAAGGTGACGAGAAATCCAGTTAACTGGGTCTAATTCATCACCATAACGAGGTTTATATAGAATCATGATAAATAATTGATGACACTAATTAATGAAATTACTGTAGATAGTAAGTTAAGTGTAATAGAATTGGTAGTGCTATACGAATGACTTATCACAAAGATACGAGATGGAAAAAGGCTTTCATGATTTCATGTTGTTCAAAACAGGTTTGTCTTTGTTGCAGTAAACTTGAATATAATAAGAGTCCCGCAATCAAAAGTATCCACTTCTATGGGCATTTCTTCAAGCTACTTAAAATAGCCATATACCATTTCAAAACATCTTCAGCTTTAAATTACCTTCACGTAATGGACATTCATTAGATGAATATATGTTTGGAGGGATAATTCAAGATACAAAGGTTACCAAAGCTAACACAGGTGGGTGTGGTTTACTCAAAGGTCATAGATAAAGGGCAACTAAATAAACAAGACCTTCAATTGCTGCTTTTTGCGTTTTCAGCACTACCAACTCGTTCTTCTGTATTTTCTTACCCGATTATTCAATTATTTGTAATGCTTGGATCCGTGTCCACCCAAGTACTGTCATTCCAAAGTAAAACGGTACGGTACGGTATCTACATGGAAGTTAACAACTATAAGGCATTACTTTGATTTGTACATCTACATCTTCTTTCTCAGTGAGATTTGGCCATTTTGTTACCTTTTCTTTAATGTTACATCATGACTGTCATTACAATACGGTGTTCCCCACCGTGCCCATCGTGCCCACAGTTTCGTGTCTACTCTGCACCAAAAGATGCGCATAATAAAGTTGCGCTCATCAAAATGGATTGTTTTCAACTTTTTTCTGAAGAGAACCATTTACTCAATTGAAGTAGAAACGTGTAAGTAGCCAGAGCAGTCATGTCGCACATTCGATCTCGTTCTGTCACCGACCCTGAATCAAGTTTGCGATTGTTGTCAAATGCAAACACTTCTGAGGAAAAAATCTTAAACACAAAGAAAGATAACAATGGGAAGTCACCAATACCGTCAAACAAGAATACTGCCGTTGAGAGTCCATTAGCTCCTATCGCACAGCGCCTGTCACAATCTTTTAGCAACCAGTTTACAAACAATAATCACATCATTTCAAACGAAAAAGAGAGTCTTGACCGCCACTTATCGCCAAGCAAAGGTAACACGGCTTCTGAGCACTTTCCCGCTGTGACATCCCCAGTGAAAGTTTCAGGATTTTCAGACGGTCCGCAACAAACTAGTGCTGTTATACGAGAATTTCATGACGATTTGGATAAATTCATTCATGAATCCAATGAATTGCCGCAATTTAACAGGCTCGGAACGGCAACAGACTCGAAAAATCCTATTAAGTCATTATCCGTTAATACAAATGTGAAAATTGAAACGACCAAATATACCCAAAACAGTGCTAATAAGGACGAGCAGGAAGAACATGATATTAGTTCTGATAGCAGTGCAAAGTTCAGTGATGATGGCAGCAGTTTACCACTGATCAAAAGAGTGTATAAACATTATCCACATTTAAATATCATCATAAGTTCAATATTACTATGGTACATATTTTCAATGGGCATTTCTGTGTATAACAGATGGATGTTCTCGAATGATAAATTGAATTTCAAGTTTCCTATACTGATCACTTCGATTCATCAAGTCATTTTGACTGGGTTGTCTGTCCTGACATTGATCGTCTTCCCGAGTTTCAGATTGTCGAACTCGATATATAGATCGCTAGACGGGGGAAATGAAATTACTTACAAAATGTCTTTCAAAGAATACTTTACTAAGATTTTTCCGTGTTCTTTTGCATCGGCTGGTGATATTGGTTTAGGAAATACCTCTTTCAGGTTTATTACCTTGTCGTTATATACAATGGTCAAGACTTCTTCACTCATTTTTGTGTTGATATGGGGTGTGTTGTTCAAGTTAGAGAGATTTTCTTTCAAAATTCTTTCAATTGTTTTTGCCATGTCCTTTGGAGTTTCTTTGATGGTATGGGGTCAAGGCAGCGATTCACATGAGACGAAAGAAGCCACAAAGTTACTCATTAGAGGTCTGGGACTTTTTGATAACAAATCGAATTTGATATTTTTTGGTGTGTGCTTAGTTTTGCTATCAGCCTGCATGTCAGGATTGAGATGGGCTTTGACACAAATCATGTTGAAAAAGAACAGACACACAAAAAATCCAATATTGACGATTTTCTATGTTTCACCCGGTATGTTTGTAGTACTACTGATATTTGGAGCTTTCTTTGAGGGGATGGGGAACTTTTTTAATGCTGATATTTGGGAAATCAAAGGCGTTTTTTTGACAATCATTTTGATATTGATACCTGGGTTTTTGGCATTCTTTATGACAATATCTGAATTTATTTTGTTGCAATATGCATCCTTACTAACACTTTCGATTGCGGGAATCTTCAAGGAATTACTTACAATTTTTCTATCTTGGGTTTTATTCAAGGACAGATTGAGCTTCACTAACATTATTGGATTGGTTATAACCTTTACAGATATAATCTTCTATAATGTCTACAGGTTTCAGCAAAATTCCAAGAAAACAAGGGAAGAGAATGTCAGTGAGCAAAATTTGGATAATGAATTTGTCGATATTGAGATGAATAACTTTGTGAAATAAGTATTATTCGTATATTTCTACTTTTCTATAGATGGCCTTTATAATTAATGCCTTTTGTAACTGATTCCCGCTGCAGAGCTTGCTATACTACCTATCATATTCTCGGCATACCCTTAGCTTTTGATACAATTGAGATTATGATTTCTAAGTGAAGCTCAACATATGCCGATTAGGGTACCCAAAAAAATTTATACGGTACCATTTCTTTTCCTTTTCCTCGTCAATTGTACTGATGCTCTATGCGGTTATCGATTGGATTAACTGATAAGGAATTACCCAATTTGGATAAGATATCGCGCGCGTGGTGGTTCGTTTGTCGACAACGGAGAACTGAACGTTTCTCGTAATCTTCTATACACTAAAAAATATGGATCATGGTTATTTTTTCTAGTTCAAATAACCCTGGGAGAAAGAAAGGACACAAATGGGAATAAAAAAGAAATTGTCATTAGACTACAGCTATGGTGAAGAAAAATCGGAGGGGATAGGGAACGCTGAGGAACATGTCTTTACAGATGACGTCTTTGAAGAGGGCGAACTTATTATTGGATCTACGAAAGCAATGCAGGAGAGCAAGCGGAAAAACGAGGAAGTGCACAAAAGGGCACGGGCCAAACAAGAGGAAAATAGGCTGAAGAGTAAATATTTAGGATACTCCGATTTTCTGATCAATGGTCACGATTTGAATGGATACAAATTTGAAGAATCTGATACATTTTCAGAACTCGATATCAAGGGATGGAATCTTATTATTGGATATGTTCTAGTAAGAATTGTTTCACCGCTACTTCTAATTGCTCAAGCAGTTATAACTGGATTGGTGTTGTGGAAAGTTTATGAATTTGATCTTACACCAAACGGCACGCTCGCGCAAACAAATTGCATGCCGTGGGTTATGGGAACATTAAGTGTACATGCCTTTTTTGTCCACTATATCAGCAAGACGATATTTAAAGACAGTTACTATAGAAAAAGACAGGCTAAAAAAGTGGCTAAACAGAATGTTTAAATCCGTATAATAAAAAATCATGCTATAGATGCACACTGACATAAAAAGAGGGGCTCGGAGAAAAACATCCCTGTCCCGGATGAATTTTTTTAAGTGCGTGGGGGCGGTGTCAACTAGGCGGCTGTCACGCTTAGAATAGTTCCACACATTCTCACCAGTTTTGTATAACATATGACGTATTGCAATGGCACAATTCTTTATTTTTCATAGAAAAGCGTAGAATTTTACACGAACCCCCTAGAAATTATTTTCTCTTATCTATCATATGATGTAATAATGCATATAGTATTGGAAATTGTGTTTAGTTCAAGTAGCATTAGTTGTATTACATGCATAACAGCCTTGTTTCTCACTTTTGGAGCTATGCCCTAATCCTTGTGTGTGCATATTGTACAAGTAATTTAACGTATATGTCATAATTATCTTCCGTTCCCCCACCGATTAATCCTTCATTGCAACTACTTTCAATAATCCCTCTTTAATATAAATATGGTTCATTTCCTAGTTTATATTTTTCCGATATCTTTGAACAAGATCAGTACTTTATTTATTTAAGTACAGATAACTATCCATAGTTGAACTCACACATCAAACAAAAAATGACAGCTGAACTTATACCCTCATCAATTAGAGAAAAGCTTAATAAAGTTAGTGAAGAACCATCTGTTCCACAAACTCCGTCAATGTCTTATTTGAATAATGACAATATCGATTCACTTAAGCCTTCCCCAAGACGTAGACACGTCTCTTCAATTTCCTTAAGTGATCAAGTTGTTGATTCATTCCCTAATTTATTAACATTGAACGACACACAACCTACAGAATTAACACCTTTAGAATCGAATAAAATTTCTAAATTTGATTTCCGTCCAACCAGAATGAGCTTTAGTAGCATTTCAAAAGAGAATCCGGTTAAAATCAAGAAGGAAAAAATTGACCACGAAAGAATTGCTTCTTATGCTTTCGCTTTTGATATTGATGGTGTTTTAGTTAGAGGACCAGATACTTTACAACATGGTGTTGAAGCTATTGATTATTTAAATGGGAACAATCCGTATAATATTAAAGTTCCATATATTTTTGTTACTAACGGTGGTGGTAAACACGAAAGTATTAGAGCCAATGATTTGAGCAAAAGACTGAAGACTAATGTTGCAGTCGAGCAGATTGTTCAAGGTCATACCCCGATGAAGGAGTTGGCAAACGATTATAAAACCGTTTTGGTTGTTGGTGGTGTTGGAAACACATGCAGAAATATTGCCAAGGATTATGGATTTAAAAACGTCTACACCACCTATGACATCATGAAGTGGGATCCTAGTGTTACACCATACTACGCAATGACCGAAGAAGATCTTCAATATTGCAAGGAGTGTGGTAATAATGAAGAAATCGATTTTTCCAAAATTAAAATCGATGCAATTATGGTTTTTGCAGACTCTAGAAATTGGGCTGTAGATCAACAAATCATTCTTGAGTTGCTGATGTCTAAAAACGGTTACATGGGTACAATCTCAGATAATTTTGAAGACGGACCACCAATTTACTTTGCGCATTCTGATTTTGTTTGGTCAACCAACTACAAGTTGGTTAGATACGGTATGGGTGCTTTACAAGTCTCTATTGCCGCATTATTTAGAGAACACACCAACAAAGAGTTAAAAGTTATTAGATTTGGTAAACCACAGCGTAGAACATTTAAATTTGCTGAAAAGGTTTTGCATGATTGGAGAAAAGAAATTTTGAGTGAACACGTTAATTCTAACAGTAGCAACTTGAAACCGCTATCTGTTGCGTCTGAAGATGCCACCACTCAATTTTCTGACTTGTTTTCTAGTAATGAAGATAGTGACAGTGCTGTCATTATTGATGAAGAAGAAGATGAGGTGGAAAGCGATTTGGATAGTAAGGGTTTGACACTGCAGAGTTTGAACAAATTGAGTATTAAGACTTCGAATCTTGGAAATGGCCCAAGTGCTTCCCCACTGTCTCCTTCATATTACACAAAGCAAGATATTCCTCCACCATCAACCGTTTATTTTGTTGGTGATACACCAGAAAGTGACATCAGATTTGCGAATTCACATGATGAATCTTGGTACTCGATTTTGGTGAAAACCGGTGTTTACCAACCAAACACTGAGCCAAAATATCAACCAAAGAAAATCTGTGAAAATGTTCTTGATGCTGTGAAGTTTGCAGTTGAGTTGGAACACGAAAAAGAATTGAAGGAATGGAATTTGAACGCTGTTGAGTCAGTAAATTAGACTGTTTTGTTGTTAAAATAAAAAAAGCAGAGGTGTACACAATTCAATAGCAATGTTTAGGTTCACCATATTCATTCTAGCATGTTAGGTCGGAAACATGCCAAATGCCCCGGAAGCTACTACATGTGGTGATCAGCTCATATTCAATTTACTTCTTTTATTTATTTTCGGTTCATTTTATCCTTTCTAGTCTTTTTTGATATTTCATTTCATATCATGTCTTTATGTCTTTTATTTACTTTCTTTTTTTTACTTTCTATTGTATTTATAAAAAGAAAATTAGAAATTTGTTAAAAATCTATGCGCCCTCACTTTACATCATATAGATTAGACTGATGTCTACACCGTCGGGAAGTAGTCCGATCACATCTTAAGCACTTCTTTGGTTGAGATGATATCGACTTACAAAATATGATTCAAATCTGGTAATGAGTAACCGCGGTGAGAGAAGGCGAATTGGAGTTTTTGCTAACTTCGGTGATTTATCCGAATTCAGGGAAGACTAATTTCAATTTCAAAACCTTTTTTTATTTGGTAAGTTAAAACCTAATTAGATAATTAGTGCATAGATAATAAAACTTATTGAGGAAGATATCACAATTGTATTTGTGTATAATACACTGGATTTCAAGAGGTTTTAACGTACGATAACCAAATAACAAGCGAGAGAGTCATCAAACTTGGGGTTATATAATAATTAGGAGGAAACTGATCACAAAGTCCAGTTGTTAGGACTCCGGTTATTACTGAATTCGCTTAAGTAGGTCATTTTTCAGTCTAATTTTCCTTCGCGACAAAACAATAGATTCTTTTGCTCAATCTGGCCCCCAATAATCAAAGAAAGTGGGGCTCTGTTGAAGCAGAGATGCAAATCCTCAGAATATCGGCAATATACCAAATCGGGAAGATATTATTTAGAGGTATTTAAGAGTCTCTAAGTCAGGTGTACGGAAGTGTGTCGTCGAGAAAGTGAGTGAAAACTGTCGACGAATGTTCATGATGAAATATATATATAATGTACTTATAACCAATCTAATCGTTACCCAATATAAGGGACTTATTACTATAAATAAACTAGACTATCGGCCGATAGTATAATACCTTGGAATTTATAACAGGTTAAAAGCCGAAAACCGTTTTACGATTGGGATAAACTAATAAGAAAAAAGCTATTCTCCAAAAACCTAGAGATTACCAAACAAGACCTAAAAGAGGCATTAACAAACAACCTAGAAATCTACGAAAAGGATGTTAGGACTAACCCTGCCATTTTTTACAAAGAATTTAAAGACGTTTTGATTCAAAATACAATATCAGATTGTATCTTAGGACAAGCCGTAAGATTGATACTAAAGTTATCGAGTGATATAAAAAATCTAAATCACAAGGGAATCAAGTTAAGATCTGGAAAGTTAAGGAATGAAGAAGATACACTGATAAAAGATAAAGATGAAATTGAATATTACTTGAGACATACCAGACTTGCATTAAAGAGAGTACTAGGTAGGTTTGAGCTGAAAAAGGTCTTGGACAAAGCCTTAAGTAATCTAGGCAAGAAAAGAACAAAGGTCGAGAGCGACCTAAATAAACTGGTAAAAGAGAAAGATAATTTGAACACAGAAGGGATTATGTCGCTAGAAGTGGATCATTGGTTAAACCTGATCGAAAAAGGGAAGACCAACACACAAGGACATGAAATGTGCGAGGAAATAAGCGTAATCGAGAGAGGTTATAGTGGTAGTATACTCAACCGGGGAGAATCCGCTAGAGATATTAATAACCAAAAACTAGGAGACTTCTTTAGTGAGTTTGCTAACGCAGTGGACAAACTATCGGAAAACCAAGCTAAGACATTAATTAAATTTGGATGCATGAGAAAACTTGGAGCATTCCTGAAGAGAGAACACCTAGCAGCATACGAGAGGGGGTTAATTGAATTGTGTAATAAAAGAATCATTAAAGACAAAAGTATCAAAAATACTGATGTGATGGATCTAATTGGAAAACTGAATTATAGTAAGGAAGTGAACGATGTTGAAGTAGTTGACCTAGTAAAGAGTTGTTCAGTCAAGGGAGTAATCAGGGAAGTGAGAATATACCACAAAGGAGAAGGCCTTAAACGGAAAAGAGAGACGGAAGGAGAAGGCCTAAACAAAAAACTAAAGAATGTGGATCCCGAACTCCTGACAAAGATTGAGCAACTAGAGGGCGGCTCCAGAGGGAAAGGAAAACGTTTAGATTGTGATATGGAATACCACAAAGCTCAGGCTGGGAAATATCAGATTGATATATGCAGATCTTGCGGTGGGCCACACGGAAACGGGAAACATGTGAACTTTGGAGGCAACTGGAATTATCGGAATGTAGAACCTTACATTGATGAATATATTCATCACGAGAACTGAAGAGCATAGATCGAGAAATGAATAAAGCTCCAACAACTCTAGCGTTTAAAGCGTACTGTGGGTTAGGGCAGTTACATCACAAGAACTTCCGTAACATGGGAATTATGCTCACGCCAGCAGACAAGAAACAAATTAAAAATTGTAGTACATGTATGGCTTATAAGGATAATAGAAAACATGTGAGTAAGTTCCGGACAAAACAAGCAGAGGAAGTGTTTTAACACCTTCACCTCGACACAGCGGGGCCTATCACTAAAGGGAAATCAAAGTTTTACGTTACGGTGCTGACAGATGGATATTCCAAGTTTATGTGGACGTTTACAACCACCTCAAAGGATACGATTAGGGAAGAGGTAAGGAAGTTTTTACAGAAACAACATGGAATACATCTAAAAGCACCAGTAAAAATTACACTTGATCAAGGGACGGAGTTTTGAGACCTCGATTATCTCTACCCGACACCTGAGCAAAATCCCTTAGATCAGGCACCTTTACACCAACCATTCCCAAGTAAAGGTCCTACGGGAAATAAGGAATGGAATGGAGCGGGAGAGAGAAGCATTAGGACGTTTAAAACGATCCACAGGTTGATTACAGCACACTTGAGCAGTGAGGGGCAGGAAGAGTTCTTTGAGGAATCGGTGAGATACGCAACTAGAGTATACAATCACACACCGCATTCGAATATACGATTCCAACAACCGTATGGGCGTTACTATGAGAGGAATAGTGGGATTTTAATTGAGGAACAGAGGGAACAGAAGGCTTACTTCGTTAATTCATTGCCAGCCTACGTACAAAACAACGACGAATATACACTACCAGAACTACTTTATTTTTAGAGGACGGGTTCCACGTGGTGCGTGTGGGAAAAGAGAATAAGAAGAGAGTGGGATTCTTTGTGGGGTAGACCGAATACAAACAGTATATCGTCCAGTTTTTCAGACGGAAGGAGGCAAGAAACTAACGATTTCATACCATTACGCTCGTTCAGAGTACACAAGAATTGGCAGTTCGATCAGCTCATGAAGTATTTCAACCTTACGAAGATCTTAAATTTAATGGTATGACTGTCCAACTAAGTTAGGGGAGAAAGTCAAAGATCAAGGTAGAAAGAAACATTTGTACCATAAGCCACACTAATTCAGATTTCCCCCATTCTACGAATGCGAGGAGCCATACATATGGTGAGGAGAGACGAATTAGACAGAACAAAGTAGATCGGAATTTCATAGAGACAGCAGACGTCTGTAAAGACAAGGAAGCTGGTCATAGTAATTCACTACAAACCACGGTACCAGTTGTTCAGGTACAGAAAAGGGAAAGGCTTAAGAGATATATACCGGATTCACAAGATGAAAACGGAGAGAGTCCGGCACTTCCTAAGAGTTTTAAGCAAGCAATTGCAGGAGACTGGATGAACGCAACGGAAAAAGAGATAAATACCGAAGTAAAGGAGCATTTGAAGCAATAGAGGGAGAAATACCAAAGAATGCAACATTACTCCACACTTTCTGGTTATTTAGTCTAAAACAACCCACCAATAAGGCCAAATCTCGACTAATTACGATTAATCGGGCTACGGTGGGACACAGGGATAGCACAGCTAGTAGTCCAGTCACAGAGTCACAGTCAATAAAAATGTTATTGACAAGAAATTCACATATGGTCACCACGAGCCTGACTGCGTATGACGTTACAAACGCATTTCTGCATGTTCCAATCGCAGACCATGAATTTTATTATTTAAAGAAACCAAAAGGTTTCAAGGAGTATTTTGAGAGTGAGTTTGTGAGATTGAAGAAATGGGCATATGGATTAAACAAGTCACCACAAGAATTTTACAGATTCATGTGCCAAATATTAGGGAAAGTTTTTCAACAAGCGTGCTCTGACAGAGGCGTCCACTTTTCTGAAAAACTAAAAATTTGGATGGTACAATATGTTGATGATATCCTCGTTCTTTCGGAAAAGTCAAAACCACTCACCGATATTCTATCACAGTATGTGGAATACACGATAGAAGACCAGCCACAGTATTTCTTAGGCTGCGATATAGTACAACGTACTGAAGAGACCACAGTTGGGCTTAAACATCTGATAACGAAAAGACTTAAGGAGATGCCTACCAAGTTACGAGCTTGGATAGAAATGGGAAGTGAAAACATGAACACGTCAGCGGGGTATACACCAGAACTCATTAAAGGACAACAGGAATACATGCCAGAGCTTAAAAGGGAATACGCAACAAAACAACATGAAGAGCTCAAAGCAGCAGATCTTACAGCTACGGACATACCAGTGGACTATATACAAAAGATCGTTCAAATAGAACAATTGGATATGGCATCTATTGTACCACCAACCATACAAGACCTGGAGATCAGAAAAACGATGTTGCATAGACTCAAAAAGGCATTCCATAGTTGCACCCCAACTGAGATGTATAAAAAGCAAGCTGAGGCAGTGGACTTTTTTCACAAAGAGGTCTATTTAGAACACTTTAAAGGCAAGAAAGAATTTAAAAACTTTCCAGTCGAGTTTTTTTCGTTAGAAATGTACCAGAGCCTTGTGGGATTATTAAATGACATAGCCACGCAGGGAAGATTTGACATTCAATATAATGCTAGCACATTGTCCCAATACTCTATCTGTCCAAATGTATTCCATTTTGCACAAGCGGTCCAAGTATTCCGATATTTATACAAGACTATAGATACAGTTTACAAGTACCCAAAACGTCAATTTGATTATAGCCATGACATTCTTACTCTGAGGGTATATACCGATGCAAGTCGACTAACATACACTTCACAAGGTGGATATATAATCTTGGCGGATGAAAGGCTTGTAGATTCAAAAAGTTTTCGGATTAAGTTGGTCTCCAAGTGCAGTTTCGATGCAGAATTAATGGCACTAAGACAAGAAGTATTGGCTGCATTAGAAGTAGTAGCTAAAGCAATTGATTTTGGATATGCATTGAAACAAATCAAAGTGGCTGTGTATTGCGATAACTTACCAGTGGTGCGGTTAGTCAAAGGCGAATATCTGAGTAGACAAACCAGGTCCCTCGTGTATCAAAATTGTTACATTGCCTTACAAGACATGTATCGAAGAGGAGAATTTGATATACACCATATTAGAGGCCATGAGAATCCAGCAGATATATTCACCAAACCTCTAGCTGCACCAAGAATAAAGGAGTTAATGACTGGGGATATTATCGCAAAGTGTGTGAAATACCACATCAGTGACATGAAGTGACACGATCTTCTCAGGATTTGACACTGTTCTTTAATTGCTAATTCACTTATCGTGATTTAGATTATAGTGAACTTGATTACTTCAGGTGCACCTATCTACGATCGGAAACTATCACTATACTGATAACAAGAGTAACTCAAGTTCTGCCCCCCCCATGTGTTGAAGCAGAGATGCAAATCCTCAGAATATCGGCAATATACCAAATCGGGAAGATATTATTTAGAGGTATTTAAGAGTCTCTAAGTCAGGTGTACGGAAGTGTGTCGTCGAGAAAGTGAGTGAAAACTGTCGACGAATGTTCATGATGAAATATATATATAATGTACTTATAACCAATCTAATCGTTACCCAATATAAGGGACTTATTACTATAAATAAACTAGACTATCGGCCGATAGTATAATACCTTGGAATTTATAACAGGCTCTTGTAGGCGTCAGTTCTGGTTATGTACTAACTTTAGGAAGAGCCCAGCATTTGTGAACAACTTGTGAAAAAAAACATATGCTACTTACATTGCCATTTTGTTTCAGACAAGTGGATATAAATAGTACTTGATGCTTAACACTATAATATCGAGGGGAGTACGTTAACTAATATTATTCATCGAACATTACATGAACCGAAGGAATTTCCCGAAAAATAGCAAACGGCTTAGGCCTAGTACCTAGACCGTGTAAATGCCCAGCCCTTAAATTCGCGCTTTTTTCTCAATCCAGGCTTATTAGCAATTATGAGTATATTTTTTTTGGGACGAAGACCCTTAAATCTGGAACTTATAATCGATAGAATGATCGACTATAAGGTAAATAATGCAATGTGTTTATTAGATAAAACTTAGTGGATCAAAATCCCTACATCTACAATATACATGACAATATAATCGGATCAGTTTTGGTAACTGTATTATGGTCTATACCATCAGAATTTAATTTATGATAGTTACAACTTCTGCACCATATGAAATCTAAATTGTCTAAATACTTTGTGAAACATCTCATAAATGCCGTATGTCAACAATAATAATAAATCCCCAAATTGAACAAGGCTTTGAACATATAAGCAGATGCAGAAATTTTGGGAAGGTTTATATCCGTAATCCGAATCGAACCCCATATAGTTTTTTTTTTCAGCCAATGCGGTTCGTATATTAGGAAAAATTTCCTATTGTTGTCGAACCCTTGCAATTCCATCTGTTGTGGTTCAGTTTTCTGATTGTATCCCTAAGCTCGTCGAAAACGAATTGCAGATTCATTAGTTTGTAGCTTTTGTGTGTGATGGTATCAAAGACTGATAATACTAATGTAAATTCAAATTTAATTGATCATCAAAGAATATACCGGGGCAGATTTGCATGCCCAATCAATTCGCCCAGTCTATTTTATTGAGGAGAATTTTTGAAAAAAAATAGCCCGAAAATTATTAATTAAGCCATCCAACTTTCGTGCATAATTATTTAAGTAAATATTGCATTTAGTCGTACTCCATCTTTGTATGTCATTTCCGTCCTTTTTTTCCTAATTATAGTTTATAGTTTATTTATTTATCGGTTTTGAGAAAAAGTATATAATCCCCTCCGAAATCCTTCTGATCCTTTTTTTCGTCAATTTTAGTATTTTCTGTTTATTTTATGCGCCTCATAACTTTCTCTGAGTATTGATCCTTTAGTTCTATCCCTCAGATTTCTTTGTACCTTTTCGTACCAACTCCCCAAATTAGATTGATTAGAAAGACTTACTCTTGCACATTACTCACGATTCCATGGATAACGTGAACCAGTCTAATAGACTTTTACCGGGCTACTCCGAGAACTCTAGTTTCGGAGGCAACGATGCCAATAGCATCAATAAACAATACCTAGCTCAACAGAAGCAGCAACTACAACCTCTAGCATATACCCCTTCCACTACTCATCCGTATTCAACCAATCAAATCTTGCAGCCTCTCACCCAGGTTTTATTACCAATTTCCCACAACACATCCCCATATTCTAACGCTACAAACCAAGGCCATCAACTGATGTCGTCAAACCTTGTTGAAGATTTACATGGTGGTATGGCTTTCCATGACAACAGTCTAAAAAACGCCAGGAAAAGGGCATTTTCTAAAAGAAGCAAAACTGGTTGCTTGACTTGCCGTGCAAGAAGAATAAAATGCGATGAAGCAAAACCTCAGTGTAGCCATTGCTTAAAATCTAAAAGGATGTGCGAATATCCCACCGAAGAAGCCATTAATAAGAAGAGAAACAGAAGGAAAAAGGATAAGTTACCAAAGAGTACAACAGTACCTGCATCAGTAGCTTCAGCAAATAACGATTCTGCAAACAAAAGCCCAATTCTTTTAAGTGATATAAAACAAAACTCGGTTTTACTTCCTCCAATCAAAAATTATATACCACAATATCCGATCAAGTCACTTTCAATATCACAAGCAACATCATCTCAATTACAACCTCAGCCTCCACATAATATCCATTCTCTTCAAGAATCTTCTGCCTTCAGTAAATCTCCAAATCCAAACTATCATACCTTTCAAATACCCTCTGATAATTTATTCACATACCCAAGTTATTCAGCTTCTTCGCCAAATAATAATCTTCAGTCAAATGTGAATTACTTTACTCCGCCTAATTCCAATTCTCATTCAGTATCATCACACTCGACGATGAATGCTTCAAGCGGGATCGGTTCTACAGTCACAAACGGTAACCCTGATCAATCTTTCTTCAATTCTCAGATGTATCACATGAATTCAAATGCGTCCCCCAGATCACCATCTCCATCACAACATCAATCATCACAATTTCAATACCACCTGACTACTGTGCAACCGCAAAATAAACAACAAAAATCACACCAGCAGTACTATTCGACTGCTACTCAAATACCTCAAGTTTTATCATACATTCCTAGCAAAAAATTTGATATTTGAATCTTATAAGTAACCTTCAAAATATCTTTAATTTTTTATCAATGTTGAAAATACCTTCTCTGCTTTTCTTTTGTCTTTGAATTTTCTGGACTTATCTCTTTTCTTATGTTTTTTTTTTTCAGTTCTTGTTTTGAACACCTTTTCTATTGATTGCTGAGCTTTTTTGTATAAAGTATTATGTAAATTAAACCAATGCCGTTTTGAAAACATAGAAAATCTTAACGTTTACCAATATCTGTCATATATTTCGTTTTGTGGGGGATCGATTATTGTGCAGATCCGTCTAGCCTCGCTAATACCGAGTACTATCAAATAATTTTAGGTCTTTTTGGTGGTTGAAACTAAAACCGGCTCAAGAATTTAAAGCATGTATAAACGTTATCCTACATGACAGAAAGTGGCTGCCTTAACAAATTCTATTACCTTGTTGAACAATCAGTAACATGATTGGATGCCACATACTCGTACTCGTTTTAATTGTATAGCGGAAAAACTTCCAAAAGCATATCGCATAAGATCGATTTTAAAAACGTACTAAATTTTTAACGTGATCAGCTGATTTGTGGAACTTCGTATTCGCAATTCTAGCTGCAAGTTTCATGTATCGCTTTTCCGTTTCAAGACCAGTACGCCAGTTTCGCTGATAGCTACTTTCACTGCGGAATTTTTGTTTTCAGAAGACCAGACGGAGAGGAGATCCTATTGACTTTCAGAAGTAAAACAATGTCTATCCAATTTTTTTTTCTTGTGGAATGTGTATACACTAGTCTAAAATCTGGCAGACACAACACTTTTGCCAAAGTATCCGTACTCGAGATGTATTGTAAAGCACGGAGCTAAGGAATTATTAGAAAAAATTACGCACTATATGAATCAACACATCATGCGGTATTTTTTACTACTTTTATAATTATCAAATTTGAGCAGCCAGTCAACAAGCCCAAGCTGAGTGCATACCCAAATGAATACTACAGATAGAAACAAAAAATCCAAAATTGAGCATTTCTGTAGAATCCTTTCTGCTTTTTATCGAACCAGTAGCAAGTCAGGATTCCCTCAAAGAAAAGGCGTTCATTCATTCCTCAGAGCCATTATTTAAATAATATTTCTTAACTGTAAATTTTCTTCTCGTAAATTTTGTCACATCCGCCACACTGCAGCGTAAATCATAAGCCGCTTTGGACACAGAGAACTTGAAATTTGTCATGAACTTGAACAGATACGTGTTAAGCCACAAGATACCACTTTAATCATACAACGCTAGAGAATGATATATTTGCTGACCCTCATTACACATCTTGTATCAATCGTAAATGCAGTAGATGGTGATCTGTTAAAAATCAGGGGTGTTTCACCAGAAAATCAGCACAAATACCAACCAGATGTTAACGGTAACTGGAGGTGTTTAAACAATCCGGAGATTTTAATCTCATTTGACAAAATCAACGATGATTATTGCGATTGTCCAGATGGAAGTGACGAACCAGGAACCAATGCTTGTCCAAATGGGAAATTTTATTGTGAAAATATTGGTTATAAACCATCATATATTCCGAATTTCAAGTTAGACGATGGGGTCTGTGATTATGAGCTCTGTTGTGATGGGACTGATGAAATCGATGGTCACTGTGAAAACAGATGTAAAGAATTGAATGAGGAAGATGAGAGATACAGAAAAGAATTTAACGATTTGATAAATCGTGGGGTTGTGTTGAAGGATGAAATGTTAAGAAAATCGAAAAAAATAAGGACCAATCTTGCAACTGAAATCGACCAATTGAAAAAGGATATTGAGACCATCAAGCTAATTGAAATACCAAAATTACTTGCTCAGAAGCAAGAAATGAGTGAAAGTGATGAATTTATTATAAATAATTTCAATTTAATCGAAAGTGATTTAGATATATTGGAAAACAAAATTAAAACGATTGTAAATGCTTTGGATGACAAGATCAGCAACTCAAAAAGCTTGGAATCGATTCTCCAAAGATTGACAGAGAATTATAATCCTAATTTTAACGATCCGGCCGTCAAACTAGCAGCACAGGAATATTTGAATTTTGCAGCTTCAGATGAAGAAACTGGGGAAATGAACCATGTAGCCTCAAACGTTTCCCATTTATTAGACAATTTATTAGTCGATATCAGAAAGGATTTGAATAATATGAAAAGTGAAGTTTTAGTTATGAATGTGAATGTTGAAAAGAAGGAGTATGAACAACATCAATTACAAGAAACAGCATCAACATCATTTACATCAAATTTTTTAACTGTTATCAAAAGCGGCTGTAAACATTTTGTTCATTCTTTACTAGGAATTGAATCTAGTTCTATGGTTACACCAGAAGATGAAAACGAGCCAATAAACATGGATGTTTCCTCAATAATTGAAATCGACAATACCATCACCAAACTCAACCACAGACTTGAAGGAATGAAAAAACAATTGAATCATAAACAAACTCAATTGAATAAGGAATTTGGTCCTGATGATATCTTCCGATCAATGGATCGTTGCCTCAGTAATTATATTAATGGATATACTTATAAATTATGTCCAACCAATCTTTTGGAACAAATCAACAAAGATGGTAAGGGGACCAGGATTGGTGTTTTTGAAGGTTATAAATTCAATGAAGAAACTAATAAAGTTAACCTGATATATAAAAACGGTCAAAGATGCTGGAATGGGCCGTCGAGACAGGCAGTTGTTGAAATTGTGTGTGGTTTGAAACACGAAATTTTACAGGTAACTGAACCAGAGAAATGTGCTTACAATATCAAAATGTCGTCACCTGTTGGTTGTTTTGAATCGGATTTGTTATAAATACTATGTGCAAAATACTGGCAATCAATGACGTTAATATACTGTGAGGCATATATTTTTTTAAGAAATCGCATTGCATCTTACCGAATCTACGTTGCTAATGTGTAGGTTTTTTTTTTTGAAAAATAGTGAATTATATATTCTTAAATCACCAACGCTAACGAAATAGGAAGAACAAATGTACGAGCGGATTGTCTCTTAACCAAACTTACGTACCAGAATATATTTATGAGCTATGTGGTTTAGGGAAACGAATTCATGACATGGCGTAATATCTTTGACCACTTAGTGCAAAATGTAAGCTAATACTGAATAAGAAATAATCTCACTAGTATAAGAAACTAATCCCAAATAAGTAATCGCCAAGACTAAGGTAACTAAAACACTTAAATTTTCCACAAATGGAAATCTCCCAGATCATTCTCAAACTTCATGGATACGAGCAATCTTTTGGGTCAAGTCACTGCTTGCAATTTATAGTTTACTTCTTTCACAGATAGCTATCAAATATTGGTTGAAAATTTCCGCAGAATGCAAAACAGCAGCATCTCAGATGCATCACATCGAAGAAATAGCAGAATTAGCGACTCAAATGAAGATACAGAAGAGAAGTGATAAATGTATAGGTTTATGGATCAAGAGACACTCATGTAAAGCAGCTATTCTGTCGTATCCCCATGTTAAAAAATATTTCCCAATCAATGTAGCAAATGATTATTACCCTTTACCTATAAATCTTTACGGGGAAAAAGCGTATTACCATATATATTGTAAAAACTATATGTCATTGTCCTTAACAGACAGTATAAATTAAAATAATAAAAAGAAGCACATCATAAAACATCTCATTGTTGTAATAATAGAGAATGTTTTGCCTGGCCTGGCCTTGTCTTGCCTTATTTGACATAAACCATAACAGAGGTAATATCATCTGGTTTTCCACCAATATAATCTTGTCCTGTAATAGATGATAATTTTTGTGAAAAGGCACTCTTGAAATTAGTGTTTAAACTTAAAACTGTAGTTTGTTGAACTAAAAGTTTATTAATTTGACCTAGATTCTCACTTAAATTGACATCTTCACTAACACTATCATTTAAATATAATTCGATATCGTCCGGAAAAACATTATCAACCATACCATCAGTAGTGAAAACCACAATATCACCGCTCTTTAATTCAAATGAATATTTATCGGATTCATTTGGAAGATTCATCAAATATTTGGAGCCTCTTTGTTGAGCCTGTTCTAGAAATTCTTGAGGAATGATTGAAAGTTGATATGGGGCATTAAAATAATACACCTGTTCAGTTGACTGTTTAATGCATTTGAATTTTGAATTTTCATCCTTACGGAATACTCCAAACCAAGAATCACCTAAATTAAGAGTATCTAATTGGCCCGATTTACCGTCAATAATACCAAAACAAATAGTAGTGGAACCAACTTTGACAAGACCTTCATCTCTAACTTCTTTAAAAGCCTTTTCTAATATTTCCATTGGTTTTAACTCGGGTTGTAATAAATAAATATCTGTTATTTTATTTGCCAGTTCTCTACTGATTGCACTCGAATCAAAACCCTGTTCCGACCAACCACCAACCCCATCCAAAACTCCAATTACTAAACCAATATCGGTATATGCTAAAATATAATTGTCTTCTCCAGTTGGAGATTCGTAGACGTTCGTAGCTTGTAACAGCTTAAAATTTTGGACATATTCACCGGAATTTTCAGAAAAAGATCCTCCATCATCATCTGATGAGCCCGAATGATCCTTCAATCGATCTTTTGGAGAATACGCAACTGCTGCAGTGTACTGTAAAGCTGAATCACCAAATCTTTTTGTGAATTGACCACCGTTTGCAAAACTACGAAATCGTCTGAATGCATCTTCAGTTGATGAACTGAATCTCCTTAACGTTCCATAAGATGAAAAGCATGTATTTTTCAAGTTACTGTTAGGATTATTGTTTTTAGATCTACTTCTATGTCTTGTTGAGTGAAATCCCGATTTTTGCTGATTTTGAAAACCACCAGTGAGTCCTCTTTTCAAGGCAACTCTCGTAGAAGATTTAACAACAGTATTTTCAAGGATTTTGGATGTGATTGTAGCGATTCTTCTGGAAGCGGGTGAGTACATGTTTGAAAATGCAAAGGAAAAACAGTATAGTGTCGTGTGGAAGATTAAGTAGAAATAAAATCAGTCGATGTGGTAATTAATTAGTAAATAGGTATTCTGTAAAGTAATATTAATAATTTGTGGGCACTTGAACAATAAAAATGTGACAAAAATAAAAAACAAAAAAGTGAAACAGTCAATAAACAAAATTGAATTCCGTAAGTCCTCCCGTGTCTCTACTATTTAACGTGCGATATTACTCCGAAACAGATGCTGATAATAAAACTCAAAGGGGAACGAGGGGCCGTCAAAAGCAAAAAAAAATCGCTTGATGCTCGGAAGAAGAATTTGTGGAGACATAAATCGTGACCATATATATTGTTGTGAGGCTTTTTCCGTTTCCCGTTTTCCGTTTTCCGGATTTTTTTTTCAAGTGAATAAATAATGTCTATGGGAAATAAAGGTAATTGATACACATCAAGATTTTTTCTTTGGAAATATAATTTTGAATAAATAAATAGTGGGATATAAAATTAAAATAATAATATGTATAAAATGATGTCATAATTACATGATAAAACAAATAAATATATCATCTTAAGTGAGTGATGCTGTTCATATTTTGATGATTTTTTATGTAATTACAGGAAAATAATATTATAGTTTTAATTTACTCAATTGAGTTTAGTTGTCACAACAAAAATGAATTTCTATTAATTTTTTCGATTGAACTGAATTAATCTTTATTTAAAGGCAACTTATAAACTTTCAACAGCAGATTCAATTGCTTTGGCAAAATCCAAGTCTGGGTTTTCTAAGTCAAAACCAGCTGAAGCTGCAACCTTTGGTGGGTTTAACTTCTTGTATTCAGCCTTAGCTTCTTCAATCAGTTTGACCTTCTTTTCGAAAGCATGTGCTTCCTTCTTCTTTTCAGCAGATGCTTTTAAAGAAATGTCGGTGGTGAAACCGTAGAAAACACCTGCAACTAATGCACCGTATCTGAAAACCTACAGAATGAAAAAAAAAGTATGGGAAAATCAATGTTAGTATCAATTATCTATGGGGTGATGTTTGAATAAAGGAGATGTCTGAATAAAAGAGATGTCTGAATAAAGGAGATGTCTGAATAAAGGAGATGTCTGAATAAAGGAGATGTCGATTATCTGGAGAACAGCGTGGGCTTTTTTTTCAGAAATAGTTTAACAGGAGTGAAATTAAGTAGAAACCAGGTTTCAAAGCTCTAATGTACCGTGAATGGAGTTTGCTGTTCTAAATGATTTCCATATGCATCCATGTCTTTTCCATAATTCGAACAATAATGCTATCCATCATCCTCTATCATATACTGACTCTATCCCAAAGCCCACCAACGCATTCAATTTAGCCCGCAAATTGCAGAGTATTTCCCGGTTTGGGATCAATCATATAACAAAATTTTTCACTGGGTGTGTTTCTCCATATATTTATTTACTCTCAGCATGTGTCGGCCAAACTTCATTCCATGATCTCAAGTTTCCCTTGTTCAAAGCATCTCTTCGTATATCATCTCAGCTCATCGTACTGCATCCAAATTAAATAATCATATCTGTTACTTACGTTTAAAGTAGACATCCTTGCTGGTTCAACGTTGTAATACAAATACTCCAACTAACTCTCGACTATCTTTTTTCTACAGTTGAAAGTTGCAGTTTTCATTTTTGTTCGCTCCACTTGAGGAGTCGCAGTCGCAGTCGCAGTCGCAGTCGCAGTCGCAGTCGCTGATTTGTGGTCGATTTAAACGGCTCAACTTGCGTGTGAAGCATAGTTGGCTTTGGTTTTTAAGGGGTGAAAGAGATGGGAGAAGTCTGTGTTGATGTTTTATGTAGACTCCGATCATCTATGTAGTTGTTAGCGGAGTGAAACTGGCAAGTGCACGGTGCAATCGTTTGCCCCAGTGCAAAAAGTCGCAGTATCCAATCATTTATCGCTATTTGCAGGGCTGCGTAACCATAATAGCTCATGGCATGAACTGTGGATTGCAGGTGAAACAAGACGGTGATTACTGTGCCTTGAGCGGAGTAGTACAGAGACTTTATAGGGAGAGGGAAAAGATAACTTGGGTATGTTTGACCTCACTTCAGTCAATTTAAGCGCACGTAGCTGAACACGGCGTTTTCAGGGTGCAGAGCAAAAATTCTAGTTCTAATTTGAGGCTAGAAACGAAATAATCTTCTAGTATCGTAAACAATCTTCTAATATCCTAAATGGGGTTTTAGGGTAATTATAAACACTACACAAACGCTTCCAACAAGTAGGCTATATATAAAAAGTTAAAGCATCTCGCTAGTACTTTGATCATCAGCAATTAGTGGATTTTGCATCATGCATTAAAATCACCGCTTTGCTATGTGGTACCAGTATTAGTCGGAAGCCAAAAAAACCACTGCATAGCTTCAAAGGCTTTTCAGTGGCTGATTTCACCCTAAAAGTATGGAAAATATGCAAATCACAATAGATACCACACCACACAGTAAAATAAACTACGTACTGATCATCTTCTTTCACCCATGCCATTAGCTGTTACGAAGGATGTAGCTCTTAATCTGGTCTCTCTCGTTACGTGCACGGGTCTGTTCTGTACGCACGTTTTGAACAATTGCTGCATTTTCAGGAAGTGCAATCGTTTTGGGTTGAATAGATTTGCCTTGACGAGTGATGAATGTGAATTTGACTCCAGAATTATCTCCAGATGAGAAAGGTGATTGAAATGGGTTTTCATTATCCTTGCCAATAAAGGTTTCAGGTGCACCAATACTCTTACTCAACAGCTCATTGACCTGTATGTTAGATCTTGTGTTGGCACTTTCTCTGACCAAACGTTCAAATTCAAGGTCCAATTCTGCTTCATGAAATGCTTCCGATTTAGCTTCCAATGCTGCTCTTTCTTCCTCCTCATAACCGTCTTCAATGTCTGAAACAATCGCATGATGTTTTTCTTGCTCTGCTGATCCGTCAAACTCGGAATTATCATCTTCTTCTTCCTCGTCTTCATCTTCATCTTCATCAGCAGTGTCATTTTCTCCTTGTTCAAGATCACTGACCGCTTCGTCCACAGGTAAGTCTGCGTCATCTTCTTCCTCGTCAACCTCCTCTTCTTCTTCATCATATACCATATAACTGCCATATTCATCATCATCATCACCATCACTGTCATCATCCTCAGAGTCAACTTCGTCAACTTCGGATCTCTTTATCTCATCGCCTTGATTACTATCTCCCAAAGGTTCACTTGCTTTTTCACCATTACTGTGTGTGAATTGTCCTTCTTGTCTTGAACTCTTACTCAATTTGTCATTATTTTCTGCTTTAACAGCTTCACCAGTAACGTCTCCGCTCATGGCCATATCTAATAAAAACATCGCAGTATGCATATTGGATGGTCTTGCAAAGAAATCGGTTTTATAAAATGCCTCAAGTTTGTCATCTATTTTCGTGTACATCATTTTCAAATCAAGACTAAAGGTTTGAACTTTAGTGAAAGTGTAGTAATGATAGAATCTGATGAATGTCTTGAAGGCGCCTGTAGTTTTCCCGTTGCTGGTTTTTCTCAAGTCTAAGGCTAATAACATGTAATTGATCATACGAATTCTAAAGTGATCATCCGGGAGATCCAATTCACAATGGTCATTCAAAGTTGGATTGTTATTTGCATGTCCAAAACATACAATTTTGTAAAGCATTGCAATCAAATAGTCGACATTAATCAAATTTTGATTGATGAGCTCAATGAAGTAAATACCTTGAGATATTCTTGCTCGTGACTCAACATAGTCATTTTGTTCCAATCCAGCAATGATTTTTTCAACTAATTGATCCACAACAATAGTTATGAGTGAATCATTTTTGGGAGGTGACAGTTTACGCAAAATTTCAGCTAAAAATCCAATGTCATCATATTTAAGCTCCTCAGGACTAGTCAAAATACTAACAATTCTGTTGTAAATAACAGCGTTATTCCAATCAGCCGCTAACAGATATGCCACAATCCTGTTGATATTTTTTTTGTTCAGTTTTGTTTTAACCATATGCAATAAAAATTTCTCTTCTGGTAGCAACTCGGCAACTGCCTGTTTTGCCTTTTGGGGTTTCAATGACAAAAGAAAGAGTTTGACAGCGTACTTATCAGTATGTGAGAATTTCTTATTCTTGAATTCTTTTATCAACAGCTGAATCATTTCATGGGTATGATCTTTATATTCATCGTCATATAGTAAAACATTACCACATCCATCAAACATCATCGACAACAAATCGATATTTCCATGAACTTCAATGTTGAGGATTAAAGAACGCACCTTATGAAAAATAACAAAAATAGGAATCAACTTGAACTTCACAAGCTCCGAAAAAATCAAAATATCTTTTACAGCAAACCTGTCATGATGGATTTGAAATCTGAAACTTTTATCTAATCTAATGACCAAGTCTTCAATACATTTTTCAAAATATACCCTATTGATAGTTAAAAATCTTGCAATATTCTTGAAGGAAGAAACATCAGTGATATCCACAATATGTTTGGATAACCTGTTTCTCGATGCTTTATTGCTCAAACCCCATGTCCAGAAATCCACGACAATTGCATCAATTTCTTTCGCTGTCTCTGAGCTAGCGAGTCTGGTCAGAATGGACGTAAATTTTGGACCTTTCATATCTTCCGCCAGAACTTTAGAGTTGACGTTATTCAAAACATCTTCTGGTATTAAGGATTGCAACGTAGGAATATCTTCATAAAATGATCTCATTTCTTCATTTTCCCATTTGTTGACTTTGATATCAGAAGAGCCAGAAATAACCGCAGATTGGGTTTTGACAACTTTGACTTTTAGTTCGGGTATAGTCAACTGAAACAACGGGCAAGCAAACTCACAAAAATTCTTGAAGTCCTGAAATAATGCCTCCATTTCCTCAACTCTTATATTCAAATCTTCAAGAAGTCTACCTGTTTTCATTGAAATTGTTGATGATTTGTTAGATTGATAGATGATTTCTTTATTCAAATTTAGTGTCATGGATGATGCATTTTTTATGTACGATTTGAATAGTTTTCTCATATAAACAGATTCCTGATCTTCAAAACGTGGATTTAATTCTGTATAAAAAAACCTAAATCTCTTTATTATCGATGTGATCACAGAAATGGTCAAACCAGTTTCAAATTTGTAACTCATGACTTCCTTTAATAGTGGAATCAACAATGGAATATCAGCTTTTTTATCAGCATGAATTTTCTGTAAATAATGAGGCATTTCATCCACTGGTAAGTCATTAACTGTCTTAAATATACCACACAAATGAAATTCAATGCATAGTCTTAGCATATTTCTTATTTTAACCAACCTATCTTTATCTTCCTTTTCTTCATATACGGTCTTTGGGGTTTCCATAGTATGTGCAAAATAGAGTCCAATGAATGGAGTAAATTTCATACCAAAACGTTGATGTAACGCAGACACAACTTCAACGGCACTCTCGATATCTGCACTTTTTGAAACCTTACATAAACTTTCACACAAAGCAGCTGAAATTTCATGTAGATATTTTTCCAAAGATACTGTTTTGATACCATCAATGAGTTGCTTTTCACTTTCTTTGTTGATTCCAAGTCGTATTTTTTTAATGAATGCCGTATTCTTTTTCAAACTGGAATCCAACTTTGGACTTGTTTTGAACACATTTTCTTCACCTTCCCAAATTTTAGTATTTACAGCAAATAACTCGTTCCTTCTGTTCTCAAATTCATCATCAGTAGTAGTCATCCTTTTATCATTCGTCTCCTGACTAGTAAGAACGCATTCACTCAGGAAAAAGGAGATATATAAACAGCTTTCGTTTGATCCCAGTGTGAAAAGTCTTTCCTCTTCAACACGGAAACCGAACCACCAGCTTTTTCGGCCAGTGTTGTCTTCCGCGAGAATGAATTTGTCGCAACTCAAAGCATGAGTGAGACAGCAAAATTCATCCAGAAGGGGTCCGTTTACAAATTCAGAGAAAGGCACGAGGGGGACGGTGAGTTGTGACTTTGTTAAGTGGAGTGTTATCCGCGTTGCTAACATATATATGTGGTGATTGTTAATTCAAATCATTGTAGCTATGTATAATATCTGAATCCAGAAAAGCTGCTATGCGGGAGCAAAACATAGCGCTGTCCTCAAATAGCACTTTGATAATCCCCGAAACATTTAAAATCGCAGCCTGTCTTTGAAGAAGTCCCGAAAAGGGGAAAAAGGATGAGGTGAAGGGTCTGTAGTTGCTTTTCTAAGGAAAAGCCATATCTTTCACTCGGTGATGGGCTGGGTTTCTGGTGATTTTTGAAAAATTAAAAATAACTGCTAGACAACTTTCCTTGACAAAACGCATGCGGTCTATGAAATTACAAAAAAAGAGATCATAAGAGATGAAAATTTCTACATCTAGTACAAAACATTTGTATAGACTTTTATTCTTAATACTAAAACAGTAGCACAGCTCCAAAATTTCCCAGAAATGACATCAACCATGGCATACTGCTTTTTCAATCTTGTGATCAACAAGAATATGATGTAAATAAATTTGCTGCAAATATAGCCAATAAATCAAATATCAAATAAATGTGACGGGAAAAGAAACTTTATGAATGCAGTTCTTTTTTGTCGCAATATCAAATTCAATTTTGTACAGTCTGGTAATCATACAAGACTGAAATGAAGAGCCTAGAGTAACCTGGTTTTTCAAAAAATGGTCTAAGTTGTAATCAATCTTGGTTTTAAAACTGCACTTGTACGCTCTCGATTCCACATCAAATTTCCATTTATCATGTAAATCAATTGTCTGATTTCTGAAAATATCAGCGATATCCAGTTCTCGATATTCTAGTAATGCCATTCTTTTGATTAAAGATATAGTTTCACGTGGTACTATTTTCCTCAACTGTTTAGAATATTTTATGATATCCATATAATGATTTCTGAGTTCATTTAAATATGATATCACGTTAAAGTAGTCCTGAAAAATAAAATTTTCATCAATGATCAAGGGAATTGGCTCTACGGACTGGATATTGATCATTTTCAATTTTGGCGCAATATTCAATTTATCAGGCAACTGAATACCCTTTTTAATTTCACCAGATGGTATGAACTGCAGTTCAACTTCTAGAAATGGCCCCTTGGCTTCAACATGATTAATCAAAGACTCAAATTTTGAATATTTTATGACAGCAGGTTGAATTGTTTCACAAACGGAGTTTTTTTTCATCTTCAAGTTTGTCAATAAAATACCATCAAGTTTAGAAAAAAAGCTTTTATGAAAACTTATCTGCAAAACCTTTTCATTGAAACATTTTGTTGATAAATTAAGATGTTTAAAAATATTAGGCTTCCTACAAATGTTCATGATATTAGCATCGTTTTTAGGTCGCAGCGAGTCATCAAATGCACTGATTCCTTCGGGCAACAGTAGTTTCTCAATTTGTTCAATGCATGTAGTAACGCAGTCTAGATATGCAAAAGTTGAAAGATAATAATTGCTTACTTTTTCTTCTTCAGCTGTTCTTCCTATCCTAAAAAACCGTTGCTTGCTTTTAATAGAAAGAAAACTATATCCCTTTGCTTGATCTGGGTGGTAAAAACAATCAAATATATCCAGTCTCTGTGCAATTAACTGAAAATTCACAAAATAGTTACAGTATGCTCCTGCTACGCCGTAATCATTCAAAATGATCGGAAAACTTGCTTTTTCATATGTTGAATATCCTGGTAAAGGGCCAACCCCATCAGCGACTGATTGTTTGCTGCTATGTTTACAACCTGTTGAAGGCGGTAGTTTCAGCTGTTCCAAATATTTCTCTGGGCTTTGATCTTCAAGTAACATCTCTGGGATTTTAAACTTGAAGAATCTCGTAATAGCAACACCAGCACTCAAAATTCGTTTGCCGGGGCTAAATGACGAATCATCAAGGCACACATCACTGCATTCGTTTTGATTGCCGCATTGAATATGATGATAATGATAAGAAGCTTCAAAATCATAAACCGAAAGGATTTTCTTGTTTACGGATCTTTGCGAATAACTGTTGGTGGTTCCCATCTCTCCCTCCATTGATATGAGCATCATTTCGAACGGGATATCAAAATTTGCTTTGTTCTCAATGGTTATGTAACCAAAAAGCATTTCTCCCGGATAATACTGCTTGAAACTATCGTGTGCTTCTAATGGTTGTTTTGTGGCTGGATTATCCTTTGTCAAGACTATCTTGACATCTACAGGTAGATCAATATCATGTAGTTTTTCTAAATTTTCAAGCAATCTATTTTGGGGATATATTTTATGGTATTTAGGAAAAATAGTACCGGGTGTAAAATTTTCCGGAATTGTAAAATGTGATCCGGAACCATATTTAGGCGGCGAAGTTTCGTCATTCAAGGTTCGGTCAAACAAAAAGTTGTGGAGCTCATATGATGGCAAAACATCCATTTTTGAATATTCATCGTAATCTGGACATTGGTTTGATAATGTTTCACTTAATATATGCGATTTTCCCACTGTGCTTGAAATACCAAGTGTTTTAGATTTTTTGTGCCGACTCTGCAGTGGAAAACGCTGAATAGCTTGTAGCATTGATATTTTTGCTTGGAAGGATATATATCTAACACATTCTAAACGATACTACCAAAAATATACGTCAAATTACTAGGAAATTGCTTCGCATTATATATAGTCAAAAAGAGCAATCATTGATGCAAGAAAGATACAAACGGTACTTTCTCTTAGGACGGAATGCTTTTGAACAGATAAAATGCTATTGGTCTTTTGAAAAGGGTGCGGGAAAATTTGTTAAAGAGCCCCAAAAAGGTTCCGTTTGACAGGTTCCGATCCAGATGTGAAATGGTAAAGCTAAATGAGGTACCTTGTTGTTTGTTTTTATTTGGATAATGACCTTGTGTCATGTGGTACTGGTCTTTTTGTTGAGCAAATCGGGTAAGGTTGTTTCCTAAACCTGAACTCAGATTAGCCCAAGTTTTTCCATTGTCGGATTATGGTGCATTTTTTATATCACCCTTAGCAAGCTAAATTAATTACTAAGGAAGCATTTTAATAAACCCTCCCCTGGAGTTTGTTTCCATATCACCTACTTTTTTATATAATAGACATCAACTTCATTTGGTACAGTAGCTATACCGCACCCATCATTGAGGTTGCCTCAACTAACCTTTTTTGCGCAATGCCAAAAAGAGGTCACATACCGTAAGTTATACTTGTCTATACTATTCACGGCTATCCATTCGGAACAACATGGCTCTGGAGAGTCGCTTGCGATAGGACGATTAGCTAATGATTTTAAAAAAAATAGCTAACCTGGCTAGTTCGCATGCTATTCTCAAATAAGCGATTTTTAGGACCCTTGAAAAAGTACAGCTTTCCGAACTATTGTTATTGGATGGATAGTACCCAGGTCCGTTAATACCCCACAATTATTTCTGAAAAGAGGAGATGCCATTTGTTCAATAAGACGTGAACAAATTGGTTGACCGATTTGAACTGCAATCATGGATCCGGCAGAATTGGGTTTAAAGATGGGGAGTGGCTGAATGAAGAAAGTCCTCAAAGGCTATTAACCAGAGTTGAATTTGTATGATAGATTAATTAATTTAAAAAAACCCCACTGTTTAATTACCAAGTGAAATTCAAAATCATTGCCGTGATTTTTCAAAATAATTTGTACAAAAACTACAGGAACAGCAACATCTCAGGTTTTGTGGTTTTCAGATTTCAAAATCGAGTTTGTGTAGCTACGAAACCATAAAAAATTGGATGAATTTAGTTTGAGAGTTTTTTTGTAAATATTAATCATCTTTTATATTAGTTTTATGGTTTTTAAAAACACTGCAATCAATCTCTTTGTACTAAAAAATATTTTTTTTTTTTTTGACTTAGTTTGTTGTTTCAGCTGGAAAACAACGTTTCATCAAAGCTATACCACCCAGAAGTTTTTATGATGTGATTTGAATATATTAAAATATTTTCCAGTATTATTAGAAAGTTCCCTTTTTATAAGGTTTGAATTCTTTGAAACATTCCTCATAAAGAGTTTTTATTATGTTTAATATCATATTTTTGCACCAGATTGTGTTAGTCGACATTTTTGCGGTTGCCAAACTAAACTCTTTTAAAAAGTATTTTTTTGGAGGATTTCTGCCTTTTAGCACCTCATTGGATTCAAAGTAATATTTACTTTTATAAGATGATCTGCATTTTAAAGATTCTCCAAATGTTCAACTTATATATTCCCGTCAAAAAAATAGAAGTTATCAAGATAGCGCAAACAGATTGAATATTGATTTGCGTTTACTATTAAAAAAAGATTTAGTTATCACATTCTGTTTTTTAAAACTCTAAATTATTTGAATAACGGAGCTTGCTTCTTCCAAAACTCGTAATGTCCTATATAAATCAGATACTTGATTTTTTTTGATATTTTTCTTTGAATGATCAATAAAGTCGTGCTAGTCCTTGGAAAGCTTATATCAAAAATCTGTGCTACATAATAGTTGAATATGTTCTTAGCATGCTGCTCCCTATATGGCATCCATACCACAAGTGTTTCTAATGAAATAATTCCATTTACATAGTTCAAATGCGCTATATTTGCTTAGATATAAAAAGATGCTATGAAAACCCCTACGGATCAGTAAGTCACCTTGAATCCCAAAAAATGAACAGTAAGCAATTTTGAATCCAATATCAACTCAATGAAATCACCTTTTCAAATCTCACAAATTCGTAACTTTATTCAATTTACATTGCTTCCATATAATAATGTCGACAATGCATGCCCACCATGTGAAGAAATAGCAATATTAAGTAACTTTTGATCGCGTAAAACTAATGTTCTTATCAACGGGTGATGATATATTCAGGCTTATGTTCCCCTAGCTTTTCCCGTCCATAAAATCGGTAGTAACTGGGATGAAAATATTCTATTACACAAACATAGCTTCGAGATGTTTTCTTAAACGCCTGATTGCAGTTTTGAGACTAGTTGTAACTGATGTAATTGTTTTTTTTGTCCCACTAATAGTGCATCGGGTTAAAATTTGATCCGTTATTTCATAATCGAAATATAATTCTCATTAATTATATAAATCTATATACAAAACTTTTGTGTCTATACATGTGCTTAGTTATCATGATATTTTTAGCTTCACTGATCAATTATATGTCAACAACTAATATCTATCTCTTGAAAAGATTCTTCCTTGTGGTAAACCATACATCTTTCTCACGTTTTCAACGTTCATATCCCATGCACTTCTCCAAACATGAGCTCCAATTGGCTTCAAGTTATGTTGCTCTGTGAATTCTCTGATATTAAAGTTTTCTCTACGAATATTTTCAATGTTGTTCAGTTTAGCAGATTGTCTGAAAACCCAAACGGCAAATCTTTGCATACCTAAATTCTTCTCTGGAACAGGTGGTAGGTAATCAATTAAATTGAATTCGGGGTGTTGATCTATCTTTTTCATATCAATTATTGAGTCAGTATTGGATAACTCAACATCTTTCAAACCCCAATGAAGGGTAGTAGAATATGTGTTATTTTTTACATCTGGAGTATCTGGATTAACAATCAAAACAGTATATAAGTCTTTAACAGATTCCTTGAATTCAATAATTTCGAATGATGGTGGCTTGGAAGTGACATTACTCGATAATATTTTACCGGGTTCAATCCAAGTATCAACAGAAGAATTTGGAAATTTTAGTTGAACATGAACTTCTGGTTCTAAAGTTGGAAGTGTATCTGGGATGACAGCTAAAGTTTCTAATCTTTGCATTGTTAACATTCTATCGTGTTTTTTCCATTCTTTGGATAAATACTCTCTATAAACAGGCTGTGTTCTATCAACAGATTTCAAAGCAAATGATGCATTGTATAGAACTTCTGGATTGTCTTCTTCAGCCTTAACTAAAAGTTGTTGTCTTTCAGCAATCAAGTTTTGCTTCTCAAGTACATCTTTAGCTTCAGTGATTTTGACGTCAATTTCAGCAATCTGACTGTAAATTTTTTCACTTCTTGATTCCAAAAATTGATAGGCCATTGGATATATAGCATCTAAACCTATTGGAGAATTGTATCTACCTTTGCTTGCACCAGATTTCAAGGAAACAGGGCCTTTTGGAAGATTTGGTGATAAAAGAGCTTCCTTCAATCCAGCATTCTTCACACCTAAAGATTGAGCTCTATTGGTGAACTTGGACCAAATACCTCTGGAAACGGAAGTCGCCATCGCTGCAGAGTATAATTATCTTTACCTAATGTAAGGATTTGATCGGTTGATCCTTCAACAGGTTTTCTGTTTGAAAAATGTGATCGAGTGTCTTGAAAAAATGAAATTTTCCATGCTCCTTAAAATCCGGGTAACTTTAAAGCTGTTAAAAAAAAGCGGCCATCGACGTAGCCTTCAAAACAAAATGTTGATACGTATTAAGCCGGTTTTAGCCGAGTGAGAATCGCCTTTTTTTTGGCAAAATATCATATTGTAATCCGGACTAGCAAACTAATTGGCGCATGTGGCAAAACTGGATCACAGTTAGCAATAACAAAAACTTATATATTTCTTTGTGGTTATCTTGTAAAATTAATCACATAGTAGTTGCACACAAATGGCGGCTCAACAGTTCGGTTATTTGAGGAAAAGATAGCGATCGAGTGAAAAGAAAATCTCGCTTTTCAAAACCAAAAAAGGTGTCAAGTTCATAGCTTTATGACAATAAACTTTTCTGGGGTAGCTGTCATTTTTCTACGTCACATCTCCTGGTTTACAAGTATTTCAAACTTCTGCCATCGTGTGAATAAATATTCCAGATTACGGTTCAAAAGTACAGGACACGAATTCAATCTACAATACCCGCATACATAACTGATAAAAGTTCCAGTACGGTCCTTTTATATTGCCGCGAGATTATCCTTAATGTCCGAAAACGTCGTAATACCGTATGCTCTACACAGCCGCAATCACGCCAATTTAGACATGGGCTGTCAATGCCATATTGCCAGACATCAAAGATAAACAGGTGAACAGCAAGTCATATTTAGATGATTTACAGGGTAAAAGCTAAACAACGGTTAATATTGAATATATTAAAGTAGAGCAGAAATATCGTGATTAATATTATATAGTAAAGGGTAAATGAATTACAGTAAAAACTGCATTTATGCGCAGGGTTGAATCGAGATGTAGTTAGGGCTTCTGGGATCAAACTGGGTATAGTCAATTTTTGGAAACAAATCTCCATTATTGTTAAATGATGTGTTGGTGTTAAGGAAAGGTACTGTGAAACTTGAAGTACTGATGCTTTCGTTTAGATTTGAGACAGATATTCTATCGTTCAATGTGAATGCATCAATTGTATTCGTAGAAGAAACAGTTGCATTATCGTCGATATCATGCACATACTCTTGTGATTTGAAACTTTGACGATCACTCAGTGAAGTGGTAGTAAATGTAGACATTATATGATCATCTAAACTGATTCCAGGTAGTACATCCAGCTTTTTCTCGGGCTGTAGATTCCTTTTAGGGGGTATATACTTGATTTCTGGGAAAAGGTCTTCATTGGGTCCGGTGAATTCTTTAGTTTTCAACTCTTTTTCATCTCTTCTAAGGTCATCTTTACTTGAGTCATCTTTTTCGATCGTCAAAAGTCGTCGAATATATTCAGTAAAAAATTTCATAAGCGTAACCATTCTGCTCTTCAAATAATATGATTATATGATATAGGTCACTTCCTAATATTGTAAGTTTGCTAATGGCGGTAAAAAGAGCAAAGAAAGGAACAAGCTACATAAAAGAATTACGTTTTAAATAAAATTCAAAGAAACACGACAGCTTCTCCGAATATAAAGGCACAGCTATTAAGACTTACCCGTAAAATGAATCATTCTTCAAAATTAACAATAAAGCAGAAATTTTTACCCGAAAAGTTTCCATTGTCATAGCAGCGCCGTATAATTTTACCCTCGAAATTGATATAGCCTTGTTATCCAGCCTTTCAGATCGGTGCACATGTTACCCCTAAGGTTTATTACTGGATGCCTGAAATCAGATAAGAAGAGGTATATATTGATTAGAGAAAAGGGTAGTTTATGTGTTTGTATTATATTGAAAATCTTCACATAAGCTTTTGCGAAACATATGAGGTTAGTAACTTAGTAATCAGAGAGTAAACTAACCAGCTAGCTGGATACATAGAACGATCATTTAATCAACTTATGACTTTATGTTCCAATCTCTTGGTTTGCGGAAAACTTTGAAAAAAAAACACCTAACTATTGTTTTTGGGATGGGTCATTCAAAAACACGTGCTAGTTGCGATTGTATTGGGCACACAAACAGGGTCCACCGTTCGAGACTGGCTTTCCCATAAGTCTGTGTACTACAGGAAAGTTTGAGAAAACTTTGGAATTCTTTATTACCATAATGTAAAGACCCGAGTCACGTTGTACACGAGTATCAACGGTCAACTATCATATACCAAAGATCAAAATGTAGCAAGTAGAATTAAAAGTAAAAAAAAGAACTATGTATAAAATGAAAATTTAAATGCAGTTCAAAGAGAGCATCAGAAATCGAGTTTGCTCAGTCTCTTGGATGAAATTCAAACCGTAGATTAATATAAATTACAAAATATCTGGATTGTTTCCATCAAAATGGTTATTCGAATGATTATTAAAATATTGATATTGTTCGGCACCTTTTTCACTCCGGTTGTAGGGACCACTACCATGGCTGCTAATCCTGTTGATCTTAGACTCACTGCCAATATTGTTACTGTTTGTGTTGTTAGCAGTTCCGCTTCTTCTACGGCTGTTGCTCAATTGATCGAAGTTGCGTGAATTATTGCTATGTACATCGTTATCCAAATGTAACCCATCAAAACTATCAAAATTCAGCACATTATTGGATGAATTGTTCAAATATAAACTGTTGTCTGGGAACTGAAATGTTGTTTGGTTTGGTGGTGCTGAACTAGCCAATAGTAGAGAAGATGGATCGAGATTGTTGAAAGTTGTTGATTGACTGATATGTGAGTCTGAATTGTTCAAGTGGAGAATGGGAGATGTTGTAGAATCCGTTGGTGTTGTTGTAATTGGAAAAGCGTTCAAATTGGTTTGACTACGGAGTTGGGGTTGATGAAAGGTATCTTGGTTAGAGACGCCCACAAAGTTGTCCAGATTAAAGGGGATTTGTAAAGACATTAAATCAATCTCATTCATGGATCTTGATCTGGTTCGTTTATGTCCCCTGTCGTTTATCTTTAAAATATTCGAGCTGGTATTCGATATGCTATTGAAATTCGGTTGAGAGGGAGTGCTTGCCATTAATGGCATTGAAGTATTCAGGTTACCAGTAGGCGACTCCAAAGACGACCTTGTAGACACGTTATGTGGTTGTTTCCTTTGTGAGGGTAGTCTGACCAAGGTCGGTTGTTTATTGGTGGTAGGCTCGACATTAGAATGTGATTTTAAAATGTTGATTGATTCTAGTTTTGAGTCATTTAAGTTTAAGTTGAAATCCCATAAAAACGAATGAATTGGATCCTCTTTATATTTAAATTTGAACAAATCATCATTGGGTAGCAAAATGTTTGAAATTTTCATATTTTCAAATTTCTTGCTATCTATAATTCCATTACTATAATCATTTATTAAACTAGACCATACTTTTGCCTGTAGAGGTAAAATGACTTTGATCAGTCTGGTAGAATGGAGATTTTGGCTTGTATCCACAAGGTATCCGGTAATAGGATCGCATTTCCTATAAACCAGTTTTTCATTGTCATACATTTTAGTGATAGATTTCAACTGAATAATCGAGGAAGGTTCGGTACTCATAGGATCATCAATGATAAGCTGTGATATATCAATAAACACTTCAACATAAGATATCATTTGATCGCTTTCCAAATTAATATCTAAATGTCTGTCAGGTTTGATTGGAACATTGAAATATGTAAATGAGTGGTTGAAATTCATATTCTGAGAATATATATCATCAATACAAATTGATAATGATCTTTTCAAACTTCTCAAATGAGCAAAATAGTTAACAGACTCATTCCTCGTTGAAATCTTTTTTAGGTCGACAATCGACAAAAACTTAGTCTGGTTCTTCAAACATCCAATTTTCATTGATACTATGTTGGTGTCTTTTGCTACCTTATCGACCTTTGTATTTCCACTAGTATGAACGCCAGGATGCGGTAAATGTTGTCTGGGCGGGTTAACGCTGCGTAACGACGCAGGAGTGTTAAATGAAGGTATGCTAAATGAATTGTTAGGCAATATATCAGATGTTGAAACTGATCGCTTGACTCGATTTGCTGACTTTACTTTATTTGTAGATTTAGAGCCCTTCAGTTTAATATAACATTTCCTACGTTTTGCAATTTCATTTAACAATTGTTTCACCTCCTCACTGAAAATATCAGTATTCAGGTTCTTTTTGATGTATGAATCAAAAGAACCTCTCCGAATTTCATTGATATAATCATTTATGATTTTTGGCTTTAAATCAAAATTGAAGTTGTTCAAATAAGAGCTTAGAAATTCTGTTCTCGTTCCAATCTCTTTATCAATATTTTCAAGCGAAGAATACTCCAACAAGATTTTGGTGTATTCCCTTAAGCCGTTTCTCAATAATTTGAGTATCTCAAGCTTTATTTGAGGTTCATGATGCAGAATGGGTTTAGGGGAAATTGAGGATACGGAATTGGCATTCTTTTTCGGTAAAGATTCATTAGTTACATTATTTGCGATTCCTCCACTATATTTCTGAATAGAAAATGTGGGTGGAGTATCTTTAAATGAATTCTCCGTGTGAATAAGAAATTGATGCTGTTTGATAGGTTTTTCAGTAATTGGATGTGAATGCACTGAATCTATCTGATCGTTGGGATAATTTGGTTGATGTAGTATATCATTATTCATATGCATACTTGGGGAGTCGATTTGGATAGTTGGAGAGCTTGAAAGAGGAACATCGGGTCGCTGATCATTTTCGTCTTCCGAGTCCGATTCCTGTATATTCAAAACGGGATTTATGTCTTTAATGGGGGTGGAAGTCCGTACTTTTGTGGCACTCTGAAACTGATTTTTGATTGAATTGGGAGATGGTTTTGGTATCAACGTTGGCAATTTCTTCAAGCTTTTATATTCCATATCGGAATGAAAAGTTGATAGTGGTGGTGCAGTAGATGAAGAAATCGATGACGAACGCGGCGTGTTAGTGCTTGGATTGAACTGAATATAACTACTATTCAAAATTGGTGTTGTAGTTGGAGTTGATATTGTACTCGGAGTTGTATTTGGGATAGAATTTGTCGAAATTGGAGCAAAATTTGTTGGCTTTTGTTTTTTCGTAGACACTTTCCTTTGCTTTTGAGGTATAAGAGTCTTGCCATTTTTAATAATCTGATCAGCAATGTTGGTTAGATTGGGTTTAATCTCGATCAAGTTCTGAAATGTAGACGATTTCAAAGAAGAGGTGTCTGGATTCTTCTGTAGTGGATGCCTATTCAGCATCGACTCATCCGTCCATTGATGTTTGTTTTCGGCGCTGATGTTTATAAACTGGGAAAATATGTCATCATCTTTACCGGTAATATCGCTATTGACAGAGTGATGATTTATTGATGGTCTCAGCAAATCCTTATCTGAGGGAGACATGTTGGTTACTGGTGATATGAGCAAAAACGAGTATGGATCACTATGCTGATTTTGCACTGACATATATATATTTGGCTAGTAGTATGAATTAAATGTAAATATGAGGGCTATTGCTGTTTCGAATAATGGGTTATGCTTGACAGTTGGTATACGGCTCTGGTGCGTGGAGTAAAAGGAGTTGGCTGCTATTGATCAACCCAGCAGCACTATCAAGCGGACGTTTTTTTATGGACAAAGGTGGGGAAGCAAAAAACGAGTCAGATGGAAATCTTCAAAGCTTGCTGCTCTATGGTAATGTAAACAGAGTTGAAAAATGTGTTGATAGTAGTTTTGAGCTGTACGAAAAACAATTAATAAACTAAAATATTATAAAAAATGAAAAGGAAACAGACAGTATTGTAAACTCGGGTATATAATCAAATCATGGAAACATGCACGGAAGACGCGCTGCGAAAGGAGAGAGAAAAACAGTTTTATGACGAAGCGTGGACGCGTTTCTTCCTTTTGATGTGCCTGCGATTGTTTTTCAATTGGGGGGGTTGATTATCGTTCATTATGTCTGTAAGCAGTAGAGTCAAACGAAGGCATAGTTTAACGATGCTAGTCATTAGCTTGACTAAATTTTGGATAAATATGTCGAGAACGTTGTATTTGTCGTTGATGTCTTGTACGTAACACCAGATCAAATTCAGAACAGGTATACCGAATTTGTTGTAAATGACGATACCAAAAGTGAAGAAGGCTTGGAAAAGTGAAAATATTAGGTGATTCAAAGAAATTTCCGATTTTGCAGGAATATTGTTCTTTTGAGGCGTATAGTGTTTTTCAACCTTTAACTGTTCCACGACCTGTTCATTGGTGAGGTACAATTTCAAAACGTTCACTTTGATTTCGTCGTCCAAATTAGAGAAGATGTTATTTAGTGTGTCGCCATCTTTGATGCTGTTGATGATTTTGGCAATGGATTGGCCTGTAAAGTTCTTGAGATTGTTGGGATTTTTCAAAATGATATCGTTGTTGAAGGACATATTCAACAACGTTAGACCCGCAGTAAACTTTTCGACATCCACAATATCCGTAGACTCAGATTTGACAACAGAAGGAATATTGAACTCAATGGTAGTGTCTTCGTCGTAATCATCGTCGTTGACATTGGCATCGATATCTTTCTCCGGGCCAATATTATCGCTACAGCTATTACTTGCATCGTCGGAGTTTTGGGCTTGAAAATTGTTCCGTCTCTGATTGAATAGTTGGTTGGCTATCCGGTTGTACAACAGTACCTTGTGGTCGTTTTCAGATTCAGCACTTACTTCATCTCTGTTATCAGTGGTTTCAACATTAGCTATTTCGTCATCTTCCCCTTCGTAGTCTTCATTCATATCTTCGTTATCTGAATCATCGAGGATTTTGAGGTGTACCAAGAAATCCCCCAATGTGAGTCCATAGGGTACGTACGAGTCAGCGTACTGGATAGTTTTGTTTTTCAATTTGCGTTTGTAGTATGAATACATGACTCTGCGGTAGTCTGTATCTAGATAGTAAATGAATTGGTTAGCCTTCAAGTGAAAACCGTGTGACCTTTTGGGATTTGTGGTGCCCTTTGGAGCAGAACAAAGTTGGTCCCGGTCGAGCTCGCTTCTGGATACAGATATAAATAAAAAAATGTCCCCCGGTAAATTATTTTTTCCCTGCCCTATTCCTGACTACCTTCAACTTAGACCGACCACACGTATAACTAACCAGTTCTGCAATCAAGCAATGAGACTATTACATAGATACAACATATTGTTACAAAAGAAGCCATTTGCAACAAACATGGCAACAGCCAGTGTTTTATTTGGGCTCGGAGATATCCTTTCACAAACTATCTCCCCCTCTGGAGACACTCACGACTGGACAAAGACATTACAAAATGCCATTTACGGAGGATTGGTGTTCGCACCAATAGTCGTCCCGTGGTACAGATTTCTCAATGATCGGATTAGGTGGCCGACCCCGGTCAAGCAGCAAAAGCTTATGGACACCCTCGCGAGAGTTTCGGTGGACCAGTTGGCGTTTGCGCCAGTCGGTGTGGGCCTATATTTCACTGGAATGGGACTTATGGAGGGGAAACACATGGGCGAAATTACCAACAAGCTTCGTAAAGAATGGTGGGGAACGGTGTGCGCAAACTGGATGGTGTGGCCAGCAGTACAGGGCGTCAATTTCGCATTCTTCGGCGTCGAAACTAGAGTAGTAGTAAGTGGTCTCTGTGGTGTCGCTTGGAACGCATATTTGAGTGCCCGGGAAAGATTATAACCGGCACCCTCCTACAGCCATCCACTTCCCATTTCCCATTTCTCATCGCCCATCGACGCCTGTGTATGCCGCGCGACACGACTCCTCCGTGCCCCGCCAACATTGGTGTACCAGAAAAATGATACGTTCTATCTGCGCTGTATACGTTATTTATAGTTGCCAATTCAGGACACACCCGTACTATCGTTCGTCAACTTGAGCGCACAATTCCCTTTTGTTTCACATTCCACACACACTTGTGAATACGTTATTGTTCAACTCTGGAGCTGTTCTTATCTTGACTTGTTTGGTTTCTTAGGTGGCCTTTTTTATAACACATCTCCATCTCCACCCTACATTTACTTACAGTCTTTGCTGTTGTCACAACCCCCTCAATATGATGAAAGGTTTCAAACAACGCTTCAGATCCAAAACTGGAGCAAAGAAGGATAAAGAAGATAATTCTTCGGGGTCCTCGAATAAAGAAAAGTCTTTCTCATCCAGAAAGGAAACTTCTTCTTCTTCTTCTTCTTCTCTTCATAGAGCGGATACGAAGAAGAAGTCGCCATCAAAATCAAGTGCTTCGTCTTTGGTTTCCGACAATGTGGCACCTCAAAACATGAATACATCAATTGATGGCAAATCTTATGATTATGACCCAAATAGTATACCAATGAGTTTGGATTCTTCTCAGTCGTCTTCAAAATCTATTAATAACAACTCAACTGCGAGTATCGGCAATTCCGCTATTAATAAAGAATCTAGTAGTAGCAACAATCAAAGCAATCACAACCACATCAATCAAAATAATACCTCCAATCCACATATCACTATATCAAATACCACTAATGCAGGAGACCAAGTAACGTCTCAACCGGATATAGATTTCTTGAAATACCATACCTCGCATTCACCGTTCGATAAAGTCCCAAAAGATGATCTGGAACTCAAACCAAAAACCCCTCAGAGACACTCTTCATCAAGGTTTGAACCGTCAATCAATAATGATCGAATTTTTGAAAAATCTCCCCCATTCGAAGAGGTTGATCCTCAGTATCATGTAGATTTGTTCATCCAAAAGGTGGATCAATGCAAGATTTTATTTGATTTTTATGACCCCTCTTCAGACATTCAAGGTAAAGAACTGAAAAGAATCACATTACATGAATTAACTGTTTTCATCAGCACAACTCGAATCAATTTTACCGAAGAGATGTACAAAAATGTGGTGGATATGTTCAAAATCAATATTTTTAGACCAATACCACCACCTGTTAACCCTATTGGTGATATATATGACCCTGATGAGGACGAACCGGTTTATGAATTAGGATGGACCCATATGCAGTTGGTTTATGAATTTTTCTTGAGATTTGTAGAATCCCCAGACTTCAATAATTCCATTGCAAAACCATTCATTGATCACAAATTTGTGTTGACCTTATTGGATTTATTCGACAGTGAAGATAATCGAGAAAGAGATTGCCTAAAGACCACACTACATAGAATTTATGGTAAATTTTTAAGTTTGAGATCATTTATCAGAAAATCAATCAATAACATTTTCTTGACATTTGTATACGAAACCGGTCATTTTAATGGTATATCTGAATTGTTGGAAATCCTGGGCTCGATTATTAATGGGTTTGCTTTACCTTTAAAGGAAGAACATAAAATCTTTTTAATCAGAGTTTTAATTCCATTGCATAAAGCTAGGGGTCTGTCATTGTACCATCCTCAGTTGGCATATTGTATTTTACAATTTTTAGAAAAAGATTCCTCCTTGACTGAGGAGGTCATTATGGGTCTACTAAGATACTGGCCCAAAATCAACTCACCAAAGGAGTTGATGTTTTTGAACGAAATCGAAGACATTTTTGAAATTATAGATCCAATTGAGTTTACCAAAATTGAAATTCCGTTATTTGCTCAATTATCAAAATGTATTTCTTCTCCTCACTTCCAAGTTTCTGAAAAAGTACTCTGCTTTTTCAACAACGAATATTTTGTTTCTTTGGTAACTGAAAATGCTGAAAATATCCTGCCAATAATCTTCCCTGCAATGTATGAATTAGCACAACCAGAGATAGATCTATTAGAGAATAACGGTGGAAGTTCACATCCTAGTAATGATGTTGATTTTGATGAACCAAACAATTGGAACAGAACTATCTCCACGATTTCCTACAGTGCATTGAAAATCTTCATTGATACGAATCCAGTTGTTTATTCACGTTGTATTGACTTATACGAACAGCAGATAAAAGAAGATAATGAGCGTAAAATCTTGAGGGAGGAACATTGGAAAAAACTTACAGATTATGTAAATAATCTCAAGAGTGGCAGTCTTGAAAAAGACGTTGAAATTAAATAATTCTCATTTTAATATAAGTTCTATAAAGTTTCTTTCCTTTTATATAATATATTATATCATATCATATCATACATATAAAACAAAAACCAGAATCAGAAAAGATTGATTAAATGTGCTTACTTGTTCAAGTTGCACTTTTATATTCTCTCAAAATCACAGGAACTGATGATGCTGGCAAGGCTCCAAATTCTGTGATAATTTTTTCAATATATTCAGGAGGTGTCAAGTCATATAAAATGTTCAAGATGTTTAGACTTTGGAATGATTTCCAGTTGGACAAATCGCTATCATTGTTTTTATTACTGATTTGCTGTTGTTGTTGTTGTTGTTGTTGTTGCTTTTCGTTCTTTTTATTGTTGTTATTGTTGCTTTTGTTTTCCTGTTGTTTGTTTTCTTCCAACTTATTAATATATTGTTGTAAATTGAAACCCTTCTTATTAAATGGCTTGGTGTTGACCAGATCGTCAGAATCTCCTAATTCATTCAATGTCACAGAATCAAGTTGAACTTTATCACTGAATTTCATCGTTTCACAGCATACTAAGACTGGGATTGATTTATTCTTAGCAGCCATTGCAATTAGTGCAGTACCAACTCTTGAATACAATCTACCATTAGATAACATAGAGTGAGCACCCAAAAAGCAAAAATCAATATTTGATTTTTCCAAAACTGAACTTAAAGAATTGATTAAATTATAATGTAGTTTGATATTTTCATAACTTGATAATTTCTTCAATAACTTCTTACCTTCAAAGAGGGGTTTACTGTCAATTATGTAAATTTCAAATTTGGTATTTTTCTCAGTAGCACAATATTTGAATAATTCAAATAAAACACTGGAATGACCATAAGTTAAAATTTTGGAGTTGTTAACAATATGGGTTTCAGCAGAGTTGATAATCGCAGTTTCAGAAATCAGAATTCTTTCTTCTATGAATTTATTAATCTGGAAAATCAACTGTTTCTTACACTCATCTTCGTTGGTGATGATAGGAATGATTGAAATTTGTTGTTTTAACCATCTGATGGCATTACCCATGGAAACACTCAATGGTCTACCAGTTTTAAGATATTCAATTTGGTAACTGAGATGACTTGTCAAGTTTCTCTGTAGAGATGTACCTTCAGGAGTTTTATAGCTGATAATAACGTCCTTAAATGCTTCCATCATGGATTTACATCTCAAAGTAGAGCCTACAATTTTATAGGTTGAAATTTTCAATGTTAATGAGAGGATACTTGGATGAACAATTGATGAGATCTTTGGAGTTGCGGCGATACGTTCTTCTCTAGTTTCCAAATGACCAAAAAGAGAAGGGGTTTTGAGATTAGGTTCATGTATTTTAGCATTGTTAAGTTGTTTCTTTATATGTGTTGATGTTGGCTTTTGAGAGTTGTTTGCTGATTTTTTATTCGATCCTTGTCCTTGAACGTGTTGTTGATTGGAGGACTGTGATTTGTCCATCGTTACGGCTGCGGGTTCACCGGCATTACTGCCACTACCAGCTTTAGCAGCAGCTCTTTTAGCGGCTTTTTCACGTTTTTTGAGTTCTTTCAGTTCCTTATTGGAGAGTTGTTTTCCTCCTTCAGCGGCTGCCACAGGTGCAGTAGATGCGGCAGTGGAAGCATCACCGGCATTAGCTTGAGGTTTTTCTTCGGTTGATTTTTCGGACATATTCAATTAATCGATCTGCTCACTTCACCTATTATCAAAGAAGCTCAGAAACTCAAACGTAAAGACTCGGAATTGATCCCTCCAAAGAGTCAAAAAATCAAAACGAAAATGAAAAAAAAAAAATCATTATCCTCATCACCATTGGTACCACACGATTCATGTCGTGAAAAAAAAGATATGACATTTTTATTTTTCTGGCCGTCGATCGTCGAAACATGGATACGGAGAAGAATAGCAAATGAGAAATTGGATTTTAGTTTTTCATATTACGTCATATGCGCCGAGCGACGCAGAGCACGATGGAGGATGTGGGAGCTGAAAATTTTTATTATTTTTTTTTTTTTATTTTTCCGTTCGGTAGTGAAAAATCGAAGTTAGAAGACAGAGTTCTTCGATAGAGAATTGATATATAAAAAAGAGTTTCAAACAAGAACCGTACGGAAATCATGTCTACCGATACATCAGATGTCAATGTTGAAATGTGGAAGGTCAAGAAATTGATCAAATCCTTACAAAATGCCCGTGGTAATGGTACATCTATTATTTCTTTGGTTATTCCACCAAAGGGTCAAATCCCCCTAATCCAAAAGATGTTGACTGAAGAATATGGTACCGCATCTAATATTAAATCCAGAGTCAACAGATTATCTGTTCTTTCTGCCATTACTTCTACTCAACAAAAATTGAAATTGTATACCAATGTTCCTAAAAATGGTCTAGTTGTCTACTGTGGTGAAGTTTTAACTGACGAAGGTAAAGAAAAGAAACTTACTGTTGCATTCGAACCATTCAAACCAATCAATACATCCCTTTACTTATGTGATAACAAGTTCCACGTTGAAGCTTTAGCGGAATTGTTGGAATCTGATGATAGATTCGGTTTCATCGTCATGGATGGTAGTGGTGCTTTATTCGGTGCATTATCTGGTAACACCAGAGAAATCTTACACAAATTCACTGTTGATTTACCAAAGAAGCATGGTAGAGGTGGTCAATCTGCTCTTCGTTTTGCGAGATTGAGAGATGAAAAGAGACACAATTATGTCAGAAAAGTTGCTGAAGTTGCAGTTCAGAACTTCATTACCAATGATAAAGTCAATGTTCAAGGTTTAATTTTAGCTGGTTCTGCAGATTTCAAAAACGAATTGAACAAATCCGATCTGTTCGATAACAGATTACAAGCCAAAGTTATCAAGATTGTTGATATCTCTTACGGTGGTGAAAACGGTTTCAACCAAGCGATTGAATTATCTGCAGAAACTTTATCCAACGTCAAGTTTGTCCAAGAAAAGAAATTGATTACCGCATATTTCGATGAAATTTCTATGGATACCGGTAAATTCTGTTACGGTATTGAGGATACTCTTAAGGCTTTAGATTTAGGTGCATGTGAAACTATTATTGTCTGGGAAGGTTTAGAAGAAATCAGATACACTCTTAAGAACATTGAAGGTGATGAAATAATCAAGATTGTGAAACCTGATGCTAAAAAGGAAGATTTCTTGATTGACAAGGATGGTTCCGAATTAGAAATTGTCTCTGATCAACCATTCTTGGAATGGTTGGCCGAAAACTATAAGAAATATGGTGCAACTGTCGAGTTTGTTACTGATAGATCTTCTGAAGGTGCCCAATTCTGTAAAGGTTTTGGTGGTATTGGTGCTTTATTAAGATATAAGGTCAACTTTGAGCAATTAATGTCAGATTCTGATGATGACGAATATTTCTCTGATTAAGCGGTTAATTAATCAATTTTTGGGGTTTTGGAAACTTTTCAAAAAAAGAAAAAAATAGTATAAAATAATAATGAGATGATACTGGAATTTGTACATGTAGTTTCTTCTATATAAGCTGTTTTGTTTATGTTCATTCTTTTCTATAAACAAAGGAACACGTTAAAATAAATACTCATATGCACCGTGATGCAAAGCAAAATATTTCATTTGAGGGATAGCCACTAGAGTCTTCTATTACTTGTGCAAAGAGCCATTTTTACAATACGATATTTTCTTTAAATGGCATAATCATCATAATTTTGCATTGAATGATTCCAAAAACTTACATTACGATCAGTAGACATGTTTGATTTAAATTTACACAAGAATATTTTACTACATAGATACAAACACAGGTATTTACAATGACAGTCTCTGGAGAAGTTAAATCTTTTGCTTTTTACTCTTAGTTTTACTTTCCTTTAACACTTGTAATGCATCTTGCTGGAGGTATCCAACAACACTATCGTTACCTGCGTTATTCAATAACAGTTGTGCAATATTGTTTAATCCACCAGCAATGTAAGATCTTCTACCTGATTTCCTAATTGGACGTTTCAATGATTCTCTTAATTGGGCTTTCATGGCTTTTAGGTCGTTTTTTTCCAAGGTTTTTCCTTCACGTCTTTTACGATCTCTCTTTAAGAAATCATCCTCAAAATCGTCCAAATCATCTACACCCAACTCGTCGGCTGCCTTTTCAATCCAACTCTTCTCCTTTTGAACACTCTGAGATGCAACTTCAGCCTGGGCGATCTTCGCAGCCAAATCCAATCTCTCCTTCAATTGATCCACAATATCGACATCTACTGGTAGTGCTCTTACATCTTCAATTTTGTCAGTTTTAGCTATAACCATTCTCAATCTACGTAATGGACCTGACGCTTCCTGTGGTGAACATAATGCAACAGAGACACCTTCAGTACCAGCACGCGCAGTTCTACCAGATCTGTGGACATAAGTATCTGCAGTTCTTGGTAAATGATAATGTATGACATGTTGGATACCACTGATATCCAAACCACGAGCTGCCACATCAGAGGCAATCAAAACAGAAGACTTATGCTGTTTTTTAGCAGTTTCTGAATTTTTGGTGAATCTTTCCAATGCTCTCAATCTTTGCTTTTGAATCATTGATGAATGGATAGAAACGGTAGGAATACCCAGGTTGTTCAATGTTGGTGCCAATCTTTTAACTGAATCAATAGAATTGGTAAAAACCAAAGTTGTTCCCGGAAAGATCGAAACAAAATAATACAACATCAGATCACGTTCCATTGGTGAGCATGGAATTATAGCTTCCATAATTTTAGTTGCAACAACTTCGGTCGGATTAACATCGATATATTCAGGTTTGGAACGGAATCTCAATTTACTACCCAAAAGTTCTAAAACTTCCTTTGTATCTGGATCATCGTTTGACTCGTGTTTCCTCTTCTTATTGTTATCCTGTTTCTTCTTGTTGCTATCTAGTTTACCAAACAAATCCTTGGAGAAGGTTGCAGAGAAAATCAATGATTGCCATTTTCTTGGGAAATTTGGAATATCTTTTGGTCTATAATTGTTCAAAATTTCCAAAATCTTTTTCATTTCATCAAAATGTCCATCCTGTAACATTCTATCTGCTTCATCCAAAACCAGAATATCAACTGAGGCAATTTGTTGTGCCAGGGCATTGGATTTCTCCAAAAGTTCTAAGCAACGACCTGGGGTAGCAACCAATACCTTTGGACCATATGATAACATACGTTCTTGTTTTTGAATGGATAAACCACCGGTCAAAGAAGTGATTGTCTTTTCGCTGAAGGGAGAGAATTTAAACAATTCACGTAGATGTTTCATGACTTGGTTTGCCAATTCACGAGTTGGGGTGAAAATAATAGCAGTTGGCTTATTCTCATAAAGTTTTGGTAATTGCTGAGATCTGGTAGCTAAAGCCTTTTCCAAGATCGGAATACCATATGCCAAAGTTTTACCTGAACCAGTAATAGCCTTACCAATAACGTCTTTATCTGAAATAGAAACCGGGATGGTTTTTTTCTGAATTTCAGTTGGTTTGGTAAATCCTAGCTTTTGGAGACCTTGTAATGTATGTGATGATAATGGGATTTCAGACCATTCTGGTAGGTCAATGTCATCATTGAGTTCTTCAAGGTTTGACAGTTGAGAGAAGGTATTTTCCTTAAGCTCATCTTTTTCTTTTGAAACTTGTTTTTCTGAAGCCGGCTTGGTATCAGTTTTAAATTGTTGATCTGGTAATTCCGGAACATTGTCCTCATCGTTCACATCTTTGGATGCCACCAATGAGGTGACTTTGACCGTTCTCTTTTGTGAGGAGTCCTTAATATGCTTTTCAGGCTCATCAACAGTTATGACTTCTTCAATCTTTGCGGTTTCTTGTTCTTGGGCTTGATCTTCTCCCGTTTGAGTGGCAGTAACATCAGTAATATCTTCTGTTTCTTCCTTGTCGTCTTCAATCTCTTCCACTTCTTCTCCGGAAGAAAATGCCATATCTTCATCTTTTATATCTTCTGGGTCTAATTCAAATTCACCTTTAGGAATTTCCTTCTCCTTTTTATTAATTTCGTCGAGTGAAATTTTATTCGATTCATCCTTACTCGTGAATTTGACCTGACCATCAATAATTTCAACCTTGACATTATCAATTTCTTCTAAACCATAAAACCCTTCAAAATCATCTAATGTATCTGGAATTTCAACTGGTTTCCAATTCAATTCATTTGCATTAATTTCAATCGTCTTTTTGGATTTTTCGTTCAGTTCTTTCTTTAAATCACGCTTTGCAGGTTTAACCTTTCCTACTCTTTTATTTTTCAGTGAACGTTTTCTATTCAAAATAGCCCTTTTTTGAGATTCGTTAACCATATTCAATCTTGTTTCACTTTTACTGAATTTGTTAAAATAGAGATCGATTCCTTGGGCTGAAACTGGATAAGAAAAAAGGGAATTAAAAAATCAATTCTATCACATTGAAAAAAAACATTTGAACTTTTTTTATTTTATTTTTTTTTTTTTTTTCAATTTTTTTTTCCATGAAAAAATCCTTTTCAGAAAATCAGCTTTGAGCTGATAAGTACTATTGAACGGGTCTTCAGAGGAAAACGAAGATAAATATCGTGATTGTTTGATGTAATTGTCAAACCGGTAGGGCTCAACTTCATTTATTTATTTTTGCTTGAACTTATCCATTACCCTTATCATTTTGAGTAGATATAGATTTGGTTATATTTGTTGTATTACGTAACACCGTTTGATTACGTAAAATGTTTGGTTGATCATTTGAAAGGTTTTTCATGATTAACTTTTTCTTTTGTATCTATAACAGTTCAATAGATAAAACAATAACTTATTTATTGAGAAGGCATGGCCAAATCCAAAGCAAGGTCATCTTCAGTTTCTAAAAGATTGAAACCTATAACGAAAACTGCTATTAGCAAAACGATCACAAATGGTACCGCAAATAGCACTGGTAAAAGACATATACCTAAAACTTTGAAACCGTTGAGAGCGAGACAATTGATTCGAAGATTTCATGTTTTACTGAAATATAAAAGCTCGGTACTGAAAAAGTTTGTGGAAATTAATAACTGGGACAATGTGAAGGATGGGAAAGAGGTTGAAACGAAATATTTGCAGTACATTGAGTCTAGGAAAAAGTTGCATAAAATTTATAAATCATCATACGAAAAAACATGGAACGAACTAAAAATCAATAAAACACCTGCTTCCGTTGTGGATCCTACAAGGAATGATAAAATTGATAATTTTTTGAAATTGAATGAGCTAGTTGAAATTTTAGGCCGTATTGATGCCGAGATTGAAAAAAGAGGTGGTCTGGAAACATATCAAACTGCAAGTACTTTGGGACAAGACGGCAAACGTGGAGGTGATTCGAGTAAAATATTAGTGAAGTGGTTACAAGAGCTGAACTGGAAGGGAGAGGGTGCTTTGGAAATTGGTTGTTTATCATCGAAGAATGAAATTTCCAAATGTGGAATATTCAAAGAAATAAAAAGACTAGATCTGCATAGTCAAGAGCCAGGAATCATTGAAGAGCAAGATTTCTTGGAAAGACCGATACCTCATTCTGAGAATGATAGATCGAATTGTGTTAGCTGCTCTCTAGTTGTGAATTTTGTGCCCAGTCCAGAATTGAGAGGTAAAATGATGGTGAGAATGTGCAATTTCTTGAAGAATCCCACAAAGGACGTTGGAGAAAACTTTGAAAACTATAGTATTCTCTTTTTTGTCTTACCACTTCCATGTATTCAAAATTCCAGATACTTTAATCTAGACAAAATGAACGAGATATGGCAGAATTTAGGCTTTGAACAGCTGAAATATCACGAATCTAGTAAATTGGCATACTGGCTGATGAAATGGAAAGGTGATAAACATATCAATAAGGAATTTGTGCTGAAAAAACAAGAAGTTCGCAAAGGAAATGATCGTAATAATTTCTGTATTGTAATTAAATAGAAGAATGTTTGCTATGTAAAAAGATTTCCATATACTGAATCTTCAGCGGGTAACGATTTTGCTGCGTCAGCGGCATCTTGACGGAGAATTTTGAAATGAACGCCATAACCAAACAATATCAACAATGACTGACTAAAAGCAGATCATCAATAAGTCAAAAAATATGTGGGTTTAAAAGTAGCCCCGCTATGTGATTCACCCTTTATTTTTACCCCCTTGGTCATTTCATATTTAAATAAAAATACATACTAAGACCCGGCAGAGTTGAATAACAAGTCAGCTAAATCAAAGTATAGGATCCTGTAACATAGTGACTTGCATCTTACTAGTTTTAGTAAAAATAGCAGATGGTGCAGCGCGCTACCATAAATACTCATCTCATTCTACTTGCCTTTGTGTTTAAGATCCATTATATAGTTTCTTTAGAGAGACTCGACTGATACCCCAAAGGTACAAGTGTAGTCCTATATACAAGACAACACGTCTCTCGCGGACTGATAACCTATGAACACTAGCCATATTTATGTTATCGACACCGTGACAAATCACGAAACAAGCGAATAGTTAATGTTTAGGTTAAACAAATTGACTAATGTTATGGCTTTGTCCTGACCCAAGTATGAAGTTGGAATCACTCTTGTAACTGTGGTGTTTTTCAGTAAATGAATCACTCTATCTTCATGAATGACAAATCTGAAAACGCAGAATGCCAAGGGTGAGATAGATCGTTACCTGATTTTATTATGGAAGACGATACTTTGGTGAAATACGCTTCTTCCATCCTGTAATTTATAGCAGGGGGTACGTATTTTTTAACATTTTTGCGAGCTTTGGAAGTCTTACGCTTAACAACTTGGAATCCATCTGTTGGGGCTTCTACCAGTGTTTTATTTTCCTTCCCTTGAGAAGCCAAATCATCTATGATCATTGTTGTGAGTCGGGCACTGTTTGGATAAGTGACAAAGTACTTCTCGTCGGTAAATTTATGAGAATATATTGTCAGATCGTTACACAGTATGTATTTGGGTTTCTGGTTAGTAAAGAATTCTTCAAGAGCTGAAATAGGGAAATGAGGGAGGTAAAAAAGAGTTTGAAGTGTGTTTTCCTTTAATGAAGTCTCGCTTACTTTCAAACCCATGTTTGTTAAAATAGATGTATCCTCTTTATTAAAAACAGGATCCCATACCGAGACCTGATCGGGATTTATGCCGAGTTTTTCCATTATCAAACTCAAAATTTGTAACTGATACATTGCTGGTTTTGATTCGGAGACTGATCCCAGCCCAAGGCACCGCAAATATTTGATATCGCTATCCAAACCGTCCAAGGAAGTACCGATTTCAGTCCAGATTGCGCTTTTTCTCACCTGTTCAAGCTTCTCGTGCAGGTTCTTGATTGTTTTCCTGTCTAAGTATTTTCCGATTTCTTCCGCTTTTCTTTCGTGAGCCTCTTCATTTTCCCTTTCCGGTGTTTTTGCACCCATCTAGCAACAACTGGCCCAATATCAAGCGAGTAAGCTGACATCAACACAACGTATCACCGTGATAGTTACCAGAACTGGAAAATCTTTATTTTTTTTTCGGAATTCATGCTTGCAACAATTTTTGTGTCGCGTTTTGCTTCTGTGTTTTTTCATATTCCCGCAGCGGCGGTGTTGGATCATACTGATTATTTTCCTTGTTGCTGATTGGTTGCATCTGCTATTAAAGCCACCTAACTATAGCTTCAAAGAGTTTTATGTACCGGTATAAGAGGCCAAATATATTTGTACCTGCTTTACTTACTTATAATATGGACAATTGTGTAACATATCGGTCTACGTATACATCGGACTGATTCCACTAGTTCGCTTGTTACTGCGCCACATTCCTCCTAACGGATACAAATTCCTTTATTGGAAGAAATAAACGGCTTTCTCTCTGTAATTGACCGATTTGGATTCGAGAAACTTTTCGATATTAACGGTCGCCCCAGTGAAAAATAAAAATGAAAAATTTTATGAAATTTCGACGTCGAAGGAACGAGTGAGGGAGTGTTTCTTTCACTCTTCCGTACTTCACTCTTTTTTTTTAATTCTCTGATTTGGTTGTTTGTTTTCTCTACTTGCCCCTTTTTGTCAGATCAAAACCAAGTCTCCCTGTAAATACATCACACAAAATCCAGTCAAGCGGATTAGCTTATTTATCAAGTCAACAAGTTTTCTTTACAAGGATAAGAAACGAGTCTGCATAAAAAGCGCCATTTTTAACAGCAACTGTTTGTCAATTATATTTAAATAGTACAAAATATACCCATATTTTGTCACGATTGTTCAATCTGTATATTAGAAATCACAAAAAGATCTTTTTTAGGTCAATTATAACTAATCGTCAACTTTCACGATTACTTGAAACAAATACATTCAATTAGTACATACTTCATCCAAATAGCACATACAACACACAATGTCGCCTATTGTTCAAATACCCAAAATTTTCGATCATGAATCACTGAAAAATGTCCCAGCACTTGAATTTCAAGACAACGTTGTGAAAATCGGATCCAGAAAATCTCTGTTAGCTGTGCGCCAATCAGAGATTGTAGGAGGTGTTATTACCAAATTTTATCCAAAATTCACAACCCCTATCACCAAAGTTTCTACATTGGGAGATCAAGTTCAAAACAGGCCATTATATTCTTTTGGTGGTAAAGCTCTCTGGACTAAGGAGCTTGAGATTCTCTTACTTGAAAACGTTGGAGAATTTGAAAAAATTGACCTTATAGCACATTCTCTCAAGGATATGCCAACGGTCTTGCCAGACGATTTCGAATTGGGATGTATCATTGACAGAGAAGGTATGTATTTAAGTTTTTTTTTTCCCGGCATTGCATGGCATGAGTCTCCTTAATGATGATTTAAACATTTTTTAGACGTTAGACTACTGAACTTCTTAGATGAAAACGTGTTATTAACTGATTGGGACTACTCAGTGTCATAATGCTTAGTTGATTTTCCCCTCTAACGAAAACAAATACTAACTAGTTTTTTTTTCTTTTGTTGTTGTTTTTTTACTAACAGATCCTAGAGATGCACTTGTGATGAAACAAGGATTACCATACAAGACTCTTGGCGAGTTACCAGCGGGCAGTATTGTTGGTACTTCATCTGTTCGTCGTTCGGCTCAAATCCACAGAAACTATCCGCATCTAGTATTCAAGTCTGTGCGAGGTAACATTCACACCAGATTGAATAAGCTAGATGCTGAAGACTCCGAATATACATGTATTGTTCTTGCAGCAGCAGGGTTGATCCGTTGTAATTTTGAAAACAGAATCACCAAATACTTGAATGAAGACGAAATGTATCACGCTGTTGGGCAAGGTGCTATTGGTGTCGAAATCCAGAAAAATAACGAAAAAATGAGATTGCTATGTAGTGTTATTGGTGATCATATAACGACTTTAAAATGTGTTGCTGAACGTAGTTTGTTGAGGACTTTGGAAGGAGGTTGTTCAGTTCCGGTTGGTGTCTGTTCGAACTATGAGAAGGAAACGAAAACTTTGGAATTAAAGGCCATTGTTTTAAGTGTTGACGGTAGTGAAAGCGTTGAGGATAAATTGTCAAAGCAAATTGTGGATGATAAAGATGCTTTGGATTTAGGTATTGAATTGGCCGAGCTACTGATTTCCAAAGGTGCTAAAGAGATTCTAGATAAAATCAATTTCGATAAAATTCAAGAAATCAAAAACGAAGGTTTGTCAACAGCATAAGAGAATGAAACGGATGAAAACCTTGAAGCTTTCTATATATAGATAATGTGTAAATATAACGAACGATGCTAAGATAAATAATAAGAAAAGCAAGACTTTTATTTTACCACCAGTTATTTGCCAAAAAATAATCGAATGATGATTTAGTTCCCATTATGGAGTTGGCCAGCCTATTTTGTTGGCTACAGATTTATCTTTTGTGACCATCTATAGAAAAATATTGTTGAAACAAGTCCAAGTGTACCGGTGAAAATGAACAGTTCAACCAAATATGGATCTTTGGACCAAATACTCAAAACTTCACCAAACAGACTACTCAGAGCAACGCTCATCAGAAATAGTCCCAGGATCGAACCTTTCAGATAAGTTGGTGACAATTCATAAGCAAGTTCATATACTGTTGTTGCTGCAAAACATTCACCTGACGCCTGTAATATGAACATCGAAAAATAGCATATCCAAGTGATGATTGAAACGTGTGATTTGGTATCACAATTTGAAACTGAGTCTAATGGACAGTTGGAGTTGCTGTAGACTTCGTTTTGCACATAAGCGCCTAAAAGGGTGCCAAGTGAAGATAATACAAATCCAACTAAAATCTTTGCTTTGGAAGTTGGCAGTTTGTTGACTTTGAGAAGAAATGGATATATCAGATTGGAAAGTAATGGCAAGATAAGTATAATGGTCAATGGGTTGATTGCTTGGTATATATCGTTTGGCATGTTAAGGGAGTTATACATGGTTGCACCCAGAGAAATTTGAATTGATGTCAAAGCTGAAACGTTTAGATAAAACGGGATAAAAAACATAAATAACGTCAAGCAATTTATAAAATTCTTGATATCAAAAATCGAAACACTTTTTATTGAATTTGTAACTGGAATGGAACTACTGAATAGATAGTTTTTCAAATGGTAATAAAACTCTAAGTAAACTTGAGTATCGACTGACTTTTTAGGTTTTGAAAGTATCAACCTCTTGTTTACAAAGTTGAGAACTAATGGCAAACATGAGAAAAGTAAAGCGGTTGATAGGTAAATCGGCCAAAACCCAAAACTTCTTTCAATGAAGGATCCAAACAAAGAAAACGTGCAGCCCCAATTTATAAACATGTAAAAAGAGATTGATAAATTGTCCAAGGTGGCTTTGTGGTTGATTGCATAAACCCTGTCGTTTTCCACCTTAAAATCTGGTTTGTCTTCATGTAATTCATATTGGTCAAGTAATAGTGGTAATATATTGGATTTAATGAACCCTGCAGAAAAGGCAATGATTACAACTGATACTAGTATCACAGTCCATGCAAAATAAGGAAACTTCATGACTGACGGAATGGAAGAAAAGATCAAAAGAAAATGACCCAAGATTCCAATGTAAATACCGAACTTGATCGAATTAAATTTCCCTAATTTTGAATCAGACAAATATCCACTTAAAAGAGGTGATATATTGGCAAAAAACGTTAAAAATTGTAACGTGAAATTGGCCAGAGGTAGTCCTAGATTCAGAGCACCGGGAATGTCGTTTGAATTCAAAACCGCCCCTGAAACTGAACCTCTGGGAAGGGGTCTTTGAATCATATTGGTTAGACACCCCGTTATCATATAGTACGAAAACCGTTCACATAACTCAATAAAGCAGACCAAATATGAGATCTCGGGAATTTTTCCTGTTATCTGTCGTTTAGACAATATGTACTGGGGATTTTCGTTTAGTAGCTTCTGGATATTTTTGTTGTTGATACCAAATCCATTTTCACAAACGGGTTCAAATTCAATTTCTTCGGTATCGAGAACCTCGTCATCATCTGCCCCATTCTCACTTAACTGAAAAACAGACAATTCAATTTGATGTTTTGACATCTTTCAAAAGTTATGTGATTTTCCAGAAAAAAGCACTCAACACCAGTTACATGGAAAACAAAACCACAGCATCTACTCATTTATTCTTATTCCGATAAGTAAAGTTCATGTCTGGAGTTTTCGCTTCGAGCGCCAAAAAGGGTAATTTGATCGAAGATGATAAAGCTGCAAGAAAAAAAAGGTCGCACACGAAGAAAATATTGGACGCAGAAAAATCAGTGAATTTTTTGATGTAGAGGTTGAAGCTTGCACATCACGGATAATAGGAACAGATCCAGAGCCAGAATTAATATGGACGACGCAGAATTACAAGCCATTCGTGCGGCAAGATTACAAGAAATGCAAAGAAACTCTCAGGGTGGTGGTAGCGCCGGCGGTAGTAATGAAGGTAAATCTGTGGCAAACCCAAATGAACATCTTTTGAACCAAATCCTTGATTCTGAGGCAAAACAAAGACTCAACAGGGTGCGTATGGTGAAGCCAGAGCGTGTCACGGCTGTGGAAAACTATTTGGTCAGATTAGCGAGTAGTGGTGGCATTAGAGGAAAAGTGGGTGAAGATGAGCTAGTAGAGCTTTTAGACAGAATTGCTCGTGAGGAGAGAAAAAGCACAGCCACGACAATTCAATTTGCAAGAAGAGAATATGCTGAGCCAAAAAACGAGATTGCAGGTGACGACAGTGAAGACGATTTTTTTGATTAGGTGATTCAGCGTGTATATATGAAAAAATATAAGAGAGAAGGGGGGTTTTTACTAAGGCAATTCTTTCATGAGCTCAAGATGTTAGTAATGCTCTCAACTCGATTGAAAATACGATAAAATAGCAAAAAAAGATCCGTTTGTGATGTGGCGTCAAACAATTTTGATGGGAAACGCTCAGAAATGCTGATTTATGTGGCTTTTTTATAATTTTTGCATAGCGTAATTTGTACTGATTTGCGAAAGCTATTATTCATCTCGAAATAGTAGATAGGAGCAGGAAGGTGGGTCAGTGACATGGCAAATGGCCTAAAGACGTAAATATCTTATTGATTTTGACTCTTATCACCAAAACGTACCTCCATTAATGTGTAGTCTTCAAGTACAAAGTCTTCATAGGTCGGGAGAAAGAATCAGGGAACTACTAGATCCGTGTGTAAATAATGAAATCGGCAAATTACAAAACTGAAACAATAAAAGCCTTACTACTGATACTAATTTCCCTATCAATCGAAAAGAGTAAGCGCAATCCACGGGAAACTTTCCCGTCTTACCATTTTCGATTAAAGCAGAGACGTTTTCGTTTTAGTAACATCGCCAATTAATAGGCGCGGCCGCCAGAATGCGCCAACGAGCTCTACGGTTTCCAAATTGGGAAGGTCAAACAAAAGGATAATAAGCGAAGGCTGCACCTTCCCAAAAAGGCAGGTGGCGATGTCTTCGATAAGATATTGTGATAGCTTGATGTTCATCAATATCCAAATAATATAAAAGGTAAGTATTGGACCCATTTTCAGATTATTTGAAACATAAAATTTAATATATATTTTTTTTTGCAAGATACTTACATATATCAAAAAAAAAATATGGTTTTACATCCATTAGATCAAATCTCCGATGCTGAAATTGCATTAGCCGTCAAACTTATCAAAGATGCATACCCTTCTGAAAAGCCGCACTTCATTCAATTGGATCGTCTAGATCCTCCAAAGAAGCAAATGATTACTTACCTAGCTGCTGAAAAGCAAGGTGTTGCACCTCCTTTGTTACCAAGAAGAGGTTATGTCTACTTCTACATTGGCGAAGAATTCCACAAGGCATTAATCAACTTGAGCTACAAACACATTATTTGTGACCAAAAACTTCCAGATGGTGTCATTGGTCCATTAGTTGCAGATGATGTTGAAAAAATCGAAGACTTATCTGTCAACCATCCAATTTGTAAGGCTGAAATTGAAAAATTGGCTCTTCCAGATGATATCCACGTTGTCTGTGATCCATGGATTTATGGTACTGACGATCCAAATGAAAAGAGGGTCTTGATCCAATGTTACATGTATTTAGCAAACAAGAATCATCCAGAATCCAACCACTACTCTCTACCATTGAAATATTCTCCTGTTTTCAACGGTTTAACTTGTGAATTCGTTAGAATGGATTACCTACCATCAGGTGCTGATGAATTTACCATCAATGACACTTACAAATGGGACGAGTTCCCATTAGTTGAATATCACCCAGATCTTAACAATGTTCAAAAAATTAGAGAAGTTAAGCCACTGATTATTAGTCAACCAGAAGGTGTCTCATTCACCGTTGACAAGCACAAAATTACATGGCAAGACTGGGAATTCTACGTTGTTCCAAACCAAAGAGAAGGTGCCGTTATTTATGATATTCACTTTAAGGGTAGATCGATTATCTACAGATTATCCATGTCTGAAATGACTGTTCCTTATGGTGATCCAAGAGCTCCTTTCCACAGAAAGCAAGCCTTTGATTTAGGTGACTGTGGTTTTGGTGTGAATGGTAACGCTTTAGGTTTAGGTTGCGAATGTTTAGGTGTTATCAAATATATGGATAACAGAGCCGTTAGTTCTTCAGGTGAAATTAAGGTTCTTCCAAACACTGTTTGTTTACACGAACAAGATGCTGGTATCTTATATAAGCATGTCAACTACAGAACGGGACATTCTGTTGTTGCCAGAAGAAGAGAGTTCGTTGTTCAAATTATTGCAACTGTTGCCAACTATGAATATGCAGTTCAATATATCTTTGACCAAGTAGGAGAAATCAAGATTTCTGTTAGAGCTACTGGTATTTTATCCACCATGCCTATTGACAGAGATGTTGAAGTCAACTATGGTACATTAGTTGGTCCAAGAGTGATGGCAGCCTACCACCAACACTTGCTTTCTTTCAGAATTGATCCTGCTATCGATGGTCACAACAACACCGTTTGTTATGATGATGTTCTTAAGATGCCAAAAGATCCAAAATTCAATCCATATGGTGTCGGTTTCTACACCGAAAGAAATTATGTTGAAAAGGCAGGTCACATCGAACAATCTCCATTTACCAACAGAGCTTACAAGATCATTAATGAAAATGTCATTAACCCAACTTCCAAGAAGCCGGTTGGTTACAAGATTGTTATGCCTGCAAGACAAATGATCATGGCATCTCCAGATTCATATAATACCAAGAGAGCAAAATTTGCAACTGAACAGATCTGGGTCACCAAATACGAAGATGACAGAATCTTTGCTGCCGGTGAATTTACCAACCAATCTCATGAAGATACCGGTTTAGGTGTTTGGGCTAATGGTGTTGACAATGTTAGAAACACTGATAACATCGTTTGGTGTACCCTTGGTTTCACCCACATTCCAAAAACCGAAGATTTCCCTGTCATGCCTGTTGAAATGCACGAAATTGGTATTACTCCGTTCTCCTTCTTCGAACACAACCCAGCCTTAGATTTACCTCAAGCTAACAACCAATTCAACAAGTCTGTTTTATTTGAAGAGAACGAAAAATCAAAATTGAGCTCTACAGAATCAACTTGTTGTAAGAAGTCTGCATTATAATCAGAATATTGATTTTTCTTATTTGTTGTATATTTTCCTGTGAGTCTTGCTCCGTCTCGCATTTATTTAGATTCCGATTCAAATCTGCCCAGCGCAGTGTCTTGTATTTTATAGTTTAATAGTTTAATTTGAATTAAAACAAAGAAAAGGTTATTAAAATTTTATCCGTTAATATCACACTCTGATATAGACCCCGCCTTTTTCTACAGAGATGTATCCGGTACGTAGGTAATCTTTCTGATTTATTCGCCCAGCTCGTCTCGCCGTCACCACATAAATTTCTCTCCGGCTTAGTTTTCTTTAAAAAAAAAAATAGCGAAGCAACGAACGTCTTCAGATAAACATTGAAATCCCCAGAGACGACTCGTTTTGAGTGACAAAGTACAGATCCAGGGATCAAAAGAGAGTGGACAGGTATGATTGTGCTAGTGAATAACACTCTGCGCACGTATGATGATCCTACACTGTTGTATTTTGATTATGTCTTGTATATCACGAGACAAATCGAGTCTTTTGAGATTCTATCGATCAGCGGCAAATCAATACAAGAATACTTGACTTCACTCAAATACACGGATGGCGATTATATACTGGGCAAGGTTGGCCCTGAGAGTTTCCGAGATGTTGTTTGGAAGTTGCATAAACAAGGAGATGAATCCAGACTGATGATCAGTCCTAGTTTCAAAGATAATGCTGAGAGAATTGAATATTGTTTGAAGGAGAAGATACGTTGCAAAGACAATGATCCAAATAATCCCGACGATATCATCTGCATGGTGAACAATATTGAAAGAACGAAATTTTACGAACTATGGGCTATTCTCAAACAATGTTTGATACATTTCAAATTACCTCATGAATATGGTATTGAACCATTCAAAAAACTGATTAAAGTCCTAAAATCTGGTCTAAAGCATTTGCCGAATTTGAACAAAGATGAAGAGGTTGGACGAACAGAATGGATTTTCCATTATTTTTTATTGAATGATGACCAAGAATGCGATTTGAGAGAAGTTTTGCTCAAGTTCAAAAGAGAAAATAAAGGCCTGCCAATATCCAACATCATTCAGCTGATATATGATTTTCAGTTTGATTTGGTTAAAACAAAATGTTCAAAATTTTTGAGAAACTGTATTCCCATTAGTGATTTCGCAAGATATTGTATTTTAGTACGACATAGCATTTTCAGTAACTACAAGGACTCGAAATATAACTTGGTTTTATTTTGGAATCAAATCTGGAAAGAATGGTCGGAATCAACCGATGAAGAACGATTGAAGAAAATGATTGCGCATGGTAATGTTCATAGGAGCTGGGCTGATGATGATGAAATGAAGTTATTTATAGAATCAAGCGGTGGAAGCGACGATGAGACAGATAGTTGGAGCTTATATGATCCTAATGGTTTATCAACAACGCCAAGCCACGACGGAAGTTCTGTTTTAGAGTTAATTTCGGAAGAAGGAGAGGAAGAAGAATTGGGTGGTGAAGCAGATAATGAGGATACATTTGTCGGTGTTGATGGAAATATATCATACAGCGATAATACTACTGGAGATGTTTCACTGTTGAAAGGTCCCGATGCTTTCAATGAAGCGATTACGCCAAAGGATCCAAACATAGGGGAATTCTTGAATTTGGACTCTCAGCCAAATATTGATTGTGATGTTTCCGTGCCTTTAGTAAAGGACGAATCTATTCAGACAATTCAGTTGGCTGGCACCGGTTTGATTGCGGGATCGCACCAAAACACCGCTTCACGCTATCCTGTCAATATTGCAACTCGTGATGAAAATTCTAAGTACGATGGTTGTTCCGATGAGGAATTGTTGGTAAATGCGCCTGTCAGTTCTGAAAGTGATGATCCAAATGAAGCACTTGGAATCGATTCAGTTGAAAATAGTAACAGTGATGCTAATGAAGTCGTAGAAAACATTACAATTGAGAACACGGTTGGTGATGTTAGTGCAACACTCACTGATATGGGTATGGAAGCTCTGACCAAAAGCATTTCTCTTGAGCCGGCTTTTCATTTATCGAACCCCGCAAACACAGAAATTATTAATGAGGAAAACCACGACAATGTAGACGTATCCGATTCCCAGTTAGATATAGCCGGATTTGATGAAGTTGTGATGGAAGCTCCGGTGTTTCTTGAACGCGGCGATTTGGATTCCCCAATTTCTATGACCGATTCATACATCGAAAAGGAATTTAAGCAACCCGGTGCATTGAGTGCTGTTCTGGATGATTTCTCTAGCGATTCGAGTCGCTCATCAAGCATTCTGAATTCGGATTACGAACGTGGAATGGACCTGGTTCCTACGAGATCATACGAATTACCTGAGAAAATTGAGATGTTTGAAAAACTCAGTGGACATATACCAAAACCAAGAAATACGCTACATCATTCGATGTCTGTTGATGACGTCAATCTGTTGAGCAAAGCCGAGGAGAAAGAGGATGATGTAAAAATCAATTTAAAACCTGTTGCGAAGAGAGCTGACACTGGTACGGTTTTAGAGCTGAAAAATTTCATTGAAAACAAGCCAGAATTGGTATCACTGAAAACTGTACCAGGTTTTGAAAATAACGAAACTAAGAAGGCCAGTACTAGAGCGTCAGTTAGAAAGGGTAGATCGATTTCTGAAATTTATGCTGCACTCTTGGATGATAACATGAAAGATCTATGTACCTCTGCTGAGTATAGGAACAAAATTGTAAGGCCGGAAGACTTGTACAATCGTATTAAGATCAAAACAGATAAATCATGGGACTTACTATCCAGAAGAACTAAAGAAAGGTATTACGGTGCATTTTTAAGGAAATATGACGACGAATTAAATAAAATTGATTTCTCCAAATCGAAAATGGACATAATTGATATATTTGAAATTGTGAAAGTTTGTGTCGATTTCGATGATATCAAACACAAAATTGTCAAATATGCCATTAATTTGGTGGAAAGTTTAGATTCAAATAATGCCGGAGATTCTATTGGCTCAGATTTTGGAGGCGTCAGTAATGGGATTGATCTGAAGTCTCACAAACTTAAAAGAGGCGGTAGCAGTAACGCAAGTTTCAATAGCATCCGAAGTATTAAACTGGAGAGAAGTAGCACAAGCACTCAAACGTTGAACAGTCTTCCTTACTCGTTGAAAGATGAGGAAAACGCCAGTAAATGATAGATTTGGTGTTGGTGTAAATAGAAAATTACGGGACTCTGGGAGAAAAATTGTATACTTATGTATAGTAAAGATTAATGACAATTATAGACGAATAATTACAACAATAGAAGTAGGTTCAATGAAAAGATTAATCAAAGATCCGGCCAGTAGAGGATAAAAGCCGAAAACATTATATAGAAAAGAGTCGAATAATTGCCAAACTCTGTGGTTCTTTCTACACTAAAAATCCCAAAAAACATTCATCAAGAATTCTTTCAAAGTTGACCCACCGATGGTACTTCATAAACATAGCTGTACATTCTTTCCCAGCAACTTTTTTTAAAATTTCCACACCTCCGGGATGATAATCGAGATAATCTGTTATATTGTAGACTTTACCGCCAAGAGCCACCCAGCAATCGTCTAGACTGTTATGTTTAGAAAGTTCGTGCTTGTCGATTCTAATGGGGAAACATGAGGGATCGATGTTTTTGACGTTGTTAGACTTTTTGAACGATTCCCAATGCATGGCCGAATGTTTAGGCGCAAGTCTCACCTTGTTCCTTACATCTCCCCCAGATTTACTTGACTGCGCCACTTGAGGGGAAGACGCCATTGGGAATAATCTTTCCTCCGGTTGAGAATCCGGAGTTTCAATGCTGATCCGTGGGGCCATATTTGTTTCGAAAGACTCGGATACAATTTCAGAAAATAACAACTACGTAATGCAATTATTCAACGCTAATAATTAGTTGCGGCAATAGTTGCTGCTCAGTTACGACATAAATAACACGCACTGGTCATGAGCACTACATTCGGTATCAAAAAAAAAAAATACTCTTTATTTATACATCACCACCACTACCAATATTTAATTGGCGGAAAAACTTGCGGAAGCGGTGCGCTGGGTACAGCTCCTTTTTGAGTTGTGCCAAGGACTTTTTTGAAACTTTTTGAAAAAATATCGAGACCAAATTTCAGTCGGATCTGATTTAATGAATGTATACCTTTTGATATTTATTTCTTTTCTTTTTTTTTCTTCTAGTGTTGTTGACCTTGCTGCAAATCACGACCCACCAGAGGGCACATCACCGTTCAAAATTACATTATCTGGCTCACAACAAAAAGGCGGGATTTTAATTAATTTTACTTTCTTTAACAACTGCCTCTGCACCTTTTGGGGGCTGACAGTATACATAAATGGAGCAACCAATCAATATCAACGCATCGGAAGATAACAACATTGTTAGTAATAGAAACACTGGCAATGTTGGCAGATCCAGAAGAAGCAATAATGATGAAGTTGATGAAGATTTGGCAGATATGCGTGATCTGGTCAATGTCGACGTTGACGTTGATGTCGATGAAGATGAAGATGTAGATCTCGACATCAATGGAATAGACGATAGGGTGCATGCTGATGAGGATCATCAGTCTCTGAATAATCAAGTGAATGAATATTTTCAGCATATCAAAAATTATACCTCAGGTCATGTGGATGTGGATGTGGATGTGGATGTGGATGTTGACGATGTGGTGAATGGTGTTGATTTTGGTGTTGATCTAGATATCCACATTGACAGTCTTACAGACTATTCTACTCATACCGATGCCACGAGGGATAGCTCCGCTGAGAATTCTCGGGGGAACAAGCAAGTGGAGATGTTGAAGAAACCCAATTCAACTTCAACTTCAACTTCAACTTCAACTTCAACTCCGGCGCCCAAATCAAAATCAAACCCAAGCCCTATCCGGAACCCCATCCGGAATCCGACGCCCACCCCGACTCTCCAGTCATCCGCATCAACAAAATCCCTCACAAACCTCATGACCAAAAGCTCAGCCCCCACGGCTACCGACATCAACAAGAGGGCGTGCCAGTTTTGCGGCAAGACGTTCCAACACGCGGGCTCGTTGGGTAGACACCTCGACAACCAAAAGGGGAACGAGCTGCATCCATTGGAAGAAATTGAAAAGATCCGGTCGAATGTCGCACGTCGTGGCGATCCTGAAGCGGTGAGATTGAGACGTATTCAGAGATCAAAAGAGTATAATCGCAGAGAATATGTGAAGGAAAAGAATCGAATGCGACGTAAGGCATCGTGTAAGTTGACTCGTATTAGGGAATCTTTCCAGATGAAGTTTTCAAGACAAATCAATCATCCAGTGCTACCACTTCATCCTTCATTTCCTCGTTTGGTTTTATTTTTCCTTCCACCAAACACATGGCCTTATGATCCTCCCACCATTCAGACGTTTAAGACGTTGGTTCTATGGATTCAAAACAACAAAGACGTAAATTTTAAAATTCCGTACTTGTTTGAAGGTTCAAGTACTGATGTGCTATTGGAGAAACTGACAATAAGTTTTGAGACATGGCAGGCATTATCCTTGGATGATAAAAGAGAGATGTGGATTCGTGAACAGAGAGTCATTTCCCAGGAACTTTTGGGCAATTTGACAGTTTTCGATTTTGCTATTCGGGATAACTGGGCCAAGCATCTGATGGAGGAAAAGAAGGTTGAGTTGATGCTGAGTGAATCGAATTCAACGACAACTGCAGCGGAAACGGAAAATACTCTGATTGCTCCAAAACCAGAACCAATGGATCTTTCATCATTACCAGGAACTGGTGTCAGTATTAGACCATCAGAAGGTGGACACCTCCTGAACAATATTGATATTACCAGTGGAGACGCAAATAGAAGTTTGAGCAATTTACAGAGTTATTATACGACTTCACAAAACGAAACCGACGAAACAAATGAGACGGATTCGGATGACACCCATCATGGTAATGGTAACCTCAGTCAGCATGATATGGATCAGTTGACGAAAATGAATGGTCTCGATGATATGGAGCTAGGAAGTAATGATGATGTCGATCACATCCATGGCCATTCTCATGTAAAGATGCTGCAAGATAACAGTTTGGTTGATGTTGCTGAAGCTGCAGTTGCCAATGCAGCCTCTCAAACCACTGGTTATTAGAAGCTCTTTGCTTTGTACTTTTGTTGTTTCATAAATTTGTAAAAGTGTAACATAGTGACTTACGGCTTACTATTGTTAGTCTAAATAGCAGATGGTACAGTGTGCTACCACCATAAATACTCATCTCACCTCATCTCACCTCATCTCACTTCATCCTATTTAACTTTATGTAGAATCCTTTATATAGTTTCCTCGGAGAGGCTCGAGCGGTACCCCTAAAGTACAAGTATCTTTCAATATGCAAGACAGACAACACACGTCTTTCATGGACTGATAACCAAGAAACATCAACAGTATTTATTTTTGCTACAAAATCTTTCCTATTTCAATGCAATGGTTTTAGGGTTTATTTTATTTGCAAAATTTGACAGAGTTAACAAAGAATATAAAATCAATTTATATATAGTTTTTATGTTTATTTAAATAAAATATATATTTCAAGTGAAAGGTTTTGTATCATTTAAATTAAAGTGTGTTTTATTTTTAAATCTATCATTATTTTTTTTCAGTTATAATCCTTCCCACTTTCTACCTTGGACGTTCTTTAACTCTTCAGTGGTATAGACATGACCATTTGTAAAATATCCAGCTGCAATTTTAGCATCAATTTCAACCCTGCTATCAGCTGGTAATAAATGATCAGGGATTTCAACTCGTTCTTCAATCGAGATTCCAGAATTTACAATTGCATCATGTTTCATATTACTCATCGACAACATCTTGTCAATTTTAGTGATACCTAACCAATGTAAAATGTCTGGCATCAATTCTTGAAATCTGGCATCTTTAACACCTGCAATACATTCGGTTCTGTGGAAATATTTGTCAGCAGTATCACTACCTCTCTTTCTGGCATTGTATACTAAATATTTTGTCACTTCGCCCAAACATCTACCTTCCTTTCTGAAATAACACACTAAGCCATTACCACCAAGTTGTGCTTCCTTTGCAGCCTCAACCAATCCAAAAATTAAATAACATCTACAGGAGCAAATATCTGAAAGAAAAACGTCAGAGCCAGAACATTCATCATGAATTCTTAAGGCAAGCCTCTTATCTTCCTTTGGCAAATTCTCTGGATTACCAAAAATATAACAGGTAATACCACCAATTGGAGGACAAAAGGTCTTGATGTCTGGTCTTGAAATCAATTCAGGGTACATACCGTTTGTATCTTCAAATAGTGCCTTTCTCAGTTCGATTTCTGTAATGTTTAGTCTTTCTGCTACGCCAGGTAAGTTCCAAACTGGATCAATGGCAATTTTGGTACATGCCATTTCACCTTCTTCGTTTAGCACAATTTGACCATCTGGCTTTAAATTACCTCTTTTCACTTCTTCTTTAATTTCAGGAATGGATAAAACAGCTTTTGTTATTGACATTGTTGGTTTGATGTCAACATTCTCTGTTTTGGAAACGTTGTCGTATAACCAAGGAGTCATATGACCAAAGGGATCCATAGTAACAATTTTTCCAGGAGTCGACCATTGCTTTTGTGGTGGGAATTCAAATGAGGGATGAGTATTTGTATAATCAGGCTCGTGATCTGTACTCAATTGCTTTGTACCGACACTCAATGCATGGTAAATGGAGTATGGGCCTGCATGTGCTCCAATTGCATTGTGTTTGGTCATACCATCCTTATATTTTGAAACGACGACAGGACCTCTTAATTTAGGATCTGATTCATACCAGTTGAGTTTGATTGGATTTATGTCAGTTTCATTGGTAAAAGTTGCAAGTCTTAACTTGTCCCCAAAAAAATCCATAATGGCTTTATTTGAGTCTAAAATTTGTTCTTTAGATCCCAACTCTTTAACCTCTAATCCACAATCCTTGTGATCGTGCTTGCATGTGTCAAATACGGATGCCATAATATTGTAATGTAAGTATTGGTTTTGTTTAATTAAGTTGGTAATAAACCTGGGAAAAAAGCAAATTCTAGGTGCCCAAAGGTGAAGAAGAGGGCAACTCCAGCACCTTTTATATTATTTACACATAAGCGGTTCCATGTGCTTCGATAACAAACTCATGCGTATAGCAGGTATTCCCCGTTTCCTTATCTTATCTCTAGTCCGGTTGAGCCATTTTGACTCCGTGTTATCACCGTTCATTTCCGCGCCACTCAAAGAGAAAAAACGGCCGTAAACGGAATTACACGCTAATATTAGTTAACTATGACGATATATTCGAAGTACAAGAGTTATACAGGTATGGTAATACAGCAATTAGAAAAACTACTGATGAATTGCATCTTGAAGGTCATATTTGCCCCTCAGATCGGTTTTGAAATGAAAATTAAGGTGAATCGATCATCACAGAGATTGTAGGTATATCTACAGTTCGTGAACCGTTTTTGATTTTTTTTTTTTTTCGAAATAGTGAATGGGTGGTATCAACTATAGTTATGGAATGGATTGGAAGACTTAATCAGTGATAATAATTAAAGGTCACTTTTTGCTTTTTACTTTATCGTTTTTATTAGTTGTCAAAATTTCTCATTTTATTAAGTCTAGAATTTGGCTTGTTAAATTGGTAATTTCGTGGTTTTCATTATCATTGGTTAAATTAGTCAAGTCAATTTTACCTTTGCTTATTTCGAGCTTGATATTATCTTTAATTTCTTTGTTGTCAGACTCCAATAATTGCAAAATCGTCCATAATGAGATGTGTTCAAAAGTTGGATTACCACTTCTCAAAAAATTTGAAATAAAGCTGCTGATTTCATCATAATTTTTCAAAATGATCTTATAGTCTTTTATTCTAGAACATAGATTGGCAAGGGCGGCTGCTGAATTTCCACAGACTTCTGGGTTATTTGATTTTGTTAAAGGAATCAAAACATCAATTATGCCCATTTGCAGTAGATTTTCCTTTAATTCATCAGCCAATGCTAAAATGGCAAAGCATGCACTAATTTCACTTTGAACACTTTCTTGAGCGCTCAAAACCATATCTTTACATTTTTTAATTGCGCCAGCATCTAATAATGCCAACCTATTCTTTTCACTACTTGCAGCTAAGTTTCTCAAACTTGAAACTGCATGACATTGAATTTCGGTATTATTTGGGTAATCCACTAAATCGACTAAAGGTTTCAAAAATCCAGTCTCGATTATCAAAACTTCATTCATAGGATGAATTGAAATATTTCTGATACATGCGACTGAGGCCAATACCAATGGTTCATGAGGGGATTGTAGCAACTGGACCAAATTTGGTAAACCTCCAGATCTCACAATTTCTAGTTGATATAACGAATCGGATGCCAAATTTCTTAAAGCCAATGTGGCTTGACATTGAACTCTTGTACTGGAAGAATCCATTAACTGAACCAATTTACTAACTAAATTTGGTTCAGTTGTTGACAATTTTTTTCTGTTTTCTTCATCCACAGCAATATTTGATAAAGCTGTTGTACAATAATATTGAATATCAGGATCCGGGTTTGATAACAGTTCAACTAAAATTGGTACAGATCCAGCGTCTACTAACTCCTTTCTATTTTCGTAAGAATGAGTCATGTTCAATAAAGCACCAGTTGCATTTCTTTGGACTCTTAAATCAGGAGAGTTGGCTAATTTAGTCAATGGAATTAAAGCACCAGACTTTGCAATTTTCGTTTTATTTTCATCTTGTGTGGCTAAATTTGTAATACAACCAACAGCGTTGCATTGGACTTCAATATTTGGACACATCATTTGTCTAATTAGAGGTGTTAATCCACCCATTTCGACAATTAAAACTTTGTTTTCATCATTTACAGCTAAGTTTCCTAATGCTGCACAAGCTGCTCTTTGGACTTCTTGATCAGAGCTTTGCAGAAGAATTAAAATTGGTTCTAAAACATCTCTTGAAACAGATCTAATTTCTTTTTCGGTAATTTCAGCAAATGCTAATGCGGCACTTCTTTGTAAATCTATGTTATCAGAATACACCAGGGTACTTAAAGCCCTGAGTGGGCCTTCAGAAAAGAAATCCACGCCTGATCTATTCTCTAGATACTGTAAAAGTGATGCAATGGCTTCTCTTTCATTATCTGCAAGTAATTGACGATACATTCCGGCATCTTCTTGACTTTTTAAACAACTGCAACCACAACCCATTTTTGTTCAAATATTTAATGGTAGTATTGCTTTATCGCTTCGGCGAAATATGTATGGTAATGATTGGATATAGCTTATGATAGCGCAATAATACGAAACGGGGAATGGAAAAAAAGGTACTGTTGGTGGCACAATCTCCAATGGTCTAGTATATCAAACAAACGAGTGTGGTGTATCTATTAGTAAGAAGCAACAAAAATATGGAGTGTTCAAAGTATTAGTCGGTGGTGTAAATAGTATACGTGTTGGAGGCGAAAAGAAATATACATTATCACTATTGTAAATTACAAAACTAAAAACGCACTCACCAATGCTGAAAGGTGTCTGAGGCAGCCAGCCTGCGACCCAGAGAAAAAATTGCACAGCTGGTTTTCAGCCGAAAACAGAATTCCATTCATAATAGCGATAACGATAACCCACGCTGTAAAATTTTTGGATGCGACATTGTTTTTGTCGTCAAGACATTTGGTGTTATTTTTCCACCCATGCAGTGCAATTTCGTCTGTTAATTGTTTTCACAAGGCTGGGTGATAATTCTGTTTTGCTATTGGGTGCAGGGTATCAATAACAAGAAAAAACAAGATGGAAAATCGACAAGATAGTCTGTTATTGATGTGTTTCTTGTAAAAAATGACAAAAAACATCAACTTATAAAACATTGCGTCCATCGACGCACTTTCATTTCCTCAATTTCAGGGATACTACATCAACACAGCAGATTCGTTCATAGCATATTTCCCAAGCATCAAGATACATTAGATGCTATGAAAGTTTGATGACAGTAAAGTTGAAAAACGAGAGTCAAAATTTAAGAATGAAAAATGCAAGGGTAATTTTTAGATTAATGCTTATCTACGGAGCCACTGACGAATCAATCATGTGAAGTGGTTATATGAAACTTTTGGCTCCCTCGACTAAATAATCAGGACTTGAGACGACTGAAGAGCTGACGGTTGGGGTGTGAGAGGAGGAAGGAGTTCCTGAAATTAATATCTATATTTTAATGTAATGAACCAATTCTGTTACTGATTCAAGATTTACCCCCGCAGCATCCGTGTTACTAGGCAAATGTCTCTTAGTTCTTTTTTTTTACATATTTTAATCTCAACTGCAAGCTTCCATTCATGCTTCGACCTAAAGAAATGTTTCTATGGACTCTTTTGAATGAAGATACCACAGCGCCATCCTCATGCGTTCCTATGTCATATTGGAACAAAAATATATATTATCTGTGAATAGTTTTTGAAGTGACACAAGTGCTGAACTAACTATTAATCATCCAGAATACCAGTTACAGGACGTGAAAATAGTGTATATCAAATACATTTTGCTTACCCATAAGCTTTTAAAGTATATTCTTCATAATCCCGAACTTAATTCTCACTTATTATTCCAGTTGTGACGTTATTGCTTTTATAGTGTTTTGACTGATTGATAACGATGAATTACTCGGGCTTTCTATCAGTTACACGTTATTATGTCTACAACACATAGTTTCCCAGCAGTGAGAGGTCTGAAATTAAAAATTCGCAAACGGCACCGTTTCGAACCCCGATACAACTTCAAGTAGCGAAGATGTAACGTTGAAGGAAGAGATAGTCGATAGCGGTAAATGGAGATAAGTTCGTGAATGCAACCTCGAAATATGGTATGGTATTTAGGTACGACGGTGTGAGAATTTTTCTCCAGCAGTCGTGATACGTGTTTGCTGCATCTACTTTGTAGAAAAATAATGCTTGAATCCGATCTTTGAATTGAAATCTGGTTTGATAAATAAGTTAATCAGCTAAAACCAATTGTATTTAATGTGTCTATTTCATTATTTCAAAATATGGATTGGTCCTTAGCGTTTCAGAACTGTTGCATTTTCTTAACCCACAAACATTCAAGTACAATTTATCTTCATTTCTGATCTATGCTGCATGTTTTACGCTTTTGTTTTATTTTGGCCCCTCCAGCCGCAGAAAGACATTAGATATTGTACACACTGCACGCTTGATTCAATATGTAGACAGTACGGGTAGAAACACGGCACTCTGATCAAGCGGTTACATCGGTATATCAATTCGGCTTAGAAAACATGCCGGTTAAATTTCGTTTGAACAAAGTCGGTATTAAAAGACGAGGTGCATATTTGAAATAATTGCAACATGCCATAATCGTGCATTGTGTAATTTAGTCTTAGTAACTTCGCTGCAAGTCTAATATTCCCGTTAACGGAGGTGCATATATTCGCAAAGAGTTTTTTTTATTTCTCTGTAGGTGCTACCTTAATTCGATGTTAGCATCGATATAAATAGGAATCAGTCTGCCTTTCATTTCCATCTACTGTTGCCCAAGTGAAGGATCTATTATTTGGATTTGCACCTCTTGCACACACGCTTTCTTTTGTCATTTTACGAACTACGTTGGACATTTAAACATAACATTTATTTTCCCTTTTTTTACCAAAGATTATTGTTGAAAAAAAAACCTTAAAACTCTTCAAATCATATCAACTTTTTTTTCAAAAAAATGAATACGGTCAATTATCAGTTGGCTGCACAAATGCCCCAAAACGTTTATTATGTAAATAGCCCCAGTAGCAATAACAGCAACAGCAATAATAACATCAACAGCAACGGCAACATTAACAACAGCAATAACAACACGACTAACAACAATGTTTCAAAACAATATATTTCACCGGCACAACCAGCTCATCAACATCAGCAATTAGCTTCAACTCATCAACCCCAAAGCCCATATAATAGTTATTATTATCCACCAGCAGAAAACCCTCCAAATCAGTTTCATCCTTCTCAACAGCAACAACAACCTTCAGCGTCAAACTATCCTATCAACCGTCCATATTCGTATGCCACCTCGATGCCACAGAATCCAAGTCCACCATTGACAAACCATCCTTCAAATTCTGATTTTGGTATTGCTAATTATATATCTCAGCCAAAGGTTCCATTTTCAGCAACCCCATACCATACGCAGCAACAACAACAGCCACCTTCTTCACAACAAGAATTCGTACCAAATCAAACAGAGCTGAATAATGGTAGCTTTGCTCCTAATAATTCCGGGAGTGGAAAGAACAGCGTTGGTAGCATTTCAAGTATTCCACAGCAACCCGTGCTTGTCAGAGATACAACAGCAAGTTCTATTTCCATTTCGGCCCCGGGATATCCTCCAGTCACATATGGCACAGCAACGGGAACAACTGGCTCTTTAGCACAATCTCAAACACCGCTTCCAGCAGCAAGACCTGCTTTCCCCGAAGGGTTATCGGTTTCATCTACCTCTCAATCATCGAATGTAATTTACCCACCACAGCAAGTTTCTACACCACCGAGCAAGCCTTCGTACTACTATCAGAACCCACACCAGCATAATCCAACCACCAGTTCCAACACCTATGAGGGTCTACCACCAAATGCGCAGATAAACCACCACCCACACGAAGAAGCGAATCCAAACAGCTATAACTATCAACCACAACAGACACCGACGTATTACCAGCAACAACACAATTATCATCCACAGCAAACACCAAATAGCTACTTTCCGGCACCACCTCCTGCTCCTGCTCCTGCTCCTGCAATTGCAATCCCACAATATCCACATTCCCAGCTTCAGCAAACACATTCTTCGCAAAGTTCGATCCCTTCCTTACATGGCTACAAGCGCTCGTACTCCGAATACGATTCGTTTGAATCTAGAAAATCCTCTTCCATTGCTGGTGTTGTCTATAATTCGACAGCAGTGTTTAAGAGATTGAAACCAAGCTCACTTGATGAAGACATTAAAGAAAGCGGTTTAAAAGAAGAGACAAGCAGAAGCCAAGGAAGACCATTTAGTAGTAATGTGTCTGGAAGGTTCATTTTGCACGAAAATCTGAAAAGCTTGTTGAATCAAGTTGACAAGAAGAATAATAATAAATTTGTCGTTTATGATATGCAAAAGAATAAAGAGAGATATCTGAGAAACAATGACGATGGAAAAAAGATTGATGCAACTAATGGAACAACCCCAACTAATAAAAATACTGAAAAATTGCTTAGAAACAATGAAGGCATTCAAATACAACAGTTGTTATTCAAAAATTTGAAAGAAAATTTTGGGATGTACAATTCCGAAAACGATGTTTTGTCATCTAATCAATTCAATAACAATATTTCCATCAGCTCTTTAGATAACTTTATAAGAACGGATCATGATGATGTGTTAACGATTGATGGATACAGAGACAAATATTATCCCACCCAGAAGAAAATTTCATACAATCCTAAAACTCACAATCTCGAAAGCGGGGACAAAACTTTTGCAACCGCAAAGTTCAATTTCCACCAGCTAATCAAAGAAAATTTTGGCATTGACAAATACGTATTTATTAAGACTATCAGAGATAACAATGGTCACATATTAAAACTGGAAACCATCAAACCACCGGCTGGCTGTGATGGTAAATACGAGTATTCCGCAGAATGGCTGAAAAAGAAGATCTGTTACCCGAGATATAAAGGTGGGATGAACCTGCACTTATTAGGCGCCGATTCCAATTTTATTTTATATAACGATCTGAAAATGCTGATCTGGGATATTAAGGAAGAGATTTTAAGTAGAAATGATACCGAGCTTTTGAAAGTTCTTTCTTCAAATGGTAGCGATATTATCAATGAAGAACTGAAATTCAAATTGTTTGGAGACAAAAAGATATATATCCATACTGTAGATAGTTAGATTGGCGTTAAATAATAGTTTTTGGCGAAAAAGAAGCCCCTAAAATTTGATTACACGATTGCGCACTTTGCATTTTTTAAACCCCTTTTCGGTTAAGCGACACACACATAGGTGCAATTTTGCCCACAACTGTAATTTCGGGAATAATTATTGATTTTTAACATGATCCTCGGCTTTATAGAGTATTTGTCCCTGATTCGTCCATATTAGTACATTTCGTAAGTATCGTATTGCTCATGGGGAAAGACAGTGAAGTGCGGGGACTCACGTTAAAATAGAAGCAGTATCAGGAATATAGAGAGACTTCTTTATTTTATGGGAAATATCAAAGTATACTCTGCTGAAGATCCACATTTCTTAAAAGTATAAAGCGTAAATATATTAAGCTGTAAATCGGTTTTTAACAGAAGCTGGTAATGTTAATCCTGACCACTGACTTATATTTTTAAATTTCAGTGTTATAGAACCAATAAGGGACATCAATAATTCAGCCAGTCTGCATAAAATAATCCGGACTGTTGAGGCAATTGACCGTTCGATATATAGATGATCTATTCGTTAAGGTTTGATTTTTCAAAGAGAATAATTATTTTTTAGTCGAAGTTACAGAATATACGCGCTGAGGACAGGCGCCCGAGGTGTAAATAATAAAACATCAGCTAATATATGTTCAATTAAACGAATTACTGAGCCGATGCGTAATATCTGCAAAAACCTAATAATATCAAATTGCTCAAATGGAGATACATTCCAAACACAGGTCTTATAATGTGATTAAATTCAACATGTATTTTAGTTTAAGCAACTCAAATTCGAGTCTACTAAACCTGCGGCACTAATGCCGACCGCTTTGCTGTAAGCTGATTTATTTACTCGGTATTAAGCTTAGTGACAAATTAAAAATTTTTTTCTGTCTTTTCGCCTTTACGAACGAAATCGGAAAAAAAAGTTTCGATTCGTGTGGTGTGCGCTGGTGAAAATCATCTGTTTTGGATACCGCGGACCTAAACAAAACCTCTATAAACAGGAATAATATCAACAACGATATTGGATGTCTAATTAAAGAGCTGCACGTATATACTACCTGCCTTAAACTGAAATAATTTTATGGTACAAAGATGACATTGACCACAAGAAAAACCTAATTGAGCAAAAATGGCACCACAACTTTATTTAAGTCAACTTCCTGTTTCAACTGCAACTTACCTATTGTCATCTTTGTAAGATCGGCTTCTTTGATTTTCAAATTTTTTTTTCAGCAATTGTTGTGAAGAAAAGTATTTCTTTTATTCTTATATTAGAAACCGGCGGACTTTATAAATGCTGTTAGCAAGAAATTTCTTAGACAATAAAATCTCAGCATGACGCCAACTTTATTCAAATTGTAAAGAAGTAAAAGTGACTAAGATTTATCTGAAAACATTCAAATTTTCATATGCAACGCTATAATTTTTATCCATAATAATGTCTTGTGGAAAAAAATAAGGTAACCCGTGTTTGTGAATCCGAGTGAAAAAATAGATATGAGATTAACATATAAGCTGCAGGCTGTAATGCGGATAACAATTTAATACCAGTCAATTTCATAACTGAACTTTTCAATAAAAACACAATTGTCATCAGTGCTTTTATTCCAAAGATACCGATCATAGTACCGCCTCTTTACACGTATTAAACCAAGCAGCAGCAAACTTTTCATCCGATATAGCTGGTAACTCTCTCCATCAGTTTACAAATTATCTCATCAAATAGAAAAATAATTCATTTTAAAACCCCTAACTTGACTCCCAAATGGTTCTAGAGCAAATTTATAGCCAAAACTGGTGATTGTGTTTCACGACAAAAAAGGAATATTCCAAGATTTCAAATATGAAGAATCTCAAAAATGGCGAGTAGATGTTACATATAACTCTACTCGAGAATAAGGTTTTTTGTTTTTTTATTTCTATTATAAACATACTGATAACATACCCCCCCTTTACAGTAACCGAAAAAAATATGCTTTATGTGGCTAGATTGCCTGCGTGCTTCTTCAAAGTAAATTTAGCTTAGTTGGTTTTGTTTTGATCATGTTTCCTACAGCTTTAGTACCGGAGAAAAAATCTTCTCAATTGACTTACATATCAAGACTAACCACTTGGCATACTATGCGATATACATTATATACTCGAACACTTATTCAAGAATATTCTATTTGATACTTGTTATTCTTCATATTTTTATCAATCTTTATTCGCCATGGCATATTCACACTTAATGGAAAAATGCAAGTCAATCTAAACGTAATAATGGAACCGTCATTTGAAATCGAGAAAACTTAACTTCTTAGACCCTTTTATAATTTGGATCTGAATAAAATTCATAGAAAATTCTTAAACATATTCTGTACCATTGTTGATAAGTTTCGCAATTTGTTGTCTTAACTATATCTCTTTTTTCTCAGACGTTTGAAACGGATTCACCTTCGCGGAGTAACTCTTTGGTTTGGAGTTCTCTATGATCTTTCCAATTTCGGCTTCAATCTTTTCATCTGTCCAATCTGGATGATCATCTTCGAGCTTGTCTCTAAGTTCAGCCCTCCGAAGTTCACCCATACGCTTTTTATCATGTTCTTCGATCTGTTTTTCAAGTGTTGTACTTAGCTTACCCTTGTTTCGTTCTTTGTTCACTCTATTTGTTCTCTGCTCCAATAACTTTCGCTGTTGGTATAATTTACCCTCGCTAGCTCCGGTCTTGCCTTTCTTAACATCTGATATATTTCTTTGAACATGTCCAGATGTTGATGATCCTTTAGCAGACTTTAATCCGATTCCGTTGTATGACATTAATGTGGTTATTATTTGATCAGTAGTAAATTTAATCTCCGATCTCAACTCTGACTTCTTACGTCTCCCCTCTCACTAATTTTCCTGTTTTACAGTTTAGTATTTTAAATTACAAATTTCACTATTAGTGGTTTTTCTCACCATTAGTGCGATTATCAGCTTCGCGGATCTTGAACAACAAATTTCCAAATATTTAGAAAATTGACTTGCAGAAACAGGAAAGCTCAATATATCACCGCTGACGTAAAATGTAGTAGTTGATATGTATTCGTTAAACAACAGGTTATCACAAACAAAATGAATTGTACTTGCCTCTGTTTCTCAAACTGGATATAAACATGCTTTTATTCTTGTTTTCAATAAAAATAGACTGTAAATGCCGTGCTCACTGGAACATAAGAAATATTGCATGCCTTTTGGATATTTGTTCACGGTTTTGTTTACTGCTCTCTATTTTTTACCTGAGCTGCATATTTTACAATTCTTAATCTCGTGCGGTTGCTCATATGTCATTTCCTGGTAGGACAGATAACCGTTTCTGACTGTTATCCGCTACACCAACGGTTAAAGTGCTATATTCACCATCGTACAGATACACAGCCGCTCGTTTTATTGTACAAAAAGGTGCAGCACTTCTACCAGCAAAGCAGCAACACGCCCTAGTGTAACCTTCCGATCATTCTCCCGCACAAGCTAACACAACAATATTTTCTGTCGCAATTTCTGGAGAAAAACGGTTACCTTTAGTAAAAATTTCAGTTTTATTATTCCTTAGCCAACCTTTGAAAGAAGTTTGCCAATCAAGACAAGTCCATTGCTTTTGTAAACTTGTCATAATAAACCACATTTATGCAATTAAATATTGGATGATTGTTACTGTTTTTGATTTAAGTTCAGTTTTTTTTTTATTTGCCATACGTGATTATTACACCTTATATCCCTTTTCTATTTTAAACTATTAGGAGTACTTCAATTGCTTCTTTCCCTATATGCAGCAATCAATTAGCAGATTTTTTAAACCTAAACAGGAAATTGATGCAAACAAAGCGTCTAGTGAACATAATGTCGTAAAAGAAGAACATATACCATCAGCACCTACAAATGACAGTTCTCCAGAAAAAACACCACCCAAAAGAAAAACAACAGTTGATCAAGAGAAATCCTTGAAAAAGGCCAAAATAAATAGAGGAGGCAAATCTTCAGAAAAAAAGCCTAAAGGGAATAGATTGACAGAGTTTGAACAACAAATTCAGAGTTTCAAGTTGGATCATTTAGATAAGCTGTTGTTGATCCAAAGCGGTTATAGATACAAGTTTTTTGGGGAAGATGCAAGAATTGCTTCAACCCTGTTGAGTATCAAATTAACTGAAGGAAAACTATCCTATGATTTAGATAGACCCGCAAGAGATGACCATTTGTATTCAACATTTGCTCAGGCTTCTATACCTATTGAAAGACTATTAGTTCACATTCGAAGACTATTAGCTAAAGGATACAAAGTTGGGATTGTAGATCAAATAGAGACGTCTTCCATAAAATCGGAAGAAGCTGCTAGATCCGAGGGATCGAGATCTAAAACAAAAACAGGGCCAAAATCAAAAGTTTTCAAGAGAAAGTTAACCAACGTCTATTCACCGGGGACGTTCATAGATGATGACGACTTGGACAAAAATGTTAATGGTAAATCAATCCTCTGTATTAACGAATCAGCTGGCGGCAATTTGTCCATAGTTTCCGTCAATGTTTATTTTCATGAGATTATTTACGATCAGTTCACAGATAACTTTATAAGATCAAAATTGGACTCAGTTTTACATCATTTGGAACCTATTGAAATCTTGACATTTGGCAACATAAGTGAGAATACTTTGAACTGTATTGAGAGTTTTAAAGTGTTTAATTCTTCGACCAATCTTTCGAATTTGGTTCATTTACCGTTGAAGTCAAACTTTGTACCTATCAACGAAGTTTTGTCTTTCTTCGAAAGTGAACTCTCAAGTAGTAGTGAAATCGAAGAAGACGATGAATTCGAACTTTTTTCCTTTCTATCAGATCTAGATCATCCACTACTGTTGTGCTTTCAGAAAATATACATTTACTTGAGCGAATTCAATCTGGGTATTGTTTTCAATAAATTATCAAATTACAAAACCTTTTCTTCAATTGATAACAATCTAATTCTCAATTCTCATGTTTTGAAAAATTTGGAAATATTCAATAACTTGTCAACTTTCACCGAAAACGGGTCGTTGTTTGAAATTTTGAATCATACAAGCACAAAATTTGGCGAGAGGCTACTTAAAAATTGGATATCAAAGCCTTTAACCAATCGTGATTTAATTGGTGAAAGGCAAGAGGCTATTGGCTCGTTATTTTATAAACTGACCTCATTACAAATGGAAAAAGTTGTTAATATACTTGAAACTTGTCCTGATTTAGAATTGATATTATCACGAGTCTATTATAAACGGACCACCAGGAAAGAAGTGTATCTTTTTCTGAAAAACATGATCAATATCAAGACAGTTTTCCAAAATTTACATTACGAGCTGATTTCCTTAGATTCTTTAAGCTCGTCGTTATTGTTCGAGTTATTCCGAGACATAAGACGTAGTTTGATTGATGATAATAATAACTTTAATATTCTGGAGTTGTTTGAAATGATAAATTCTCAGCACGCATTAGATACAAAATCGGATGATCATATAACTGAATACTTTAATTTGAAGTTTTTCAATTATGCTGCAATTTCTGAACAGAGGAGTAAAATAGATGACATAAAGTATCTACTGATGGAGGAATTGAAAGAAATCAGGAAAATAACAAAAAACAAAGACTTGAACTATACGAAGGTTGGCAACGAAGCATATTTGATTCAAATCAGGAAATCAAATATCAAAGAAGTACCTCAAGGTTGGCTTTTGATAAATGACACTGCACATTGTAAAAGATTCAGAACGCCCCAGATCAATCAGTTGTACAAGAAATTACAGTATAACGAAGATTTACTAAAGAGAGAGTGTGATTTCCAATTTGACCAGTTCATCAACAAAATAAATAAGTTTTATTTGCAATTTTCATCCATCATTAAGAAACTCGCTGTTTTTGATGTCCTTATATCTCTGACTAAAAGTTGCATACACAACAACTTCACAAAGCCGAAGATTGTTGATGAACCCGTAATAAATTTGAAGAATGCCCGAAATCCAATATGTGAAAAGCTTTTGGCAACAAATAATTTTGCTACATGCTCGTACATTAAAAACGACTTTCAGTTGAATTTCAACGGAAAAGGTAAAGTTTCCTTGATTACAGGGCCCAATATGGGTGGTAAGTCGTCTTTCATACGACAGGTTGCTCTTATATGTATATTATCGCAGATAGGTTGCTTTGTGCCGTGCGATGAGGGGTCTGTTTTAGGGATATTCGATAATTTTTCAATTAGACTAGGATCCAATGATGATATCTTCAACAAAAAGTCAACATTTCAAATTGAGTTATATGAATGTAAGCAGATTCTTGATGACTGTAAAAAACACAAAAAGAATTTGGTTCTATTAGATGAACTAGGGAGAGGAACTTCAACATTGGACGGGTTCTGCATTGCTTCTTCGGTGCTCGAATATTTCATTGAAGACTTGAATAAGTTATCAGATTCATTGGTTCTATTTGTTACCCACTTCAAAGAACTTGCCCAAGTTGCGAATCATTACCCGAGAATGATTAACAACTACTTTATGGGATACCGAATATTTGGGCCTAAAGATATTTCAAAAATGAGTGTAATGTTTACTTATAAGTTACAGGAAGGATTTTCAAATGATTCTTTTGGAATATATTGTGCGAAGATTGCAGGATTGGATGAGAGTTTATTGCACAGAGCTGACGACATTTCGAAACTGCTGGAGTTCAAACAGTTCCGAAAAAGTATCCAGAGCTCTATTATAACCAAGGATGTTAAATCATTGTACGACATGATTGACCTTGAAACAGACAAAACGATGTAAGTGTGATTGATCGAAAATGGAAAATCCATGTTATTAGAGCGTCAGCATTTAATTGTTTATACAAGTTACTATTACATTTTTAAGAATTTTCTACTTATTGAATCCAATCCAGTTGTTTGGATATTGTATGTGATTTCACCCAAATCTGTTCCTTCGAATATCATGATCTCAGAATCATCGTTGTGGATGACAGAGATAGAGCTGAAATCTTTGAATGGATCAATATCACCAGTGACAACTGTTGACGAACTGGTTTTTCTCTTACTTCTCAGGGTGCCTATTGAGGAATGATTGCTTTGCTTATTTTTAGAGTTTTTCAAGAGGTCTGAAGGTTTTCTTTTTTGCAGTATTGGTATAATTGGAGGTTTTTGGTTTCTTAATAAGGCCCACTGGACATTCTTAAAGAAGATATTGGATTTAATCTCCGATGCTCCTAAATGTGAACCCAATCTCTTGGTCTCGTCTTTTATAAGTAGTTTTTTGATCAAATTTTTACAATTGTTCGAAACTTGATTATAATCCGGAAATTGCACTTCATTTTTCAATATGTTAGAAAAAGTTTGATTCCTTGTTGATCCTTTGAATGGCGTCATTCCGTACAACATTTCATAAATGAAAATCCCCAACGTCCACCAATCAACAGCAGAAGTATGTCCTTTGCCCCAAATGACCTCGGGAGCAATATATTCTTCAGTGCCCACAAAAGAGTTTGTCCTGAATCCATTAATACATGCATTTGTATCAAGCTGCGGCAGATTTTTGGTGCTGGTGGTATTTGAAAATATCATGGGGTTGGCGGCATTATTTGATTGTTTGGATAAATCAAAATCACTTAACATAATGTGGCCTGACTGATGTAGTAGAATGTTCTCAGGTTTCAAATCTCTATATATAAAACCCATAAGGTGAAGATATTCTAAAGCAGCTGTGACTTCGGCGGCATAGAATCTGGCATCATTTTCTGGAATGCATTTCATTTTACGGGTCTGCAAAGCTCTGAAAAATTCACCACCCATACAATATTCCATACACAGATAAAGATGATCCTCGCTTTGAAATGAGTGGTAAAGAGATACAATGAACGGATGATTTGCGGTTGACAATATTTCCTGTTCTGCCAATACCCTTTTGATCTTTTTACGTTCAACCATTTCTTTCTTATTTAAAATCTTCATTGCATATAGTTTCTTTGTTGCTTTTTCTCGAACTAAATATACCTTGCCGACGTCACCTTTACCTAATAACCTTAATTTCTCAAAAGATTGAGGTCCAACTCGAATGTCAGTTATCCTCATTGAGTTGCTGGAGTAGTTCCTTGATAGAGTAGCTGTTTTGGAAACGGTAATCTCACCTATATGACTGTTTAACTCATCAGTTTGAGAATTATCAGGGGCAAGATCATTTCTTGGGACTAGAGGGGTTGACAGCCTTCTAAATCTTCGTGGAAAGAATCCTGTGCCTGAACTCGTGAAAGGCTTATTGGCATTCACATCAGATAATGCATCAAGCATTGGCTTCAAAATTGCTTTATTTTCTCCGTTCGTCAAATTTTCACCGGGTTTTCCATTTTCATCTTTATTTGAAGCATCACCCAACCCATTTTCAGTGACAAGCGTCTGATCCACTAAATCTAATTCATCAAGATTTGTGTTTTGCTCTACATTCATCGCTATGGAACTGTGAATAGCACGGGCATTTTTCTGTTTGGGGCTTGAAGGGGCTCGGATTCTTCTGAATTTCTGCATTAAAGAATTGGAATGTTCCTCCTGGTTCAAATTTAAGTGAATGATTTCATTAACAAGTTTCATATCGTCGTTCTCGTTAGAGTCTCCTGTGATATCGACACCGCCATTATAAATTTCAGTATTGGCATTGCTCTTGGAGTTATTGTTATAGTTCATGCTAGAAATGATATTAGAGTTACCTGTATTGATATTACTGCTCGAACCTTCGTCAACAGAAGGACTAAGGTCATCGTTACCAGAGAATTTGAAAAGGTTCCTAATTTTTGTCAGTCTCCGAGGTTTGAAATCTTCAGCTTCCGTACCAGTGGAAGGAGTAATAGCATCAGGATTTTTACTTGCATTACCATAGGAAAAGTAATCATCGTTAGTTGGATCGGCATCGCCATTAGCAGAGTGGCCAGTACTGGTTATTGTGGTTGAAGGGGTATTAGATGCTGGTAAAAAGTTGGAGGTGTCCTTAGAAATTGGAGGAGTTTGTAGTAAAGGCTCAAGATTAGAGAAATCTTCAATTATCTTAATTGTCGGCTGTTGTTGATCCATGATAGTATTATGACTAGTATTACTACTACCGTTCTTGTCTGTGTGACTATTATTACTATTATTATCTGATCCAAATTGAAAAAGACGGCCGATCGACAGTTTCCTCGAATTTGATCTGGTTCTAGATTTGGGCTTGAGTGTCGGAGGCTGATCAAAAGTCATATCTGTTATTTCATCGGCATTATTGGCATCGTTCTGTCTGACTCTTTGATTGGTGATGGAAGGTCCATTGTTACTGTGTGCGTTGATATTTGGAGTTGGGAAAACCTCTTTATTTTCTTCTTTCTGTTTCATCGTGTTTCAAATAATTTCCAAGCCTGTCGTAGTGGTAAATCTAGTCGAACGTGTGTTCTATCGCTTTATTCCGGCAAGCAAGCGCTCAGGAAATTGTGTGTGAGAAATGCGCAGAGAGGGGGTAGGGAACTTCAAGCGGGAAACAAAGTGAAATATTCCAGTATGTGGATACTGTGTCGGCCTGCTCTGGTCTGTGCTGATACTGGTCTTCGTTTCTATATCAGAGATCCTCTCACACCGGTCGATATGCAAAGCAAAGGCAACTGTCGATGGACTTCACCTGAAAAAAGCGCCTTCTTCTTCGGGCAATGTGTTTACAGTACAACAAGATGAGCTATAGTATCTCTAATATAGTTATTAGAACGTTACTATACGTCGATAGTCTCGGATCTTGAGACTTGCCAAGAATGGACGTTCTCGTCCATTATCATAAAAACTAAGATTACTTTATATTAATTCAACTTACTATACATTATATTATATTATATAACTTTCACTTAAAAAAACAATCTTATTTCTACTTAATATTATACGTATATTTATACTAATAATAATACTTTTATTAACCAATATTCTCGGTATAAAGACATACAGAATAAGTACAGACTACACTGAAAAAGGCTTAGTGTTGACGTACAACCGGTACTATAGAGCGAGAACACGTGATGCAGATCAAAAATCACTCGAGGCAGATGAGAGAGAGGGATATATTTGTAGCCGCTGTTTATGTTGAGAAAAACAGAGGAGCAAATTCAGGTTGTTTTAGAAGTAGCTGGTAGAGTTATACAGGTATAAAAAAGGCGTTGTATACGGTATTAAAAGCCAAAATAGATAGATATGAACTTCGTGGCGTTATTGTCATACTGCGTTGAGCTGCTCATGTACTGTTTGTGATTTTAGTCAACCGAGCGCGCAAACGTGCTGTTCAAGTACAGGAGAAGCACCGCGGTGAAGCAACCTGAGACGTTTCTTCAGTTGCTTGAGTATTAACCAGGTCGCTTTTATGGCTCTGGAACGCAGTATTTGGACGTTTAGAAAAAAACTAAGTAATTTGTAATATCAAGTGGGTTGTGTGGTGGAATGCAAGCGGAGGAGTCGTAAAAATGTATATTATTTTCTTGGGGGTAATTTTTGGCTATATCTGATGTTGCTTTGCCTTGCTTTAACATGCGTGCGACTAACGAAAAGAGGAGGAGATGAACACCAACCCAATTGATAACAGGGTGAGTCTTTAATTCAGGATGATTGGCAAAATCGTACCTGACGAGTTTTCATGATCTGTCAACTTCTCCACTGGCCTTTGCTACTTTTATATCACCAATCGTAACCCCCTCAGCTGCATTCATAGCTAGGCTTAATTACCTAAATAACCACCTAACCTTGCAAGAGAATTCCACAGAACATGAATTGAGTTTACTTTGTTAGCTCTCATTATAAAATGTAGGGTACACTGCTATGAATATCTTCAGAAAAAGCGCCTGAATGGGCTCTCTGTTGATAGTATCTCTCTAATCTTCTTGAAAGTCTTTCAGTTGAATCTCTAACAGGTAGCCAGCAACACAGTGGTTTCACCAAAGAACCAAAGTAGATGGATCTGTTAATTGCATTAAACTATTTCATGTTTGTATCATGGCTTTGATATACCGTATTTGTCTAAAAGGCTACCATTTGAGAATTACGTTACTTTGATCGTTATGCTATTTTAGTCGTTTTATGTGATAATACTATTTGAGGCATTCAAACCAGTCCAGAAAACTACTTAAACATAGTGTATTTATAAAGTGATCTAGACATGTACAATGAAACTCTAAATAAATATTATACTCTTTGCGGACATCTTTGACGCTCACTTCACAAAAATGATCATTACTGGTTTGAATCGTACCATTATGTCGGTAAACGGGAAAATCATCCATTTAAATGATAGTGGTCGTGCTTATCGCTTGTTACTAAAGGGCTTTGATGTATACCAATAAATAAAAAAGAGCTGGAATTATTTAAATACTTTTCAATGATTAAAAATAGCAAAATCATTACCACTGAACCGTGTTCAGTTTTCAACTCCAGAATAATAGAAAGAAACATCTTTCTTACCCTGTTTAGAATCAGTATTCCTTATCGGGATTGTAACTTTTGTTTATCTTGAGTATCATAGCACATATACACACTGAAATACCGCCGCAGTCTTCTTCAAATAATACTAATAAAACAGCAAATTACCACCTCTTAACAAGCCAACCTCTTAATCCTTGTCAAAAGCAAACAACATATAAACTTAGATGTTTTCCATTAATGATTAAATATAAAATCTATAAGTGTTTATGAAAGATACAGAATAGTAAAGAGTAGCAATACAAAAAAAAGCTTAGCTATTTAGCAAGATGTGGTGGAAGAAGGAATGAGGCAATTGAATCCTTGATATAGTAGATATGGTTACAGTTACCACAGATCATTTTACCTTCAACGATTTGAGTCTCCATAAGTAAAGAGTGGAGATCTTTCAGCATAACTTCGTTATTATCAATATCATCTGGTTTTTGAGGTGGTAAAGAGGTATTTCCTAAGTCATTAGCAACTTTGATGATGGCATTCCAGTCGAGTCTTTCTAACATGGATATTATGAATTCGGCATTGAATTCAATTTCTTCGAGCTGCATTTTGCAATCTTCGAATCTTAACGGGAAACTATTTTCAGAACCATCACAGGATTTGACAGCACAACGGACAAAGTTGGTAGTAATGAATTTCATGAGGAATTGGTTGATTGAGAGCTGATATATTTATATCCCTGTAACGTCTTGCAACTGAAAAAAAAATTTTTAGCCAAACTCAAACGTCACAGATCGAGGATGCAGTTTTTATTACGTGATCAGTTTGAGAGAAGGAGCTGAATTCTTTGGTTTCACTCCTGCGTTAGACTATGAAAGTGGTAGTGAGCCGCATGTAGTGCAAGACAAAGAATATTACACTTATTTACAGCATAAGAATATCTTAGAAAAGGGTATTTGGTGTTACGTAGCGTATCTGTATAAATCTATCTATAAAGCCTTGTTTGAAAAGCATTGTTTTAATGTGTTAGGATAGCGCGTGATCCATCCATCTGGCTTCTTGTGTCCTGTTGGACAATCGCAATGCGTTCACAACGCTAACACGTGTTTCTGGAAGGCTGAGATAGTCACAAGTAGACTTATTTTGAAGAGTTAGATCAATCAAAGCTCGGAAACTCTTCTTTGACTGATTGGTCAGCGTGAAAATCTGCACCAGTCTCGAAAACCTCTCTGGCGTTTGAAACTGGCTTTCAATCCAAGGTGAGGCTTTGATGAGTTTATTGAATGAAATGGCACCACTTACTTGCTTATTTTGATTTTTAATATTCTTACTCTTTTTACTTTTAGCCAGTTCATATTGTCTAATGACATTGTTTTTTATTCTCAGATGCTCAAATTCCTTTTTCTCATAAGATGTAATGAGACGTCGAAATATAGTGGATGTAGCATCTTCATACTTCAAAAGATTCAAGTGTTGAAAAATCTTGAGGATTGCTCTGTTCATGGATTCTTGTCTTTTCACTGAGGAATAATTTGCTGGGTTTTCAATTTGGTCCTTAAACTTGGTGTCACGCTTATTCTGTGCATCTCTTTTATCAAGAGCTACAATACTGTCGGTTATCAGTTCAATCTGTGAAATATACTCGTGTTTGCTGATGGTTTCATTTGAAACATTCAGATAGGCATGGTTTAGCTGATACATGTACCTCTCTAAATCATTATCAATTGCACTACTTGTCTCTAATTCTTGCTGATTACGTCTTTCAGGTGCCGAAATTTTCTCCTCTGAATTCTTCACCTCACTCAACGAGGCCGCATTTACTGTGGTTCTCTCTCTTTGGAGGTACATTCTCAAAAGATCATGTTTTATGGTGTCCAGAGTATCCAAAAAATTGAGGTTCTTAATCATAACACCGTCACCATTTATATCATAGGAGGATTCTGTCAACGTATCGTCCCTCGTGACCTCCACTTTTGTCATATAAAGTTGCAAAACCGGAGGTAGAAGCATAAAAAACGCTAGATGTGATGAGTACGAAAACAATTTCAACTCGTCATACACATTCCATTTAAATTTGTCTGTTGAAACCTTGGCTCTTTTGGTAAATCCGCTATTGAAGTGGGTATTTCTTTTGAATATATTGAACACGTTGGATGCAGGGCTTCTTATAGCTTTGGAAGTCCGAAATATCCCTTGAAAGAATGACATCGTCAAATACAGCTATTTCTTCTCTTCGGGCAACAAGCCAGTAATGTATACCAGTTATACTTGGCCGTGTTTTCAAATAAACAGTTGCCTTCAAATTCAAGTATTTATTCTTTTTACTTCATTTCATTTTATTTTTATTTTGTCTCGTTTTTTTTGTTATTTCGAGGAAATCTGATGATGTGCGGTTCAGCCAATCACAGCTACGTATTGCTTAGGTCATGCTATGGTACTATGAAATGAGTATTGCAGGTTAATTACGAGTGTAAAGTCAGTGTATACAGTTCAAACTGTTTGCACGAGTAGCAACGGGGTTTGTTGCTGCGAATGAAGAATACGCAGCGTGGAGTTGTCCTCTTCTTTCTTTCCCTCCCCCCTCTCTCCGTTAACCGAGTCTGCAATCATTTCGCTACATTACTTATGTAACTGCATTGTATTACTAGAGCAAAAGGCATAAAAGGAAGAGCATAATCAGTTACGTACAGCTATCTGATAGTTCCAATTGTCTTCTGTGACAGAAGCCTGTGTATCGAATCCTGCTTTCAATGAACCTAGATAGATATCAGGGTCTAAAAATGTTATATCATGTATTTTCCTGTATTTTAAGCTTCAATTTAAGCTTCAAATAGTTTATTTTTCACCGAAGAACGCACCATGAATTTTTCAAAGTCAAGTAATAAGACGTGACGGGATACTGAAAACAGTATCGATAAATCCGGTTTTCTTCCCGCTATATATCACATTAAACATGGTTCAACACCTATACTTATCAGCTGAATTGAATAATGTCACCGATTTGAAGCCTAAAGACTCGTTAAACGAACCATTTGAATATACTTTCAAGATCAAATGTACGAAATGCCATGAAATCCATGATAAACCAATCACCATCAATCTCTATGAAAAACATGAAATCGAAGGATCAAGGGGGGAGGCCAGTTTTATAAGTTCATGTTCATTTTGTAAATATAAATCTAACATCACTGTGAATCTTCCAAAACATTACAGTGGTTATTCTAACGAGGAAAATAATAAAGAGGTCAAGTTTTTAGAACTTGATTTGAGAGGAGGTGTTGAAATTGTGGAATTTCTACCAGTTGGGCCATTTGTTTGTAAAGGTTTGGAATCCAATACTTTATTTGAGGAAGTTTTGTTAGATGAAGGTGAATGGTACGATTATGATGACGAAGCAGGTGAGGAAACTTCCATCACTGAAATCAAATGGATCATCAAATAAATTTTGAGTTTTGAGTTAATGACGAATTCAGTCAATTAGACATCAAATTTACATCGTTAACAAGATAAAGGCTTTAGAAATGAATTATTATATCCTTAATTTTAATTTTTTATTTATATAAGCTATTTAAATTTAAAATTAATTTAATTTAGAAAGCAAGTTTAGTGAAGAACCAGTTGTTCTTACCAGCTTGGTGTCTTTCTTCGAAAACTTTCTTAACAGCCTTCTTTGCTTCTTCTCTTTGAGATGGTTCGTTTAAAGCATCAGCAGAAACAACGGATTTGAATGGTTCAACATCAAAAGTGTATCTAGTTGGCATTAAGTGGTTGTAGTTGACTAACTTGACAAATGGCTTGACCTTGGTCTTCTTTGCAATCTTCTTAGCACCCATACCCTTGGTAACCTTTAATGGAGCTCTTTCGACACCTGCAACAATAGCATGTGGGAATGGGTTGGCCTTGGTACCTTCGTCAAATTGCTTGACAATGACAACCTTCTTACCTGCGTTTCTACCTCTGACAACGACAGCTATAATAAAGGAGCAATATATGGGGAGTATTGAGTTAGTATTATGTTTTTGTATATCTGAGGGTGACGTTTGAATCCGAAGTATTTCAAAAAGTAAAACTGAATATTGATTTCGCAATGTTGGGAATTTGTAGTGAAACATTGAAGATATAGTATTTTTCAAGTTTGAATTGATGTTTTGCAAATTGACCATAATAATACTTGAGAGGTTACGTGGGATTCAAAAATTTCAAATTGGTCAATTTAGACATTTCTCTTCATCAGCCATTTCAGACTCCTCAACTACATAGTCTTCCAACTGGAAAGTATTGGATTCATCATAATAAATATGCACTTGTTATCATAAAATCAAATAAACTGTAAATTTATGTCTTTTTTCTTTGGGATTTGATTATTTTCTACTTCTTTTTAATACTTCGATTTCAATCAGCCATTCAATTTGAATTATCAATTTAAATATCTATTTGATGTCATACGTACCAACTTTACCGGACTTGATGAATTTAGCCATTTTTGTTATATAGATCTCTGTCTAAATGAAAGGAATTAAAATTCAAGGTCGAAATTTCTTTGAAAATTTTTAGTAGATAAAATTCCATTACACATTTGAAAATTTTCTTCAAAATGGACACAATCTCACTCACCCTCGACTCCCCCAAGAGAGGGAAGACGAATGGAAAACCTTAGCGCGGATGAAAAAATCTTTTTGCAAGGGGTTAATACCCTCATAAATTACACGTGACACATTTTTCTTTTTTTTTGGAATTTTCAAAAGTTATGGAGAGAAAGTTTAACTGATATTCTTGTGGTGTTAGGAGTGTATTTGAGATTTCTTTTTACGGTAAATTTGTCTACTGATGTATCTTATCTTATCTTATCTTATCTTATCTTATCGGCAGTGTCAATCTACAAATGCAGGTATTTTGAAATATATATACTTTTTTATAGGCAATAAAATAAATACAAAGAAACATAGAAGTGGGATATTATCTATCAGTCAATAAATCACTTCATTCTACTACGCGCTAGGAATTTTGAGTTCATCTGTGTTATACGCTGTGGGGAGTCGTTACTGGTGTTTCCACGGTGAGCGTCTGTAGGTTTTGCTCCAACAGCGGCATTGACGCTGGCCATTGAAACCGCCTTGTTTATTGCTGCACTAATCATTGGATTTTTTGCTATAGTCTTTTTGAAGCTATTGCTATTTGGACTTTGAGGACTACCAATAGACGACTTTTTCTTTGTATTTGATTTTGGAGTCGTTGGAAGCTTTGACGTTTTGGGTTCGTCTGCTCTTCTCAAGGAAGCCGGAAACAAAGGATTATTCGCATTCGTGTTCGCATTCGAATGCTTGGTAAAACTAGACGTCGTTGTAAAGTCGGAAGCATTCATTCCTTCTGGAGACTTATTTGCGGCCAATGTAGCAGCGGCAAAAGCTGTTTCTTCACCTTCTATTTTAGGACTTGCAGAACTATTTAAAAACTCTTGAAGTTTCCTCTCCTTTTCTAACAGTCTTGAATTTGCAAGCGCTTGTGTCCACGGAGAAACTTCCGTTTTATCCACTTCACAACAGATCGTTACTGAATTTGACATAATCGCAAACAATCCCTTATTCGGTTTCAAATGTTTCCTATCATTACCAACTACTTCGACAAAATGAATAACTGAGTTTGTTAAATCAATTTCTGCAGTGAGTTCATACTTATTGTTATTGTTGCTACCAGTTGCTTTTGCGGGAGCGCCGTAATTTTCGTGAAATAGTAAACACCTACCAAAAGTAGTAATAATCATTGTTCTTGAGACAAACTTGTTTTCATTCGATGCCACCATAGATGGCTTCACAGTGAAAAACTTTTTGAACTTTTGAACGGATGTCTCGTCATGGCCTTCGTTATCAGCAGACTCATTTTTTTCTTTATCCTTTTCTTCATCATCTGGGGTATCATCGAAAATTAAAATCGACTCATCATCATTATCTGAAAAAAGGTTATTTTGAATCAGCTTATCCTTATTTTTGTATCCCAAAGGTGACTCGATAAGCATACCTTTATACTTTTTTTCAAAAAGTATCGACTTATCTTTGATCACGTCTACAATTCCGGCTTTCAGGATACGCTCGTCTGGGTGTTTGATGAATTGTACCCATTTCAAGTCTAAGGTAGACATTTGAGGCACTTCACTCCTTTTTGATACATTTTTCAAAGATGAGTTATTTCTTGATTTAGATCCATATCCCATGCCTGTGTTTGACCTAGAAACGGGGATTTTTGTGTTTAAGACCGGTCTAGGAATGTTTGTACCAGGGATCACATCAACATTTTTATTTGCGGTATTTGCTGTTGGAAATGATGAAGACGATGAAGAGGCTTGTCTTGACTTGATTATACGATCCGCCGTCATTTGCTGTAATTCATAGTTTGAAAGCTTGATACCAGGGTATGGCATTGGCGACGAGTCTAGTTCCTTATTTGAGGTTGAACTTGGTAGTTTTGGTACTTGAGTTCGTGAGTTGTCTCTCTTTTTTTGATTAGCTGTTGCCGCTGGTGTTTTTTTGACATTCATATTAAGAGCTGCTGCTGCTGCTGTTGCACTACTTTGTGTAGTCTGTCCACGATTCTTAGGATCCGAGGACGATGATGCTACAGGTAATTTGATCGATTTACTTTCCGTTGATGGAGTTGCAATCAAAGAAGTAGGAAGAGCTGAGTTCGTGGAATTCGGATTTGACAACGGTGGATGTATTTTCGTTTGCGTGGCTTTCTTTGCTTGAGATGCTGAGGCATTCTGTTGTTGCTTCTTTTTCATATTTTGAATCGAAGTAGAACTACCATTTGGATACTGCATATCTAGTTCAGGAACTGGTTTCATGGACTTTGCTGAAATTTTGTAAGGTCCAATATCTAAGGGTGGAGGAATGTTCCAAATTGAATCCTGATCATTCCAATTAACGTCTTTAAACCAATAATGATTTTTGATATCATTTATGGTCAATCTTTCCCTAGGTTTTAATACTAGAATTCTTTTGATCAAATCTCTAATGACAATAGGGAAACCTGCAGTAAAAGCATACTGTAGTTTTTGAATTTTTTGAAACGTCAAATATTCATTTGTCGCTTTAAATGGGGGCTTACCAGCAATCATTTGATATATTATACAACCCATTGCCCACACATCCGCAGCCTTGCCACAGTATTTATCATTTAGTAATTCGGGTGAGACGTATTCGGCGGTTCCGACAAATGAAGTGGCCCTGGTATCATTTGGATAGTTATTTGATGTTTCAATCTTATCTAACAACTTAGCAGTACCAAAATCGGTGATCTGTAGTTTCAAATCTTTATCAACTAAAATGTTTTCAGGCTTCAGATCTCTATGGATTATACCATTCTTATGTATGTAATCCACCGCATCAATGAGCTGAATGACATAGTACATGGTAGATGCTTCGCTCAATGTACCAAATCTTTTTATCAATGTTAATAATTCACCATTTTCCGCAAAATCCAAAACAAAATATAAGTTAGCAGAATCCTGAAACGTATAATGCAGACCAACAATACCATTTCTGCTGCCTAGTCTGTTGAGCGCATTCTTTTCAATGTTCACGTACTTGACTTTTTTCTCTTTAATAATATGTCTCTTGCTTAATATTTTTATTGCGTATTTTTTGTTGTTGGTGATATCAGTTGCCAGAACTACAGTTGAGTATGAACCTTCACCTAGTTCTTTACCGATCTTAAAGTCACTAATACCTTTTTTCGTAACTTTTACATTACCGTTGATATTATTGATTATAGTGGCATCATTGGATGACCCATTTGTGGGCGGTGAGTAGATCTTCTCGTTTTTTTGGCGTTGAAGTAAAAGTAACCGCGCAGTTTCTTCTTCGTCATAGTCTTCGTCATCATCCTCCATTTGGCCATCAATATCATCTGAAGAAACAACTCCTTCATCTTCGTCATTTGGGTTATAACCATTATTGTTTGGTTCATCAAATGGAGAAGAATTGCCATTTTGAGGATGAGACTTCGAATTGACCGGATATTTTGGATCTGGGGAAAGGGTATTGTTAGTTGGTATGGTAGCGGTAATGGGGATCGGAGGAGGTGTTGAGAAATATGCATTGGTGCCAACATTAGCTATTGGAGTTTTCAAAGGATCAAACTGGCCATTTTCATTGTTAAACTTTGGAGTTCTGAACGAAGTCGAAGAGTTATTATTTTTCAAATTTGAATAATTATGGCCAAAGGAAGAGTCTAAAGACTCGTCAGATAAATAGGATTGATTTCTGATATTGAGCCTTGGATGTGGATAAATATTATCGTTAATAATGTTTTCCTGTGATGGACCCGTTGACTGCTCATAAACTGCAGCACTTGAGTTTATTGTGGTGATGGATTCCAGCCTCTCGTCACTTTCAGCTGCATTATTACCGTTAGGAGGATCCAAATAATCGTCATACAAATCCGAATATTCCTCAATCTGGACGGGGGTCGTTGGTGTTTTAGGTAGTTGGCGTGTCTGGGCTGAGTTGTGAGACGGCGGTAGTTGTTGATGTGATGATAAGTCTAACTGGGCGGGAGGGGGAGCCGGATCTAAAGTGTTATATCTAAATTCTCTATATGGATGAAGGTGAAGCTTTTGTTTATCATTCATATTTGGCTGCTGGTTGATATGAGTCGTGTAGTTGGTATAATTATAATGCAAAAACAAATACTAGTTGAATTCGATAACTATCGGGAATCGAGTGACTTTTTCTAATTGATGCAACGTCAAGCAGAACCTTTCTTTGAAGTGTGGTATAGGTACTTTTTAATATTTTAATGCAATGAATGAAAAAAAAAGGGATATTTTATGCGAATTGCTGACTTTGGTGGTTGAAAGAGCAATATATGTAATTCTTCGCTTTATTCTGCCTGTGTTCGGAGTGGGGATATGTCTGAAAACAAATGGAGAGATATCTCAAAAACCGAGTTAAATAAAGGAGAGACAGTTGTACGTAAAACCCACAAAAAGAATATTCAGCGATTGATAGATTGATTGAACTTAAACCAGTAAGTGCAACTTGTCGATAAGCAAAGGCTATATTCTTTCTTCCCACCTCGTAGGCTGACTCCCTGCTAAAAATCTATTATTGCACAGATCAACAAATAAGTCCCAGTGAGATTCGCGATGAAAGTAGAAAAGCAAATATGCAGAAAAGGGCCATTTTTGCTATGACAACAAGAAATGTCGTTGGCTTTCTTGTGGCGAAGGTCTGTGGTCTTTTAGTTAATTTAGCAGGTACGTTGCTTGAAAAGGGGTCCATTTGGTTTCATTGGTGGCTAAGTATAGAAGTAAATATATATAAGTGTTCATGTATGCAAAGCTCAGCTGTAAACAGAGAATTTTCGCAGATTTGTTCCCCATTAGTGGATTTCAAGAGCATTTCAAAAAGTGAGAGAACCATGAATGTGGTAGAAACAGTAGAATTACTAAATGGGGAGAGTGTTTGCATTTCAAGAGGAAATTCAGCAGGAGAGCTCTTCTTGCGGGAGATGAAATACGTAAAAGATTATCAACCGATCCGAGGTGAATTGGAAAAATCTGCTACGTTGGGTTTGAGCAGAGAGATAGATGGCCATAGGGAGTCAAAAATAAGCTTTCCCAGCGTTCGTACATCGGGATCAACCTTTACCTTGTTTCACTTCTACAATCGACTCAAGGAGAAATTTTTCATCTGTTTTACGAAATCAGCTAAGCCTCCTCGCCATTTCGACGTTAATACATTCAAAATTAGGGACATAGCAAATGTCATTGAACCTGTCATTGACAGAAATAGTGCAGAACACGTCTCGAAAACAGACGTAGGTTCAGTTTTTCTACAAAATCAGGCAATTATTCTCAGTGGGAAACCTTACTACTACTATAATGGTACATATGTCGACCAGAATGAGAATAAGTACCAACTCTCTCATCCGAGAGCATCACGACATCAGCATGGGGCCGAGAAGATAAGTGAAATTCTAGCAATAGTGGCCCCGGAGAGAATGATTGTACCTATCAGGCAAGACTCTCCAATAGATTTGAGTCCTATTTCCCGAATCCCCAGCGCCAGAGACAATTCTCTTACCTCAAACGCGTACAGTATGCATAGTGGGGGTGATTCGCCAAGCCGTTACGAGTTCAGCCACCAACAGCTCCACGAAGTATCAACCTTTGCTGTTTTAGACGCTGATTCTTCTTCTTTAAATATGACGGCAATCACAGACCACAGCATTTATCCGGTCAACGAATCTGTTTTTTCGTGCTTTAACGACCCGTTGCTCCAACACCGGTTTGGGTTTCCGTCATCACCTTTCGTTCCAGACGCGCAGTATCGGCAATATACACACTACATTTTCGGTACAACAACAGCGCGTCATCCGGAAGGGGTTTATGGGGACGGATCAGCCACTCAAGACGTAAGTTCTGGAGATAGTGGTAGCGCTAGTGGTGGCAGCAGGAATAGCTGTAGCCGTGGTACCGTTTCGGACTGTTCCATTCTCCAATCCCCAGAGAATCTACAAAAACGCACCCAGAGCGCACACTTTTAAACACCAAGACACACCTTCGCAATATATGAGCTAATAATAGCAATAGTTGCAGCCACAACAGCAGGGAAAGTGACAATATCAATAGCAATAGCTTCAAAAATCTCCGTATTGCCAGAGCAGAACACGTATATACGTAATTTTGACGAAAGTGGAAACAAACGCGACTTGTCTTTTTTTCTTTGGAAGGTTTATTGTGAAGTTTTGTTTTCTGCAGTGAAGTTGAAACAGTTGCGTTTACGTCTACGTCTACGTCTAGATATTTTCGTCTGTTGTTGAGAACAGCTGTCGGTAGAACTCGAGCATGTCTTCCACTAGCACCAATACGGCTCCTCGTTACAGGGCAGCTAGTAACCAATCAACAGAAAGCAGCACCAACAGGACGAATAACAGTTCTCTCCACTCGACATCATCTGATTTCAGCAAAATGAAAATACACACTACCATCCATAGAAAGAGCGGTTGGGTTCATGTTAAAGATGACGGGATCATCTCTTTTAGATGGCCCAAGAAGTACTTAGTGTTAGGTGAAAACAGCTTGGATTTCTTCAAGAGTGACGACAAAATGGAACTCTGGTTCAGGATCCCCCTTCTTCACATTTCTAAATGTGTGAAAAATCAAATCAAGGATAACTGTTTTGAAATCATTCATAAAACCAAATCTACGTTTATTATTGCCAAATCGGACCAGGAAATGAACATGTGGATTGATTCTATCATGGCAAAATGCCCCAAAGAAGGATTTTCGACTCCTTTGACCGTCAGACACGAGGCTAAAGTGAGTTACGATGCCGAAAATGGAACCTTCAAGGTCAAAGGAATACCTCCCGAGTGGATTGCTTTATTACAAAGTTCCAATATAACACAAGAAGATTATGCAAATGATCCTGGAGCTGTCATCGATGTTCTTAATACTTATACTGAAATCACCACCCCTTCGCAACATCACGAAAAGTTCCCAAACTTCCCATTCAATAACTCGAAACAGATTATTTCACCGTTATCTAATAGCAATAATGGTAATCATGTAAACTCTTCTAAAACGATTTTTGATGAAATTACAAAACCATACAGTCAAAAAGACTCAATTTCCAATAAGTTTTTACAGCCAAGAAGAGCTCCTCCTGTACCTCCTACTCAAGCACAGCATAATAAAAATGATGAATATGACGATAATAAGTTCAAACCCGAAAGAAAAGCTCCGCAAATACCCAGCAAGGGACCTGCATCAAATCCTCCGAATCACTCGTCAGGCCATAAAGTAGCGCATAGACCACCTTTACAGCTACCTCCAAATCCTCCAAAGCTAAACACAGATTTAGCAAAATCAAATATCAGCAATTTCAGTTCAAAGACGCAATTGCCAACCCCAACTTCCGCTTCATCCAATTCATCATTCGGTTCAGGTAATGGGAACTCATCTGCCAACGATATTTCTCTGCCGCTACGCCATGCTCCAACATCTTACAAACAGCAACCAGCACCACCTCAACAGATGCAAAAGTCATATACACATAATCAACAGCAATCGGTGTATCATCAGAACCAAAACGGCGACGGTCATATGATTCCTAGAAGGGCAGCACCGGCAAGACCGCCCCAACAGCAGCAGCAGCAGCACTACCCATCTCACGCATTCTCAGGCTCTCAACAACAGCAGCCAAAGCCGGTACCACAACAAACCAAGGCGAAATTAGTGGGTGCAAATGGATATCCAAATCTTGCCAAGCCAAATAGACCAGCAGATAAAAGAATCTCAACCATGACCGAAGCTCAAATCATGGCCAAATTGAGAAGTGTTGTCATCAACGCCAATCCTACTTCATATTTCCAGATTCTATCAAAAGCTGGTCAAGGTGCCAGTGGGTCAGTGTATTTAGCAAGATCTAAAAGGTTGAACGGTCAATGCATAGCTATTAAGCAAATCGACTTGACAAAACAGAGCCGGAAGGAATTAATCGTCAATGAAATTCTCGTAATGAAAGACTCCCAGCATCCTAATATTGTCAATTTCATTGAGGCTTATTTGAACGGGCCTAGTGATTTATGGGTTATCATGGAATACATGGAGGGTGGATCATTGACTGATGTAATTGACAATAATCCTAAAATCACTGAAGAGCAAATTGCATGCATTTGTTATGAAACAACAAAAGGTCTACAACACTTACACAAAAAGAATTTCATTCATAGGGATATCAAGAGTGATAATGTGTTATTAGACAGTCAAGGAAATGTCAAGATAACAGATTTCGGGTTCTGCGCCAAGCTGACAACTGAGAAGTCCAAGAGAGCAACGATGGTGGGTACGCCTTATTGGATGGCACCTGAAGTTGTTCGTCAAAAAGAGTACGACGAAAAGGTGGATATATGGTCTTTGGGAATCATGACAATCGAGATGATCGAAGGTGAGCCACCATACTTGAACGAAGAACCGTTAAAGGCTTTGTATTTGATTGCATCTAATGGTACGCCAACTTTGAAACACCCTGAGTTGTTAAGCAATGAAATCATGGAATTTTTAACGGTTTGTTTATGCGTGGAAGTTAAATATAGAGCAGATACGAATGATCTTCTCAATCATTCATTCTTCAAAAAGGCATGTCCAACGTCCCAGCTGTCGAACCTTCTAAAGTTCAAAAACGAAAACAGCGTTTAGTTTTTGACAAATACGTAAAAAATAGATAAACTTCCATAAACACAAAATATATAGACTTTTAAAATTATTCACTGTTTCAATTTAACAACTTTTTTGACAAAACTCAAAGATATAAAACCAGTTTCATCCCCTGGTGATAAAATGACATTATTTTCACTCCGGAAAAAACTCAAGTTTGATGCTTTAAGTTTTTCAATGTCTAGTATGATGAGAACCTCACAATTATATCGAATTCCAGTAATGGAACCACCCTCCATTGGCTCCAAATCTGCTCTTTCAAGCAATGGAGTCCTATCGTAAATCTGTTTCGATAGTGTACTGGTGAAATGTATGTGATTTCTGTTCATTTTTGATAATCCACCTGATTGCTGAATCAATTCCCAATTTTTCGAAGTCGTTCCATGGACGATGAGTTGGGGCCATTCTTGACCGCTCAATTGCACCATGTTTGGAGTCTCGCAGACTTGTTTAATTGAATGCCCCTGTACAGCACAAATCAAATCATTCCCGGATTCATCTACTACAATTTTGAATCGTTTTTTATTGTTATTTTCAACACATCTGTCAATGTCCTCTCTTGTTATCTTTTGTGATTTCAAAACGTTGAGGTTCAATAAATCTCGTATCGAAATCAATCCGTTACTATCAATATGCAACCCATAATCTGCCGCCTTGTGCCTCAAAATTTTTGAAAGCAGCTTACTCAACCTAATGTCTTTATCAGTTGGCGACATTTTGGTAATGGAAGACGTCATTCGGATCTGTTATTTTTCTTTCTCTTTGCGAGAATAATAGCTGGAGTATTTTTTTTGTGGAAACAGTGGGGAGTTGTTGTTCCGTAGGTACATACAGGTTTTTCCGTGTCTAGTATCCGAAGGACCCCCCTCTCGTATGTGGATAATGCCAAAGATAAATTTTTTATTTACGTAATTTCCACGTATTTTTCTCGGTATCTAGAAAAAAGCAATAAAATTTTTCTTTTAATTTGAATCCGGATTCGGAGCCCGTAAAAACACGGAATACACAGCTTTTTTTTTATTGTCAACGTGCGGGGAAAAGTACAAACGACAACGCCAGTACTACTTAGTACAAAATGTCCGAAGGTGTAAAAACGGCTTTGTCTCCACTGGCATTACAGACCAAAACAGACAGGGAATAGCCAGGTGTAAGGTTGTGGATAAGTCCATGGATGAAAGGGAATTTTTGCGTGAGTTTTTTTAGTTCGAAAATCGAAAGATCCCCTCAATTGGCACCATTTCGAGCTCAGATGTTGTCTTTGAGCACGGTTTCCCTATTACGTAGTCAGACAACTACTCTTGTCTCAGAACAGCGACAACAAACAAGAGATTTATTGAGAGACTACAAATTATTGCGTGAAACTACTCCGACTTCTCGTAGGAGGACGGATTGCACAACCCCGAGTTGCAAGAGCGCACATTTTTTTAATTGTTATGCTCCGGGTTCTTACGACACCGAGAGGTTACCCCGTACGTCCAGAAAGGTTTTACATCTCCGACAAAATCGTTTGGCAAATTTTTTTTGGGGTTGTTCCTGATGGAATGGTTTGTCTATAAATACTATCCTATGTCCCCAATTCCCAATTGCCATGTCCATACGCCGTTTTCGTCCCTCTTAATTCCTTTTTTCCTTTCAGTACAGTAAAACTCAAACGCAATCATGACTCAAGATCAATGTATTAAAAAGACCCCTGTTGGTGAAGCAGCAAAGGTTTCAGTTCCTCAACATACCAGATTATCTGCTACTGGTCCAATTGAATGTCCTTTAACCGGTCAACAACTTCTTAATGCCCCATTGTTCAACAAGGGTACTGCCTTCACTCTTGAAGAAAGAGAAGCTTTCGGTTTACAAGGTTTACTGCCACCAGTTGTTAACACATTGGATGAACAAGTCCAAAGAGCTTACAGACAATTGCACTACTTAAAGACTTTATTGGCTAAAAACGATTTCTGTACTTCTATGAGATTGCAAAACAAGGTTTTATACTACAAGCTGGTCAAGGAGCATATTAGAGAATTGATCTCAATTGTTTACACTCCAACCGAAGGTGATGCTATTATTGCATACTCAGACAGATTCAGAAAGCCAGAAGGTTGTTTCTTAGATATTTCCAAGCCAGATGAAATTGATGCTAGATTAGCACCATTTGGTACTGATAAGGATATTGACTATATTGTTATTTCCGATTCTGAAGGTATTTTAGGTATTGGAGATCAAGGTGTTGGTGGTGTTAGAATCACTATTGCCAAGGCTGCATTAATGACTTTATGTGGTGGTTTACACCCAGGTAGAGTCATTTCCTGTGTTTTGGATGTCGGTACCAACAACAAGAAGTTGTTAGATGACGAATTATACCTCGGTAACAAGTTCCCAAGAGTCAGAGGTCAAGAATACGATGACTTTGTTCACAAGGCAATCACTGCAATGCAAAAGAGATTCCCAAATGCTGTCATCCATTTTGAAGATTTCGGTGTTACTACTGCAAGACCAGTCTTAACTAGATACAGAAATGTTGTTCCTTGTTTCAATGACGATATTCAAGGTACTGGTGCCGTTGTCATGGCTTCTATGACTGCAGCTCTTCAATTAACCAACAGAGATTTATTGGACTCCGAAATTTTGATTTACGGTGCTGGTTCTGCTGGTCTGGGTATTGCCGATCAAATTGTTAACCACATGATCATCCATGGTGCTACCAAGGAACAAGCAAGAGCAAAGATTCACTGTATGGATAGATACGGTTTAATCATGAAGGGTATGGATACCAACTCTCCAGCTCAAGAACAATATGCCGATGAACCATCCAACTGGGAAGGTGTTGACACCAAGTCTTTAGTTGAAGTTATCGAAAAGGTCAAGCCAACCTGTTTAGTTGGTTGTTCCACTCAAGCTGGTGCATTCAATGAACAAGTTATTAAGACCATGTACAAGCACAACCCAAGACCAATGATTTTCCCATTATCTAACCCAACCAGATTACACGAATGTTTCCCAGAAGACGCTCTCAAGTGGACTGATTTCAACGCTTTAGTTGCAACTGGTTCTCCATTCCCACCTGTTGATGGTCACGTTATTTCTGAAAACAACAACTGTTTCACCTTCCCAGGTATTGGTTTAGGTGCTGTTTTATCCAGAGCAACCACCATTTCTGATGCTATGATTTCCGCTGCTGTTGATGAATTGGCTTCATTATCTCCAGCTCAAAAGGATCCAAAGGCCGGTTTATTACCACCAATTGAACAAATTGATGAAACTTCTGCTAGAGTCGCTACCGCTTTGATTTTACAAGCGATTAAAGAAGGTCATGCTAGAATCGAAGAAGAAGAATCTCCATTAGGCGGTAAGGTCAAGGTTCCAAGAGAATTTGAAGAATGTTTAGCTTGGGTCAAGGAACAAATGTGGAGACCAGAATACAGACCATTAATTAAAGTCGAACACTGCGACGCTATTCACACCCACCAATACTAATCAACTTGAGCTTTAAATTTCTAAATATTCATTTTTTAATACTGCATGTCTCTTCCGATTCACTTTTCCTATTTAATATATTTTGATTTGTATATCATGTTTTTATAGAATATATCAAACTCTAATCCGCTTTTCTAATTTGAATCTTTTTTGAAACCGATGGAAAACTCACCAATAAAGCAATTGCTGCTGCCATTCGGAGTTTTCATCTCCTGGAAAACTAACATATATGAATATCGACGCCATTTCTCTGAAAAAAAGCGTCGTTTTGAAAACAAAGGAATAACAAACGAGATGGGTTCGGGCTTATGAGAGATGTATTTATTTTTGGGAAACCATTTAGCTGGTACCGAGCCAATATCACCAGTATCCAGCCAGAGTTACTGGAAAACAGTATTTTTCACCCCCACATAAAAAACGCCGTAAATGTTCCAGTCCTAGTAAGTTTGTAGACGAGAGCAGTAGTTTACGGGATTCTACAGTGGGTACAAGAACGGGCCACAATCTCAAGTACACAGCAACGTTTGTGGATTGATATCTCATTAAAGAAGCTGTGTTCAAGGCTACATGTATTTGTTTTGTAGATCTACGTATCCTGCATCCAACACATATAGCTTTCTCAAAGCAATGACGCTGATATTAATTGGGAAACAAGGAAAAAAGCATATGCAAAAGAGGAATTATGTACTGTATAAATTAAAAAAGTGAGTTTGACACCCTACAATGTTCAGGAAAGGTTCGTGGTTCCTCGTTTGTGGCTTTGGTTTTGGTTTTGGTTTTATTTTGGTTTCAATGTCGATATTGGTCTTGGTCTTGGTCTTGGTCTTCCTCTTGTTCTTGCTCTTGTTCTTGACTACAAGGGGATAAGAAAAAGACAGTATGATTCAAAACAGTAAAATTACACGCCGATCCTTTTTTATTGAATACAAAACACCAAGTTTATGTGTCTTCAACTCAGTAGAAATCAAGACCAGTTGTATCCAAAAAGTAACCTCTCCTTAACCAATGTTCAGTGACAGGAGAACACAATCATCGGATCCTACATAAACCAATTTTAATTAGAGACATAATTTTATTCAATATAGAAAAAACTATTTAAATTTTATTATATAAAAAATGTTTTACGAGTTATTAATCAATGATACAATACCAACAGATTAAGAGATTTATTTACCTCTTCTACCGGTGGTCTTGGTGTGTTGACCTCTAACTCTTAAGTGCCAAGAGTGTCTTAAACCTCTGTGAGCTCTCATCTTCTTTAATCTTTCTAAATCATCTCTTAATTTAGATTCTAAGTTGTTAGCTAAGACGTGGTGGTCCTTACCGTCAACAATATCCTTTTGTCTGTTTAAGAACCATGCTGGAACCTTATATTGGGTTGGGTTTTGCATGATGGTAACAATTCTTTCTAATTCTTCTTGGGTTAATTCACCTGCTCTCTTGGAAAGATCAACATCAGCCTTCTTACAGACTAAGTTAGCGTATCTTCTACCAACACCTCTAATGGTGGTTAAAGCATACATAACCTTAATTCTACCATCAACGTTGGTGTTTAACAAACTATAATGAAAAAAATGATTATTTGGTAATGTTAGTATTTGAGCCTTTAAATGAGTACTTTTTTCTACAAATCTGAGTGATTGTTTAGACTGGCAAATGACTTATTTGTGGCACATAAATAATAGTGAGCAATACATAGATTGTTGGGATTTATTGAAGTAATTTCATGGTATTATGCGTGGTGCAACTCCTGATAGCGTTCTCTTTGAAATGGCGAGTTAACTAGATGATCCGTACTTCATCAAAAAATACACAGTATTCTCATAGTTCGATGGAAATTCTCTTAATAATAGCTGCATGCTTAGTACAATTTATCTATTTTTCACCATATTTTCATATGCAATCAATAATCATCTGTAGTTATCATATTTCTGTGTGGTACATACCGTAAAATGTGTTGGAAAGAACCTGATTCGTGGACAACTAAACCCATATTGTACTCTGTTTGTTGAAATGAAGGAATTAAAGGGAAAATAGAATAATTCTTGAAATTAAAATTTTCAACAACGATGTATATAAAAAATTTCAATACTACAATTCAGGAATTCTCACATTCAGCACAGTAACCTGCAACCTTGGAATTTCCCCCGACTACCTCAGCGAATTCGACGCATTTTTTTTTTTTTCAAAATAATTTTTCATTGGGAATTCGTACCAAAAAAACGACGCGCAAACCCAATGCATTGGAATTAACGTGAGGGTTCCGGGTGCAACAAAACAACCACTACTTTTAGACCTGAGTACATACATGTGATATAGGGTAATGGTAGCATTGTCTTCATTAGTTTGTATATTACCATCAGAGTGGACAATATAATCACAGAAGCAAATCCAGTCTATGAGTAAAAGAATAGATTAGCTGGTAGGTGAAAATTGGTCCTACAGTCTCAAACGTTAAAACTTTCAAAAGTCGGTAAAGAAGTTAATATTTCTTTCGTATTTACATGATTTTTGAATAGATCTATATAGTAGTCGTTACATACAATACACCTCTTGAGGTATTCTCATATTTGGTTTACAGATTAACAAATTTAGTGAATTTTTCGGCAAAATAATTAAATGCTTCCTTTTCAATGAAGATCTTATTAGCTTTCAATAAATCTCTAACTTCAACTTCGTCCTTTTGTAAAACCTTCAATTTGCTGCTTGGGTATTTTAAGATGGCATGCCTTAAATTACTAACCTTGAAGTAATCATCTGCTATAAATAAAAGGTTTGATTTTTCGAAATTGTGGAAATTAACAAATTTCTTAATTGCCATAGAATCTTTAGAGACAATTTCCAAATGAGTCGAATCACCTTGTTTCAATTTAAATTTATCATTTGTTATTTCAGACAACTTTGTGTTGAATGAATCATTGTTACCAATAATATACAGCTTGTCTTTTCTAAAACAATCACTTAAAGCAGTTCTGTATGCTAGATAGTAAACTTTCTTTGGTAATTCAGTGGAGAAATCATTTGGTGCAGTTCTAGCCATTGCATAAGCACCCCTAAATCTTATCGGAGAGTTTGCATCACCAACTCTGGCTCTACCAGTACCTTTTTGTTTGAACAGCTTTCTTCTGGAAAATTTATGTTCACTTCTACCTGGAGGGTTAGAAGAACCAACTCTTCTATTATCTAATTCCATGACAACAGAAAGCCATAAAATATCTCTTCTGAGTGGTAAGTTGATGAGTTGGTTATGGATTGGAAAAATTGAATGTGGTTCTAAAGATGGAAAAGATCTTAAAGTGGCAATACTATATTCAGATGGTTTTTCAGCATTTGGTAAGATCTTATTTGATGTGGTTGGTGCAGAGGTGGCAGTACTTGTTGCTGTAGCCAATCCTCTCGACCAGGAAAACGTGCTTTTAATAATGGAAGAGCGTACAAGCGAAATCATATTTCAAAATATGGGTATTTAATACACTTTGACACTTGTACAACAGTTATTTCAGGCACAAAGTATCAAGTATATTTCCAAATATTCAATGGATCTGTGAGCTGTTGGAAAATAAATTTTCAACTCATACGAAATCGAAGATTCAACTGAAATTTAGAGACATCGACGCGTCGTTCTAGCGGGTCAATAAATTTTGATTTTTACACAAAATCGACGCGTCGAAATGTTTTTATCATTAGCCCTCTGCATTTTAATGAACCCACATGGGCCAAAAATTGATCTAATTGATTAGAGGAGTAGAAGTGTGTGATTGGTCATTGACGGCAAGAAACGAAAAAGGTTTCTCCACATTGATCGACTGGTAAAAAAAGAATTCAAGAATAATATATCACTAGTTCTTCAGTGATTCGATTACTTTTTGACATTTCAGAATATACATTTGTGTAATTAGTTATCAAGATATGCGTAGCAGTATTATTCGATAGTGATCATGAGTAACCGCTCTATTATTTAGTGCACAAAAATTATCAGGTTTCTGTATCTAATCAAGTTTGACATAACCACAGAAAATGTACTAACAAAATGCGGCATATACTGTGGCTCAAAATTAATGATTATCCCTCGTGTCCTATTCATTACATTTCTTTCATATTTTTGGAATAACACGGCGTTTATTGATAAGTGAATTCTGGTCATTATCTATTCTGCAACGTAGCAACAAACCAATATTTCGTAATCTATTTATTCTTGGAATCAAATCCCTTTTTACGGCAATAACCTGAACCATATAATAAGCCTATTCTACACGTTTGATTAGCTGAATTTTTCAACTGATTAACAACGCTCAGTTGGCTGCCATAATTATTTGCTTTTACCGCGCTGAGAAACATTCTACGAGTCTGGGGTTAAATTATTGTCTCAGTCTCTCTGAAGAACCTACTGAAACTAGCGTATCTTGCACCTGTCACTTTTGAATTATTACTCTCATTCAATTGAGGTTGTTGAGTTTATCTGCGAGATCTCGAATTACTTTTGTTGTTTGTTAATTTTCCAGTGAGCTCAACGAAACCTAATATCGGGTTATTATTCATTTATTCTTTTTTCCTTTGTTTTCGTCAGCTGGGAAAAATCGCCTGAGTGAAATTTTGAAATTGTTGAACTTCGAACATTATTGCACAAACGTCTATATATTATTCAGATCAGCTACCCCATTTTACCTCCCACTAAAAAATTTCAACAAATATCTTGCATTACATGGTTCAATAATTATTATAAAAATCGGTTAATTATACAGCAATTTAATGCCTTCTGACAAAATCAATCGGAGGAAATCCGATTTACAACAAGAGCCCAAGAAACGGCGCAAATCTTTGGCAAAAAAAAGTACAGAAAATATAACAACATTGTTCACCAATGATGCAATCATATTACCAACTGCATTTATAAATTGTGATAAAACAGAATTAATTATCATCATATCAAGAATGTTAACATCTATTGTTCAAATTAACGATCAAAGGACATCATTAGACGTTAAATATTTAAACAGTGCACATTTAACGAGATTCCACTCGAGGTCACCACCTCAGATATCTATTTTCAATTACTTACAAAGATTATCACATTATTCATCGTTAGAAAATTGCGTATTAATTGCAACGGTTTACTATATTGATTTATTGACGATAAAGTATCCACTATTTGCATTGAATTCATTAACTGTTCACAGATTTCTTTTGACAGCTACAACTATTGCATCAAAGGCATTATGTGATTCATTTTGTTCAAATAGTCATTATGCGAAAGTTGGAGGTGTGAACATCATCGAATTGAATTTATTGGAAACAGAATTCCTCAAATGGGTCAATTACAGAGTTATACCCAGAGATTTCAATTACGACTCGGTTTGTGAGCGTAAAAGTTCATCAAGCAATCTTGAAACAGCTGATATCAATTCCCTAAAGTTTGGCATATCCACAGCAAACAAGATTCTAGATCTATATTATGAGAAAATGATCACTTTAATGGGCAAGAGAAATGAAAACAATAAAGAGTCAATCATGATTGGTCATAATGATTGTTTAGTATATTTATTAGAGGACCTCAATCCAGCGAGGAACAACCAAAGAAATTCAATCACTTCCTCAAATTCATCGTTGGACTCTGAAAACTCTGAAAATGATGAAATCGACGACAGATATCCCGAAGTTTCATCTTCAAACACTGATCAGGGGAAAATTGGGTCCCATCTCACAGAAAAGCAACGGCAACGGCAACAGCTACAATCTCAATTTAGTCAGGTACCTAGTCCAAACTCTACATACCAAACTACAAATCAGCACACATCTTCGTCAATACAAGTGACACAAATCCCAGTCTCAGTAGCAGTTCCACCTCAACCCCCAATACCCCCAGTGAATGCAGACTTCTCTCCTGCACCAGACAAGACATAATCCGAGCTACATCAGGAAAGGCTCAGCTCGTACGAAACCCAAAGAAAAGAAAAAAAGAAAAAAAGAAAAAATTCAAACTCTCTGCAGCGAATGACGAGCCTCCCGCTGAAGCGAATGTGGGGCTAGAAAGGAAATGCCGATAAGGTAGGCCCTATATAAAGGGAGATCGATTCCCAGATCCAGCTGGTGATTCAGTTGCAAGAGTGAGTGTATTCTAATGACATTTAGTATGTATAATAGTATAGAAGAAGTCATATCACAGGTCAAAAATAGCGATTATATTCAGGTATCTGAATTGTTGAATACTACTAACGAAAACTTGTTTATTGGTCCAAATAATTTATTGAATCCTGATAAAATTGAAATTGCTAAAATATATACCCATTTAATCTATTCTAAAGATACTGTTGAGAGATTATATGATGAGAATCATCAGCGTAGTTGGATTAAATCAAATGAGATTCCCATTGTCACAGATAAAGGAAGTGATGAAAAACATTCTATTTCAAACCATATGATAGGAATCTTCATACTTGGTCGAAACTTAACGAGTCATGAGCATATAGTTCATGGGGGAGCAATTGCTACACTGATTGATGAGTACTTTGTTAAAGTTGTGTTACCATTGACACCGAATCACTTCGCGGTCACGGCTAATTTAAATATTAGGTATCTAAAGCCGATAAAATTTGGTGAAAGCGATGACAAAGTACCAGTGTTACTTCATTGTTTCATTAAAGAAGAACAAAACGGCAAGTTTAAAGTTATCGGATCATTATGCAATTTAAGCGGTGAAAAGTACTGTGTTGGGGAGTTATTAGCTGTAGTCCCCAAAAATCCTTTATAAAACAAAACAAATCTTATTATTCCTTGACAATTCTTATTTAGAAATTACGTAATCAAATAATGCAAAAAAAAAAAAAATTGCTACATATACAATACAGCAAGCTCAAAATGGTTGTTTTGTAGGTTTGATGCATTGCTGGGTGGCTATATCCATTTGAACCTGCAGCAACCTTGAAGTAAAAATGATCCGGAGCACTAAAAAAGGAATAATACCCCACAAGAAAATTTTTCGAACAGGAAAAAAAAACATATTTATGGATACTAGTATACGGATCAAAATGAAGGTCACATCACATACCTTTAAAGACAATTTTTCATTCAGGCATTTCATCTTTGTTTAAAGCGATATTTGTGGGCATGGAAGTATGGCAGCATTTTTCTATTATTATCGATAACTCACGATATCTACATATATTCCACTATTGCATTTCTCTTTTTTTAATTATTTTTCCAAATAATGAAAAAAATACGGTCACATATTCTCCCAAATTTATTTTTACATAGTATGAAACCATGAACAAGACACAGTACAGTTGCTCCTCTGATCTTATATCTTTGGCTCAACAGCTTACGTAACAATTTTTTTTCCCCGGAAATAGCGCCACATGAAGAAGTAACCATAAAAATTTAATTCCGCTAGTTGAATAAAGGTACGTCAAGTGATCCAGCCTTTTCTTTGTTCATGGATAACTAATGAACGGGGTGCTTAAGAGGGGAACATCTGTATTTCGAAATGTACATAGTGACATAGGTTTTTTAAAGTTAAATAGACTCAATTGCGCTGTGAACGGAAACAGGTGTTTGTATAGAGGGTATAATACTATAATATATCGACCTAAATTAGGTAAACCTACGGGCTATTTGCTGAATAAATACAACGTAAACATATTTCGATATAGTTCTGAACGGAAATTTTTGAATGACAATACCAGTGATGATAGAAGAAATTACGATGTAAACGAATTAAATGATAATACAGCGAACACTGATAGGGATAAGGGTAAGGATAAGGGTAAGAATGAGAATAAGATTACTGAAAATAATAACGATATTAAACCCGCTGAAGAAGCCAATGGAAAAAAAGAAAATTCAAACTCTAAAATAAAGAAACCCAATGGTAAGTTGGGACAAAATATAGCTGTATGGATGCAAAAATTTGAAGATTTTTTGAATAAGATCAAATGGATATTAATAAGATCTAAAAGACCTTTCAATATGGAAGATATTAGCGCATTTATTTCATGGCTATTGACTGGAAACATTATGTTATTTTTAATTGGAACAACTACATTTTTTTCTTTGATTTTGTTGACTGTAAATCAGCTATTCAATAAAGAAACAGTTTGCAAATGGCTCGGTCAAAGTATAACGAATAATTCCAATCTAATTGTTGAGTTTGAAAATGCCATTTTACCAGATTTCAACAGTGGTACGATTCTTTTCAAAAATTGCAAAGCAAGTAAAAGACCGAAAGTTGTTAAGATTGTTGAAAAAATTGAGAAAGATATAATAACGAAAAAGGTTATTGGCAAAACTTATGAAGAAATATACGATGACGGTAATTACACCCAGTTTGACTTAAATATTGACGAAATTTCTATAAAGTTGAGTTTTTGGAGATGGATCAGTGGTAAAGGGTTTATTGATACATGTTCGATGAAGGGAATCAGAGGTATAATTGATAGAACTCACGTTGTATGGAAAGAAAATGATGATCCCAGAAACTACAAAAACTTTTACAGAACAGGAGACTGGGAAATTGAAGGGTTTAAAATTGAAGATCTTCTAGTGACTATTTATCACCCCAATGGATTTAGACCTTGTAAACTAAGCATATACAACGCAGAATTTGATTTATTCAGAAAAAATTGGCTGATGCTTGATTTTATAACATGCAATCATCTAAGTGGATGTTATGATGGGTCTTTGTTTACAATTAATAGAATTTCGAATTTTGATAATTTCAAAGAAGAGATCAAAATTGATTTGTTGGTGAACAAAAAATTAGGAAGGGAGAAATTTTCAAAAATAGATTTGATAAATGATAAATTTACGAAAATGACGAGATTCAGAATCGATAATTTAAAGATCGAACATTTGAATAAAGGTATGGAGGGTCCATTTGGTTGGATTAACAGAGGTACGGTGGATATGATTGCAGATTGCATGATTTTCGAAGACGATAAAAATAAGTTGAACGAAATGTTATTAAATGAGAGTTTGACCCAGTTGATCAAGCATGATACTCATAAAGAACAGATTGCGGATCTTGAGAAAGTTAAGTATGGAGGATTAAGAAAGTTTGAGCTAGAGGAGGGTGACAAGTCTGTGAATGAAAACGATTTATTTATCTGTGACTTTTATCTAAGATTGAAAAATCCAAAAGCAACGATGCCTTTGTTCACAAGCGATTTATCTTACATTAACAATGCTGCCATCCGACCAATTGTCGGATATATCAATAATAACAAAACTTTTATTCCAATCAGATGCAGAGTGTATAAAAAATTAAAAGATTGGGATGGTTCATGGACTTTCTATGATTCTCTCTTTATGGATGATCTATCTGAAGAAGTGATCAAAAGTTTTTATGAATATGCCAATGATGAAAGAATGAGAAACGAGAGATTAAAAAAGGTGGGTTTTTGGTCTCTACAGTTCATCGTCCAATTTGTATTGTGGACATTGGCAACCATAAATGGATGAATACTTGAATTTTGTTTAAGAGCCACGTATTGCTTATCGGATTTTCGGCTTTCTTTTCAATTTTAACTTATGATTTGTGATCACTATACATACAACGTACGGCATACTCTTATATAATTTATGATACTTCGGGAATAAATAATACTACTAACTTTCGAACATCGTTTATTAACAGCTCTTATACACCGGTGTCATAAGACAATTGGCCGATAGCTAAAGATGTCGAATGCGGACTCTTTTCCGTACGATTTTATGCGTGTCTCGATTGAATTTGAAATTTATGTGATTGAAAATATAACTAATCTTTATCGTTCCGGGAAGTCTCTTGTATAACTAGAGTTGTGTAGTGAGTGCTAATTTCTACATTTGAGTGCATCGACGTTCTACAGAGAAAAAAAGCGTGTTATTACCATAACATGATTGATTGGGTGTTTGGCTCAATAACTGTTGATAAGCGTTTTGTGATGTCAAGACTGTTAATCAAATAATAATACATATCTAGCATCTACTAAAGTTCACAGTCCTGTTTTCAACACCCAGTCGTACAAATTTGTATTGTCATATATAATATGTTTGTAACTTAAAGTGTTGCCGATCTTCGGTAAATTTCCCCTCTAATTCAATATTTAAATTATACTATTCAATAATTTTAAGCCGCACACCAGATATTACGGTTGAAAATTTTTGTGTTCGGTAATAAAACAACACCTTAAACAACGCCGGTAGGTTTTACTCCACAAGAAGGTCTATTATGCTACAATTAAGCCGAAACATTAAAATCAGATATCCCAATCAGTCACAATTTTGTCTCCCATATCAAATACCCAAGCCCAGGAATGTATTCCAAAAAAAATAATGGGGGATATGAATATGATTATTTCAAAATATGACAAGATCCTGTCAATGCTTGAAATTCCTACAATAACACACATTGAATTGTAATCTTAAATCTTTTGAATTAAAACCATCTCTAAAGTTCGAGAAACAATAATTGTTGATTATAATGCCTTTGCTGAACACCGTCAGTTAAACGAAACAAGAAAACATATTTTAACTTTAGTGTTGTTGTACGTACAAAACTAAAGTTCTTTGTACTTCAATTTTTGTTTCCATATAGACTACGTATGATAATTCCGGTTTGAAACCGTTATATTAGGTTTTAGTGATTTCCAATAAAAGATGTTTGTAAAAACCATGATATCTATGCAAAAAATCTTAGAAAGCTCCTTCTTTCCGCTTCTATTGTTTTGGCGGCTAAAATTGCCACCGAAAAATACGAATATTCACTTATGATATAACGCCAAGTTTACTCCGGAAAATATTGCAACTTTTTCGACACCCAATCCAGTAGCGCGTTTATTATCCACATGACGTAGCGTTATACTGTTTATTCGGATTCGGCCGCGATGGTCTGCATGGTTGGTACTGGTTCGATCCATTTCATACAGAAAGTGCATCAAAAGTTACTTGATGGTGTCAACTTCGATATGGAGACTAAGCAAACAAACTAATTTTTTCTACACACGTACAAAATTACAGTCTTCAGATAATGTTATATGAGATGAAGTAGATACTCGGCAGTTTGAGAGAATACTTAGGTTTTTTTACCTATTAAATTGACCATCAGAAAAAATCCAGCATGGCTGCAACGAGATCATATTATCTTATTTTGTTTCCTATTTTGGAAAAGGGTTAAGACTTTATTAAGGAATCCAGAATAATTTCAACTCTGCTAGGATAAAAGTTTTCTAGTTTTCAAATCTGGTAAAAGGCAGAACTGTGCAGACTATAGAATGTCAAAAAACAGCAAAGCCAAAAAATACCAAATATTCGGCGTAGTGCTTATATGTGAGGTTTTCGCCTGTCCGGCCGAATGGAAGTTCACGAAATGTCAAGACGCAAAATTGTGTAAAAAGGACGTTAAACCACTCTGGTAATTACTGCCCGATTGTTTCAACCCTTTGAGTACTAGTTAATACTTGCTAGGGTGAAATCGGATTTACGAAAATTTTTAACATACTACCTCGCAGGAACCTTCTATTCTCAGACACTTTATTTGAAGTCCAGCGCGACGGTGCTGTTTAATGTTCATTTAATAAAAAATCCTTGTTTTCGCCGATTTTCATGCATGATGATTTTAGAATTTCAGTAATGTGATCGCCCTTTTGTAAAAAAAAGCAAGACGTCATAAAATGTGAAGTGTCTCGTTCAAATTCGACTATTTAAGGTATTGAAGTTGTTAGTTGTATCGGGGAATATGTATATTTTTTTTTTTTTTTTTTTTGAAGAGAAACAAGTATGAATTTGTTTACTTCTTTGAATAGTTGATTTATGTTCCAATTTATTTAGTTTTATATTTTTCTTTCGAGTATTTCAGCTTACATGGCTTAAAAGATTATTGTTTTATCAGGACACGCGCTACTCACAGCATTTCGAAACCTAAGGTCTTGAGAAATCAATATAGCAGTCGCTATTGGGGAAAGTACGTGCATGAAAGTATTTAAATCGGGTTTTAATTATAAAAGTTAATTTCTCTTTTTGGAATGAACCGCGAATATTGGGCGCTAAAAAAATATGCAATAAATGCAATTTTTATTCACGAATCGAATCAAAATTAACTAAGGAATTTGGTGAAACGGGAGTACTTCCCAACGGATATTGCCCTTTTAAGAGATAATTTAAGTACCCGATCCAAAATCAGAAAGAAAGAACTAGTATGTATACTGATCACATCTGACTTCATCTGTTTACTTGGCTCTTTTCACACATTTGAAACACGTATTCCGGTGTTTGTTATTATGTTTACTAAGTAAAATTAGCGGTTCTGCATAATTCCCAAATCGTAAGATCAGGAAAAGAATACGTGAATAATTTATTAGATCGAGACAGGAGGAATTTATTATCTCTGTATAGAGTACTTGTGTTCAGGTATAATAAACAGGAGTCGCAGTATCAGGATAGTATGATCTTGCTCTTTCTAACCCAACCTGCAACTTATTTGATAAATATTACCTCACAGTCAAGATAAAACGATTTTTAGCTTCACTTTTTGGCCTTGACGCAGATATTTTTTTGGTTTTTTTGATTGTCTCTCCTTGCTTCAATTAATTCATTTAAACAATAGGTTTATAAATTTAAATTTTTTCTTTTTTCCTGCATATGGATTCTTAACTCCACCAACATGATTTTTATTGATAAAACGGTAAATTATTTTTTTCCCCAAATATAGCTGCGTATCCTATTTCTTACTCTCTTGGTTTTATATATATACTAATTCGATTGGAACTTTTTGCCTTTTTCTTTCTAATCTATCTACTCATATGCTGAATTAATTGAGTTCTTTTCCTCTTCTTGTTCAAAATTTGTTAGTGATTTGCAAAAGAAATCAGATTGCCTATAACATACCACCCGGAGAACCCCTTGTCAGTGTCATCTCACATTTTTCAGGCAACGCATTTTGACTATTTACTATTACTACTTTCATATACTTAAACTTTTCACACAAAGCTTATCTGCCAAATCATCGTAGCATCACAAATTCTCTACGATTCAAGTCGCCCAACCTCTACTTCACGTTCAGATCCCCAACTTACATAGTAGTTTTCATCTGCATATTTTCTGTCTAACGTCATGAATTCAAATTCTAGCCCTTACTTACAGTTCAACTACCAACATACTGCGCAACCTTCGCATTTGAATACCACTTCAAACAATAATTCCGGTATGAACACATTGATGCAGTATCCGCAGCATCAGCCTCAACAACACACCGTCCAAAATATATCTTCTGCAATACAACAAAATGGTTATCCACAATTTCAGCAGACAGGATACCAACAATTGTATCAGCCTTCATATACGAATACCGATATATCATCAATGAGTTTCCCCACTATTGATTCGATAAATCAAACTCAGCCATCTTCTATACAACCCCAAAACAACCAAGGCCAAATGACTTCTGTAATCGTTCCTCCATTATCTTCTTCTTCGTCTAACGATAAAGTGGTTGGTCAAAATAATTATCAAAATATTTATCGTTCGAATCAGCATCAAAGTGTTCAGCGCCAACCGTCATTACCAGCTACGCTTAAGCAACAGACTTCATCTCAGTCTTTACCAGTTCAGTTGCAGCAATCCGCATCTCAATATAATATCCCGCATTCATCGTCATATCCATACCAAACTATACCCAGCAATTCGGCGAATCCTAACCCCCATTCCAATCACACTCCTCAAGTATCTGTTTCTCCATCATATTCAAATAATTTAACGGCTAATAATATTCCATCAGTAGTTCAGTTCAATGAAATGCCAACCCCGTCATATAATTGCATTGCCAGTAATCAGTCACTAAATCCTAATGGGCATTTTAATGTGGTTAATAACATGGCATCGATGTCCTCAAGGTTATATCCAAACATGGCATCACCATTGAATATCAATTATATGTCTGCTCAATCATCATCGCAACAAGTAGTAGCTAATGGTGTGAACACCACCAGCAGTGGTAGAATCGGCAAAACTTACTCAATGATAGACTCCGGTACTAATAAGAATATCAAGCTCGATTACTCCAAGATTAATAGACTGAGTTATGAAATTTCACAAAATATGATAATCGGTCCACCATTTAAATATTTGAAACCCTGCAAAGAATCCTTATTGGAACAGAAACCAAAGAGAAGCAAAAGAAAGTCGAAATTTACCAAAGAGCAAGACGAACTCATTATACGGCTAAAAAATGAAAACAAGTCTTGGGTAGAAATAGCTGAATTAACCAATGTCGATAGTTATTTGGCTGCAAGAAACAGGTATCAGGTTTTGATTGGTCAACAAGGTGGTGGTGTCAGCGAATGTGGACCGGATGATGTTCTTATTTTGAAGAATTTGCTTGATGATGGAGAAATTGAAAAAATGAAATATTTGACAAAAGAATTCAAAAAATGCACTGGTAAGAGTTGTAACTATAAACAGGTCAGAGAGCTATTACGATACTTATTTTGGAAAGATCCAAGCGAGTTTGATGTTGATGAGACATATTTAATTGAATTGAAAAGATTGAAGCAAGTTCGATTCAATGAGTTCAATAGCGCCGATAGATATACCGAAGAAGAATTGGAAGCCCAACTTTCTGAAAACAAAGAGAACAAGCTTGAGTCTGAAGATGACAAGGAGCCTCTCAAAACATCTATTTATTAAAACCATTACATCGTCATACTAGTGATATAGTTCACGCAGCAATAAATACCAATCAAATCACAAATCCGAATGCGGCAATTAGGAAAATACAGAGAAAAAGTAGCTAGTCCAATTTGAGATTGCGGACAATTTTATGTTCATTTGGTTTGATGATTATTTTTATATTGATTATTATATAATACTGTACTTTTATACTAAAGCCATTTCGAAAAGCATAAGCTGTTCCCCTTTAATGGTTTCAAGACCTTGTTTTCAAACTTTGCTCAGGTTTTTCCTCTTGTCCTTCTCTTTTTGATTTATATTCCTATCTATTCTCCCTCCAGTTCCCCTCTTATTATCCTATATTAGGGTTCGTCCCAAACCGGAAAAATCAAAACACACGCGAATCCCCACAGAATTAAACCGTTTCCAAACAATAACTCTCCGATAGATGGTTTCGGCTGTAGATGGCTAATACAGACAACCATTTGTTATCTCACTGTTGTATTGGATCGTTGAAGCATTTGCTTGGTCTATTTATTTTCTGCTGACTGGACTGTTTTCCCTTATAGTTTTCACAATTACCCGCCTATACAGCCGAAGACATGTTTGCATACGTCACCTTATTACTGAATAATGAATATTTGCCTGGTACTTTGACACTGTGTCGATCACTCAAAGACACCGGTTCCACCGTCCCAATTGTTCTTTTATTTTCAAAGAAAAATTTGAACAACTCCGTTTATGAGATTTTAATCAATTCTGGCTATTTCGAGAGATTAATCAACATCGACAATGATTTGATCTATACCAAAAAAGAGAATATAAATGAATTAAACGGATTATTGAACCGTCACGACCTGTTACTGACAATGACCAAATTAAATATATGGAAATTGACCGAGTATGAATTGGTCATGTACATGGATTCCGATATGCTCGTAAGACAAAATATAGATGACCTTTTCACCAAGTACAGAGACCGTCTAACAGAAAAGGATATTGTTGCTTCCTCGGATTCGGGTTGGCCAGATATTTTCAATTCCGGTCTATTTATTGTCAAACCTAGCTTGACCGTGTTTGATCAGCTTTTGAGCTTTTACTGGCAAACCAACTCTTTTGACGGTGCGGATCAGGGTTTATTGAATGAATTTTTTGTCTTACAGGACGGTTACAAGTGGATCAGGTTACCTTTTGTTTACAACTGCACTTTAAACTCAAACTATGAATATTTACCCGCAATGGTAAGATTCAAACATGACATCAAGGTTTTTCATTTTATTGGATTTAACAAACCTTGGAAAAACTATGGTTTATGTTTTGATTTACAGTACTCAAAAATATTCGATGGTAAAAACTTATTTGGATTATGGTGGACTGTGTTTCAAAAAATAATGATTGGTACATATGATGCAATGAATATCCTTGAAGTTTCCAACAATTTACAACTGAGGTTGGACCGTTTGTCTTTACATGACCAAAAGGTACGGACAGTAAAAGCTGAAACTGTTTCCACTGAAACCGAACTTGATCAGCATGAAGAGGATGACAACGAAAATCCATTTATCCCTTCCAAAAGACTGATTAATTCTACTGTAAAGTCATTGTCCGATTTCAATTTTCCTACTTTCTATTATAAAAAGCCAATCAATACTGTGATAAATGACGAGAGCTCAAAGGGTGAAGCGTACAAATTAATGGAAACAAAAATTGAATGGCCCGAGACGCATTTAGTGAAGGGACCAGATGATAGTGATGAACGGAAATCGACCGATGATATCGGTGAAGGTTCTTTTGTTGAAAAATATGTCAATTCAACTCCTATTTTCCCCTGGGAATCAAGGAGGTCCAATCTGGGAATTTCCAGGACTTTTGAAAACTCTGAAAAATTCGAACCACCGGCGTACACGATTTCCATTAGGCCTGCAGCCCAAAACTACGAATCAAACATTAACACCGAAACAGGCATAATTGGGTTTGAAGATGGACAGTCTTTTAATAATTATTTGAAGAAGATTGAATCTGTTAACAAATTATCATTATCACATCAACGAACAGCTTCTAGTACCAATTCAATCAAAGATCTAGGAAAGGAAATGGAGCTGGATGATGAACTTGAAAAGATGAAGTATGATTTATAAGAGCCCAAAAAGTTGTCAGACCACTAGTTTTGGGTCTTTTACTTCAAAATATATATTGTTTAAATCTAGTGTACTCTCATAGTTTTGATAAAATTAAATCAAAGTTATTGTAACATAAGTGACTTACAGCTTACTATTGTTAGTCTAAATAGCAGCTCGTACAGCGCGCTACTTACTATAAATACTCATCTCATCCCACTTACCTTTATGTAGAATCCTTTATATAGTTTCTTTAGAGAGGCTCGAGTGGTACCCCAAAGGTACAAGTATAACACTTTATACAAGACAATAAACGTCTCACACAGACTGATAATTAATAACCACTAATAGTATTAATGTTACAGTTATATAATTTTCGTTTTATGAAGATCCTTTTTCCTTTTTCATTTTTCTTTATTTTTTCTTTTCTGTTAAAGAGTTCAAGATCTTCGTATAAACTATTACGTGGCGCAGCAATTATTGCGATCAATGATCAATACTGAGGATTTAGTTTGGTTTGATTTGATTTGACTCAATTCGATTCGATTCGATTCTATACCCCCGGTTTTCAAACTGGGGAATATATAGCAGATAAAGAAAAAGCAAACAATAGGTTAAGTAAAAAGAAGTTATCTGAGAAGAGAATGGAAAAAAGATTACTAGTGGGTTGGACCTTGAGATTGAGGCATTTGCGAGTTTCTTGCAGTAGAATTTTCTCTCAAATAAGTCAATTGTCTAGTTCTGAAGCTTTCATAATGAACGAGTTGCGTCGTTTCAATCAAATCAAACAAATGAGTTCTTGTTAGGAAATCCCTGAGATAAACGAATTCACACTGGGTGACATCTTCAACATTGATCATACCCCATTTAGTTCTTCTACCTCGGATTGTTTCACCGGAAGGTGTTTGCAGAATGTTCTCGGAACCAATGACGGCAAATGGTAACAGTGATCTGATGTCATTATTGAACTGAAGCTCTTCTTCGGTGAATTCGTCATCATAAGAGCTTTCATAAGGATACATCTTCAGTTCAAAATGTCTGAACTGTTCCTGCAAAATCTTCTTAAACTTTGACCTTTCATCTAAAGTTAAAGTATCAGATTTTGCAATGATTGGAACAACATTGGCGACTTCTGTCAATCTCTTCAAAACTTGAATGTCCAATGGTTTTAACCCGTAGCCGTTTGGTTGGATAAAATACAAAACACAATGAACTCTTGTATCTTTAATGAATTTTTCTCTTGATGCGTTCAATTCTCTTCTGAGATATTGGTTCTGTTGGTCTTTAATATATTTTAGAATTGGTTCCCACGATTTGTTGTTATTCAGCTGGTCTCCAAAACCAGGAGTGTCAATTATATTCAAATTCAATTTGACGTTGTTTTCCAACAAAGAGTGGGAAGTCACCTTAATTTCTGTGGTTTTGTCAATTGGTTCGTTAATTGTGTCCCTACCACTAGACTCAACCATGTGTGAGCTGAACAAGGTGTTCACCAATGTGGATTTACCCAAACCTGAATATCCAACCATCATAACATTGAAGGTAAACCCCCTTTTAACGAGTCTGTTTTCGATTTGAGTGGTGATGGTGTCAAAACCAACATAATTCGAAGGGTGTTGAACAGTATTTTCTGATTCAGACAATATCTGGTTGCTGGTGTTTGTATTTGCGTTTGTATTTATCAGTACTGGCTCTGCAGACATATTGTATTGATTCTCTCTCTCTCTCTCTGAGCAGACCTATCGTTTAAAACACACAGTGCAAGTTTTCACAGTTTTGATTTGATGAATTTCATGTTAGCAACTCGAGCGAAAACATAAAAACGCGAAGGGTGGAACGCGAAAACGGAAATGGAAACAGAAATAGAACCGGAAACGTAAATGTAAACGTAGGCGTAAACGTAGGCGTAAACGGAAACTGAAACTGAAAAGTGATTTGGGAAAAAAAAATGCTTTAAATTTTGCTATGCGCGACAAGGTGAAAAACAAAAAATCCGCGAATTGGTTCTTCCCTCCCCTCATCTATCCCCCACAGATCAGATCAAATTTGAGCTACACAGACATTACACATAATTCACGTACCGTGTGCACGCGATATATGCCCCGTGCCTCCCTCTGCTTTTCGCTTCGTCTCAATTTTTATATGAAGAAGTGGTGAAAAATAATAGAACTGTAGTGAGCGCATTCACAGCATCTACTAGTTGAAACAGCAATGGGATCTGTATTCAAGAGTGCTGCCACATTTGCAGGACTTGCAAGTCTTGCTGAATCAATATTACCTCGTGTATCCATTCCATCCATCAAACTTGGTATCTCTCTACCACTTAATAATAACACTTCCGAACAGCCTAAGAGTCTACAAGAGTTTTTAGATGAGAACCACGAATGCTACGGTGAACATTCTGAAATAGATGCCGGTATTCTCAAAGCTGCACCAAAGAAGAAGGTTTCACATATGAAAAGAAGACAAAAATTGTATGCACCAGGTGATAAACAGATTAAATTGAAGAACAACTTAAATAGATGTCCTGCCTGTGGTAACTATAAGAGATCACATTTTCTCTGTATGCATTGTGTAGGTCAAATCAGAAAATACTGGAAGCAAAGAGACGCAGAAGCACCTGCGGAACCAGAACAATTTGTTAATCCAAAGGATGAACAGGTTATTTATCCTGGTAAAACTGAAAGAGAATACGAAAGAAAACTAAAATCAAAAGATTGGTTACTGAAAAGACCTAAAACCCTTCCTGTCGAATAGTTAATTTATATACCTTACTCATTATATAACCCCTTCCTATACATTACTCAATATTCGTGTACATATAACATCATTTAACATGAAATGTCAAATAAGGAGCAACCTCGATTTTTTCAGGCTGTGCAATTTTTCATGTTGAACAAAAAAACTATTTTTTGATTTTTTGATTTTGATCTTGAAATGATATGATCAAAGATAGTGGGACCATTTGTCCTTTGGATATTTGAGGAAATCTTTTTTTTTAAAGGTATTTGATTGAATACCATCAGTTTAGCATTTAAAATCAATTTTTTTTTGTCTTAAAATGCCATCTTGCTCCTTAGAGACGAATGATCAACCACCTGCTAAAAGGAATAAGAAGCTGATGAGTTCGGTTCTATCGAGATCAAGATGTATCAATGTCAACCAAATTGCCGTTGAAAAACATCCGTTGAACATCAAACCTTCCGGTAACTTAATATTTGCAAAAGACGAAGATTTGATCAAAATTGGAGAATCCGCTGGACCAATGTTTAAGAAGTTGCCCGATGACATCATTTTAAAGATTCTGGGGTTTTTAGATAAAGATGATTTACGGAACTGTACCAGGGTTTCCAAGTTTTGGTATGCATATGCATCGTCTGATGAGTTATGGAGATCAATGTACACATTATCTTCACCAGAACAAAGAATCCAAAAGGGTATAGATTTCAAACAATGGAGAGGGTCTTGGAAAGCTTCCATTTTAAACTTTGAACTGGAATCAAATGGCGCAGTTGACTGCAATGGCGTGTATTCCGACACTTTATTTACTCCGTATTCAAATTCATGTGTTGATTATAATGTCTTGTTCAAAGATATTATTGAGGAGCAGAAAATGCTGAAAAAAATTGACGGCTATTGGGATGCCAACATCCTGACTAATCCTAGCAGTTTCCCTTACAGAGGAAGAATTCCTAGAATTGATGAAAAAACATTCACTTATGAAATGTTTGAGAATAATCACTGGAATGCACATCCCTTTATTTTAGGTTCAAACGACAAAACATACTCCGAAAACAGATGGCCCAAATGGACAATTGAATTTCTTCTAAAGAATTTCCCAAATGTCACTTTCAGGCAAGAATCAGTTTTATGGGAGTTGGCGTTATACGAAGATTATGCTGTAAGAAATCGAGACGAAAATCCATTGTATCTATTTGATTGTCGATCAACCGCAATGAAAACTTTGTTACCGACTGGATACTTCCCCAATCCTCCAATATTTGCCGAAAAAGACTTACTCAAGATTTTCAATGATTGCAGACCGGATCATTCATGGATTATAACAGGCCCAGAAAGATCTGGTTCGACTTTCCATAAAGATCCTAATTCGACCGATGCGTGGAATGTCTCCTTACAGGGTTCCAAATTATGGATCATGTTACCGCCTGAAATGAAGCCTCCTGGTGTTTTCGTATCTGATGATGAGAGTGAAGTTATTTCTCCACATGGATTAGCAGAATGGGTGAAGTCTGGATTTTGGAATGATAGCATTCAAATCAGCGATGAAGCCACATTGGATATAAAAAACGAAGCAACTCATGGATCTGGAGGATTCAGAACTTGTGTTATTGGTATTACATTTGAAAATGAATGTATGTATGTTCCATCCGGATGGTGGCACAGTGTCATAAATCTACAGGATTCAGTTGCATTTACGGCCAATTTTATTCCACCATGTAAAATCTCCAATGTTTTGAATTTTATGAAAAACAAGCCTGATCAAGTAAGTGGATTCAGGCACGATCTTTTGCAAGCCAAGATCAGAGAATTTTTAAGTGAGCACGACGCCAAGAAGGGCAAAACTGAACAAAACGAAAATATCAACATTCTAAGAAACTACTTGGAGTTGAAGGAGTTCCGAAACCTGGATGAAGATGTCGGTGAACTGCAAGGTACAGGGTGTATGCCAGTGTATGAGGCTTTTGTTGAGTTGCTACTAGCAAACGGACATGATGAAATTGTTGAAAAGGGGCTAAAACATCTGGAAAGGGAAGAACCAGCGCAAAGCTTGAAAAAATCTCACGTTTGGGAAGAGCTGACTCAAGAAGGCAAAACAGAAACCAAGAGTTTCAGTTTCGGATTCGATTTAGACGATGAATAAGTTTGTATCATGGGATACAATACTAATGGAATACATTTAACAGTGATAAATAAATCTATAGATAATTGAAAATGGAAATTCCAAACTGGTTTTGTAAGTGATTGTTGTTCTATGAAAAATACTAATACCTGTCATTTTTGAAATGACAAAGCTAGTTTTCAGTGTCATTATGTACAAGAACCGAACTAACGGTTTCGTAAACGCCCAAGAATATGGCACCACCAGCAGAAATCCACATAGTTCTTGGACCAATTCCACTAAAGAGAACTTTGTAGCCCTCTTCAGAGACAATCTTTTTGGCAATAGAGAAAACACTCATTCTTTCTTTGCTCAACATTAGTCTAGTCTTTAAAACATCTAATGGGGTAGTGACTGCAGCTGCAAAACCTCCTGCAATTGAACCACATAGAGCACCTTTATGTGGAGAAATCTTCTCAACATTTTCATAAGAAGCCCATAAACTCTTCATATGTTCATACAGGGGGAACTGAATAATTGTGAATGGGATTTCTCTCATGATGGTTGTTGACCAACCACGATATAAACCATTCCATACACCCTCACCAGACTTATTAAACCATATATATTTGAATGCCTCAAGAGATGATTTGAATTGCAATGATTGTGTACGTTGCTTGATAACTTCAGCAGGAACTCTGACCATACAAGCTGCAATCTCACCAAAAGATGCTGCCAGCATATGAGACAGATGGATAGATTTGGACTCAGATAATGAAGGAAACATCATGGGCAGATGAATTTTCAGACCTTCCTTGAATGTATCATACGTAATGAAGAACAGTGATGCAGATGGAGCAGATGCAACAACAGCGCTTCCCAAACCTTTATACAGTCCTCTGAATCCACCATTTTTGAAAAACCCACCTTGTGCTTGCAATCTAGTTTTCAGGGTATCTATAGGGAAAAATGCCAGATCTGTAGCCGTACCAGCGCATCCTCCACTAATCAGTGAAACTAGAAACGCACTTTTAATATCTGTTGACATTGGGTGGATATGTGAAACGAAAAGGTGACTGCTCTCCAGATAGCCTCACCGTTTTAAACAGCGACCGTTGAGCTGATTGAATTCATGATTTTACAGAAACATTTTCACTTCTCGAATATTTGTCGTGAGTAAGTTGGTGGATAGGAGATATATTTTTTTACACGTGACCGATTCTTGCTGCAATTACGTAATATAGCGATTTGAATATCTAAGAACGGGTTTTTGCTTTCTGTTTTAACACCGAGATAATAAGAATTTTGTTCGGATATAACGGCATTAAAAAAAAACACGAATATAAATACACAACACCGGCCCTGTCGTGCGGTTTCCAATAAGGTAATTTAAGTTTAACCTCGCACAAATTCCCGAGGTGCGGCCTTTAACTAAGCTTGGAGGCGCGCACTTTGTGAGTGATTTTCACACAGCTGTGATTCAAAAAAAATCGCCTCCACATTTTTCTTAGTCGGGTGAAAAAAGGATATAAACTCCTGTTTGGCTTATTAATTCCGTTTACAAAGCTGGGAAAGATATTCTTCTGTTCATAAGAAGTAGTTTATCTCGTTAAAGACCAAATTTATCCACGATGCAGTCTATTTCCACATTGAAACAACGCAAAAGTGTAATTGCAGACTTGTTCAGAGCTCATAAACGTCTTCTTTCGACGGCTGTACCACCTGCCGGGTCCGGGTTATCGCTTCAAAACTCCAAAAGGGATAACTCTAAATATGGTTCACGTCCAATCTATTTGGATATGCAAGCCACCACGCCGGTCGATCCTAGAGTGTTGGATAAGATGTTAGAATTTTACACAGGATTTTATGGTAATCCACATTCAGCGACCCATGCATATGGTTGGGAAACTGAATCCGAAGTTGAAAAAGCTAGAAAACATGTTGCTGATGTCATTGGAGCAGATCCAAAGGAAATCATTTTCACATCTGGTGCAACGGAGTCAAATAATGCAGCAATCAAAGGTGTTGCCAAATTTTATTCAAAGACTAAAAAGCATATCATAACAACTCAAACTGAACACAAATGTGTGTTGGACACTTGTAGGCATTTGCAAGATGATGGGTTTGAAGTTACCTATTTAAAAGTGAAAGAAGATGGATTAATCGATCTAGAAGACTTAGAAAAGGCCATTAGAAAAGACACGGCCATTGTTTCTATTATGGGTGTTAACAACGAAATTGGTGTCATTCAACCATTAGAAGAAATCGGTAGATTATGTCGTAAAAACAAGGTTTTCTTCCATACTGATTGTGCGCAAGCCTTTGGTAAAATCCCAATTGATGTCAATAAAATGAACATTGATTTAATGTCAATTTCTTCTCATAAAGTCTATGGACCAATGGGTATTGGTGCATTGTATGTCAGAAGAAGACCAAGAGTCAGATTGGATCCAATCATCAATGGTGGTGGTCAAGAAAGAGGTTTAAGATCTGGTACCTTAGCACCTCCTTTAGTTGCGGGTTTTGGTGAAGCTTCAAGATTGATGATCCAAGAACGTGATTTCGACTCCGAGCATATCAACAAATTAAGTAAAAAGCTGACCGATTCATTACTTTCGATTGATCACACTCAACTGAACGGTTCAAATACTCATAGATATCCAGGTTGTGTTAATGTTTCATTTGCTTATGTTGAAGGTGAATCTTTATTGATGGCATTGAAGGATATTGCATTAAGTTCAGGATCTGCTTGTACTTCTGCGTCGTTAGAACCTTCATATGTTTTACATGCTTTAGGTGCGGATGATGCATTGGCTCACTCGAGTATCAGATTCGGTGTTGGCAGATTCACTACTGAAGAAGAAGTGGACTATGTCTGTGAAGCAATGAAAGAAAGAGTTGGTTTCCTAAGAGAAATGAGTCCTCTTTATGAAATGGTTAAAGAAGGAATTGATTTAAATAGTATTGAATGGGCGGGCCATTGAGACAATTAATGAATAAAGTGAAAAAAAAAATTATAACTGATTTATATATAACGCTCATTACTTGTATATCGTGTATTACTTTCTAATCTTGAATTTTGTAGCAAAGATCTGTATTCATGGATAGGAGTCCATGCGTATGAAAAGGTTGGACCGAGATTCGTGTGAGCCTGTGAAGACGTCGATGGAAGAACAAGAGACAGAGAGGTGACACAACAGAGAGGTGACACAACAAAGCGATTTTGTGTCTATAACAAGAGACAAGCGTCAGGGTTTTACCGTAGATTAGAATTAAATTAGATAAACGTAAATAAGACAAAATATATTTGTGAATGCATGTGAATTGAAATAGAGTTGTTGGCTCTAAAGATTAGAGTCTAAGTCGAAGTAGTATGATACTAATTTCATAACGAATTGAAGCAAACAGAAGTCGTTGTTAGAGTTCTTTTGGTATGCTATGAGACTATGTGTGATGTCGGATAACGGATGACAAAATTAAGTGTTTCTCATTAAAGGTGAAGTAAAAACAAATAAACAACATAGATGTCATTCCGATGCAGCCAGGTGCGGCTACATGGACACCTGTTGTTCAATATGCGTTAGGTTATCCGTCATTCAAATCCGGATTTATCACTCGCAACCCGCCTCTACCATTCGAATTGTGACTACTATCACTTCCGGCTGCGGCATCGGGTAGGCTTCCCTGACTGAACCTGCGGTTTCCAACACCTATACTCAATTCGTCCGCGTTGTACAAGTATGCAGGAGTTCTTCCGTAACCGGGCAGATGAAGCGAGTTATCATGCGTAACACTCTCGTTATCCAAAATGGCCTTTTCGTGGTTGTAGTCGTCGTCTTCATTTCTGTTTCTGGCAGGTATGCAAAGCAGCGGGAATCCACAGAACCATAGGGTCACTAAAGCGGCAATGGCGAAAGCGCACACAACACCAACGACAATACCTGCAATCGCTCCACCGCTTAGACCAGATTTCTTTTCTTTGTGCTGATCACCAGGCAGGCTGGATGTTGATGTTGATGTTGATGTAGGTGAGGATGATGGAATTATAGTAGCTGTCAAAAGTGCCGTTGCTGTTTCCGTTTCAATGGAAACGGAGGTGAGACTTTGAACAATGGTGATCAAGGTCTGTGCGGAATTGACATATGAGGTGGATACCATTTCTGATGCGAGAACTGTTGTCTGTGTGATCTCTGAAGCAGATTCGCTTTTCGAGAGTGATGTCGATGTGGTTTGGGTGTGCGATGTTGATGATGATGATGATGATGATGTGGATGTTGATGTGGATGTGGATGTGGACGAGGACGAGGACGAGGACGAGGACGAGGACGAGGAAGATGAAGACGAGGTCGTAGATGATGTGGAAGAGGAGGAAGAAGAGGAAGAAGAGGAAGAGGAGGAAGAACTCGTCGACGAAGTTGAGGACGACGACGACGATGATGACGATGATGATGATGATGACGACGACGACGACGACGAACTCGAGGCAGAAGATGGCTGGACCAACGAATTGATCAAAACCATATAGTAGTCGTCACCACCACAATTGTTATCGGGATACCCTGTGCAGTCTATATCACAGTAACTTGAATCGACACTCGCAGAAGTATCCAAGTCACTTCCACAATAACAGGTGCTACCATCCGTTAAAGCGATCACGTAATAGCCTTCACATGATCCTTCACAATAACCAAAAGACTGGTATTGATAGGTGTTCTTGAATGTCAGGCCGGAAATGGCAGACGCTTGAAAGCATCCTACTTGTTCATATGAATGTGAAACATGGAACAGTGATATTGTGGTAAGGAGCAGAGATAGGAAAAGGGGCATTTTATTGTATGAAGTTTCTTTTTATCTGTGGATGAAGATGAATTGGGTATTTGAACGTTTTGATCGATCAAGGTTTAACGAAATTTGACAAGAAGCAAAGAAACAGACTCAATGAATGCAAAGGTGATTGGTCGCCTGTTGAAATGGCAAGTGAGTTGATATCTTAACGAAAGTACCTAGTGGGCTCCCCCTTATTAAAGCTGATTGAAGGGTGGGATTAGTACGTCAAGTAGAGTGATCAAGCTGGTGTTTGAAAGAAGCGATAAGTGTAACGCCAACTGATGAAGGAAGTAGCTGGAAAGATAGTCCAATAGCGCTGATGTATGCTAGTTGCTATTGATATTCCAAGTTCAAAGTTCGACGAAGTCTTGACGTCTGGTAATGCAGTATACTGTTCAGAGAAATGGAGTTGAAAAAAAGATGTTCAGGTGTGTGAAAATCCTGAAGTCAAATTGGTGAAATAATTTTAGCAACGAAAAATTGGGACTGTTGGTATGTGACCAGTTAAAAAAAGGTGCTCAGGTGTTTCACAGCAGCTGTCAAAAATTGGTAATGGTAATCAGCAGGTGGAAACAAGGTGATGTTTTTTTTCAAAACTAGCAACTGTGTTCAAAGAGCTATGTGAGTGTAGTATGTGGGACGGGGCCTTCGAAAGGAGGTGTAAGTATGCTCAGTCTAGACAGTGTGATTCGTGACAGAAGCGCTTGTCAAACAAAGAAAGGTAATCGTGCCGCAACAATAGAAAAAACACAAAACAAAACAAACCAAACAACAACAAAAAAAAATTTAGGGACAATCTCAGTTCCCAGGAAAATAACGGACCTTTGCGGCCGCCAGAGCCGCATTCAGGATCGTTCGAGATGTTTTGTTTTGGTTTTGTTTTTGAGAAAACAACGTGGCGCATGTAGACAGGAACAGAGCGGCATTTTTTGTAATTGAGTGTTTTTAGGGAGAGGCTGAAAAAGGATGAAATTATTCGTTGGTGCACGGATGGAAAATGGAAAATTGTCTTCTGTGCAGCCTGATAAATAAACGTTTATGTTTTACTAGTTCTAGAAACAAATATGTCAAGCCTACACCAAATAATCATCGCAAATATTTCATGAGTTATATAGTAGAAAATCAGTATATACTAGCTATACCGTATTACACAGATTGATGGTTGCAGTTGCAGTAGTAGCATCTACTTGAGAAGCTTCTTGACTTCAGCAGCTATAGCATCACCAACTTCGGTAGTGCTTGCGCTACCACCTAAATCACCAGTCATGATACCAGCATCTAAAACGTTCTTGACAGCTTGTTCAACGATTTTACCTTCTTCAACAAGGTTTAAACTCAATTTAAGCATCATTGCAGCGGATAAAATAGTAGCAACTGGGTTGACCTTGTTAGCTTCTAAATCTGGTGCGGAACCATGGCATGGCTCATATAAACCGAAAGCCTTGTTGGAATCTGGTAAAGATGCTAATGATGCAGATGGCAACAAACCAAGTGAGCCTGGAATAACACTGGCTTCATCAGATAGAATATCACCAAACATATTGGAAGTGATAACGACACCGTTTAATTTGGTTGGAGATTTAACTAAAATCATAGCAGCACTGTCAACTAATTGATTTTGTAATGTTAATTGTGGGAATTCTTCTTTCATGGTCTTTTCAACGGTTTTTCTCCATAATCTGGATGAAGCTAAAACATTAGCCTTGTCAATAGACCAAACTGGTAATGGTGGATTGCTTTGTAATGCTAAGAATGCAGCCATTCTAGTAATTCTTTGAACTTCTTCTACGGAATATGCTTCAGTATCCCAGGCTCTACCATTACCATTATCTTCTTCACGTTCACCAAAGTAGATACCACCAACCAATTCTCTAACGATCAAAATATCGGTACCTCTGACGATTTCACTCTTTAATGGAGATAAATCCAACAACTTATCACTTGCAAAGTTACATGGACGTAGATTAGCATAAAGATTCAATTCTTTACGAATTTGTAATAAACCTTGTTCTGGTCTAACTAAACCAGTACCCCACTTAGGACCACCGACGGCACCGAGTAAAACGGCATCGGCTTTTTTGGATGCTTCAAGAGCTTCTGGAGTCAATGGGACGCCTGCTGCATCGATTGCGGCACCACCAATAAGATGATTTTCAAAGTTGAATTTGATCTCTGGCTTGGATTCTTCGATAGCTTGAAGAACTTTGACTGCTTCGGCGACAATTTCGGTACCAACGTGGTCACCAGGTAAAAGAACAATATTTTTTGCTGACATCTTGCACTACTATAAAGTATGATTTTGTTAAAAATAAAAGAAATGAATTCAAAATTCCAAGAAAAGACAGAGTTCAGGAACAGTAGGGAAATTTATACACAGTTTACTCATATAACGTTATAGTTTTGTCCATCACTGAAAAATTAGGAGAAAACAATTTTACTCCGGCACCGGCATCGACCAAATTTCTACAAAGCGCAATCCGCCAACGGAATCGGAGCCTGACTAACCTGAACGCAACATGAATCTCCGGGAATCGTAAGACCATCGACGACAATGTACACCGCCACCACTTCAACATGTTTTGTCGTGCCCTTAAAAAAAACAGTTTGCGGCGCAGTTTACTAGTTTTCTTATTTTATGGTTTCAAATTTCATATTTTAGTTATTGCTATATATTATTTATAAACGATACATGGATGTAGTAAAACAAAAAGGCAGGCGTTCAGTTTTGGAACAAAAAAATCAAATCTAAACTTGTTCTTTGATGAAGGTGTCAATGTCAACTTCATTCAAAGGAGCATTCCTTTTAGATGATATCTTATATTTCTTTGATTCTTCTTCCTTTTCAATTCTGTCAAGTTTACTCAATGGTCCCCAACCGGTGACTGGTTCTTTCAAAGTGAATGGTTCCATGAAATTAACACATTCAAGGAAAGCATCACCTAATCTATAGATTTCAAAGATAATATCTTCAGTACAGATAACACCGGCGTCACCAAGCTTTTCTTCAATTAGGTTGTTATCGTTCAATGCAATGAGTTTAAAGTCATGACCTTCAATTTTCTTTCCTTCATCTTCAGGTTTCTTTTCAACAGTTTTTTCATCCTCTTCGGTAATTTCAACCTTCACTGTAGCTCTTTTTTGAACTAAATTTCTAACGGTAGCTAAACTTGGAGTACCAACGACGATATAAGGATTTATCAAATGTAATAAAGGTTCAACCTTTTTGTTTAATCGTACGAATGTACCTTGATTGACTTTCTTCAAACGTAAGATTTCTAAAACTTTCATTGCTTGGACTGGAATAGCACCCATATGTGGATTTTTAATTCTAACAACAAATAAAAGACGTTCTTTATCTTCGGAATTTTCCAGAGACTTGGCGTCATAATGTTCTTTATCGTATTTTTCAACTCTTCTTAATCTTTCGTACTCTCTATCAGTTGCTAGTCTACGTGCAACAATAGTCTCAGCTCTTAAGAATTTAGAATCGGATTTTTTAGAACGTTGTTGTCTTTCACGTTCTTCAGCACGACGTTTAGCTTGTTGTTGTTTTTCAATACGTAAACGGTCTGCGTTCTTTCTCTTTTTTAAAAGAATTTCTGGGTTAGAATTGAGCTTGTTTTCAGACATCTTGGTGTTCGAAATTCCTGGATCTAAAGAAGAATCAAAAGCTTGTGAAAAGTTTCACTGAAAAAAAAATTAAAAAAATTTTTTTATAGAAAGAAAAAATATAATGCGAAAAAAAAAATGTGCTGTAAAGGGGAACCGAACCTGCTATGTGGCCTGGGAGACCGTGCAGAGAGATTGCTGCACTTACGGTCGGGCAGCTGATACTAGGTCAATGGGTAATGTGACAGGGGTAAACGTAATATGAGAAAAACAATTATATTCGTATAGTTTCTGACTTTCTTTGAAAGTTTGTGAAAGAGGTAAATGATCGAAAGCTGGAAATAGTTTCCTTTTTGTGTTTGGGGGGGCGCAAAAAATACAGAGAGATTTCAGAGACCCTGGCGCTACATCTGAATGGCACATGGTATTGAACGTAGGCCCCTCTGTTGGCCAAAAGCTATAAAATACTGAATCTATATTGATGAACAAAATAGGACCTGGAAAAATTTTTGATGCTACAGTGTTCAGCTGCAAAGAGGAAAGAGAACACATGTTGGAGCTTCAATGGAAGCAACAAGCTAATCAGTGTAGGATCAAAACGGGTTTGGGTAGGAGATGTAATAGAGGAATTTAAACAGAGTGAAAATACCACTAGTATAGCTTTTCAACTTTACTCCTCAACTCTCTTCTTTCTGTTTCAATCTTTGAGATTTCGTACACTGACTGGGTCCATTTAGATGAAAAAACACCTCGGCCAAACTTTTGTCTAGCCACATTAATAGCATTAGATCTAACCTGTTGTTTAGCGTCTTCACCCAACTTGCTGGCTTTGACCAAAATTTCCGTAAGAGTAGGATATATTTCAACGTTACCTGTGGAATGGTCGGGATCCGTCTCGTCCTTGAAAAGATATCCAGACACTTCACTATCCTCTATTTTAATCTTCTCATTCAGCTCTTGTTTGGTGATCACGTGATCATTGTTAATATAAGGTAAGACAATATCTTTGAGTGGGCCTGCACTTGCATGAGCTAATGGAATGGCTCCTTGAAGCATATATTCAACAACTGCAATTCCAAAATGTTCTTTCCACATACAATTAATACCGTAGTCAGAATTTTGTAAATACAATTCAACATCGGAAGTCGGTAGATTTAGTTCGAAAATTACCAGTTCTTTGCTGATTTCGAGCTCATCTATCCTCCTCTTCAAAAGACCTACGTACTCCTCATCCTTTTGGGATCTAGTCGAGCCAATAAGTACTAACTTGTGTGGATATTCAATACCTTCCTTGACCAAACTCTTCAAATACTCCTTGTAATGACTCAACAAAAGAAGATGTCTCTTTTCAGGCCTGAACTGCGCAAGATACACAATATTTCTCTCTCTTTTATGATTGACCATCTCACTGATTTCCACATCCTTTGAATCTTTATCGCTGTAACTAACACATGGCGGATAAACAATATACTCATTTTGATTTTCGCTTTCGGAAGTCCAGTTTAAAGCATACATAATATTGTCTTTTGTCCAAGTGGAATTGTATAGCGCAATATCAACCCACATGATGTTGAAAGCATAAATTTTCAGCAAAATTTGCCAATAGATGGATTTAAGCGTTCCATAAATTCCTCCAATTTTTTTAACCGATTCTATCATATCTCTGCTAATTGTTGGATAGTGAATATAGCTCATGATTGGTAGATCCAAAAATCCAAAAACAAAAAAATAACTGAACGGCACACCAATTGTATCAACAAAAATATCAGGTGCCACTTGTTGGAATCCCAATACAACCAATAAGATACTGCCAATTGCTTGGCCAATCATGCTAAAAAACTTGTATGATTCGCCTTTTATTAACCATTGGTACTTGTCTGGCAAATGAATGAAAACAATTCTATCTCTAAGATACTCGTTATCGGATGTAAGTAAATCAATTCCGAACGTTGTTCTGACGGTATTCAAAATAGAATAAATCGATGAGTCTGTTGATGGAGTAAATGTATAAATCACTGCAATATTACTTGAATCGTTTTCCAAAGTAGAAACGACTGCTTCCCACAAGACCTTCTCACCACCTCCCAGAGCGTAACTGAATGGATGGAAAAAACCAAACAGTTTCTTTCTATGAGAAGCGGTAACATCGATCGGCTTTATGTTCATCAAGAAATGGTTAGGGTTGGCCTCATTCATTCTATCTATTTTAGCAACTTTTAGTCGATAATATTTGTCTTGGGTATTATCTATTTTCTTATCATTGCTGTCAATGGAATTCAACGGTAGTGTCGAGTACAATTGAGGTTTGAGCGAGCCCATAATCATTCTTCTTCTAAACGAGGCCTTTTTGATACCAACCTTATTCGAAGCAACAAGTCCATTTGGTTTTTCACTTGCTGCTTTCAATGTCGTTCTGAAATCAGTTGGTGGCAGGAAAAAGTATCTCTGGGCGAATGGTCTACCTGCTTGGTACAAGAAGTAAGAAAAGAGGCATAATGCAATGAAAACGGTTACGCTTCTACTTAACAATTTATCCCAAAATGAGGTTTTGGCAACCATTTCCACTATGGACTGATCATTGAACACAGAATCCATCAGGCACTTCTTACTTCACTCAACAGATCCGTATACACGGAAAAGAAGCCAACGGAATAACCATATCAAATTCATCAGGACGGCCTCGGATGCTTAAATATTTTTCGTGGAGACGCGACGCTTTTGCCTGTCTGTACGGAGATTACCGATAATTTGATAGGAGAGAAGTTGATACAAGACAGTAGATGTGGAAAGCCTGAGTTGGGTTGTGTTCTGTTTGATGGAGCAGGTGTTGAAATTCCATGCAACTTTTTAATCTGTTTAAAAGAAATAATTATCCATTCCTGTCAATTGTTGAATATATAGGACACAGATACGATTGTACCATAGTGAGACGCAGGTTACCAATGTAAGCTTAAATAGCAATCGGTACAGCGCGCTAGCCATTAGCTATTATAAATACTCATTTCATCCTACTTACCTTTATTTAAAGTCCGTTATATAGTTTCTTCGAGGATTCAAGCAGTTGACTGAAAATAATAGTCTTCTACTTTACATCGCTCATCTTCATGGACTATACTTAGAGAAAGAATGACCGTACTTATCTTACAATGATACAAATAAATAGCTAACTATTTAGACTCGTCAACACTCAATTCACCTACTTTTTCGCTTAAATTTTCAACTGGTTTTGCTATCTTTTCAAAGCCTCCAATTTTAGGGCTTTCAACGCCGGTTTGCTGTTGTTGTTGCTGTTGCTGTTGCTGGACAGAAGAAGTCAAGCTGAATGCACGCTGTTGTAATTCTCTTTGTTCTTCTATTAGTTGACGCTGCTTCTGTTCAAGAATGGCTTGCTGCTGTAGAAGAATTGCCTGCTGTTCAGCTAAAGACGCAGCAGCATTATAAGGGTGGTTCTCCTCTTGAATAATACTGTTAATCTTTGTCGCATTGGAAGAATCAGAAAGATCGTTCTTGATAGGCACCAAAATCACTTCGCTGGTGTCCATCATTCCCGTACTCAAAGAGCTGGCTTCAGTTTGTTGGCTATTAAGATGCATCGATTTCATTTGATCAATTTTACCGTTTCTATTGGTACGATTTCCCAAACTTGGGGATTCATTTAAAGTTTCAAAATTGGAAGTGGCAATATCGGTGCTATCGGTTTTGAATGTAGCAGAACTAACACCACGTTCACGTCTTTTTGAAGTGGTGATACTTGTTCCTGCCGAGGTGTTGTCAAAAATGGTGGAAGCCGTTTTACCACTACGTCTTCTTTCACCTGCAATGACAGATCTTGAACTTGGCCCTGACATTTGTGTTAACTTTTTGATGTCGTTGTACCATGCCATCATTAGATCATAACTCTCGGCTCTGAAAACCCAGTTATGACCTTTATGTAATAAACCGCTACCTTGGCCGTGTAAAATGACAAATTTATGATAAGAATTTGGATTCTTTTCATCCCTTCTTGAATGCTCTGTGACTGTTAACTCGTTTAAAGGTAAGGATCTTTCAGGAACTGGATCTTTTCTTCTGTCATTTGACTTGAACTCGTGCAAAAAACATGAGGTTAAAACATACCAATTTCTTTGGTAAGATTTCAAAAATTTTGACTTTCTTTCTAAAAAGCCTGATTTGATTTCGTAATTTAGCGGTTCACTCTGATACTTATATTTAATGTCTGAGTATTTTCTCATAGGTAAATCCAAATCGATAAAATTAGTATGATCTCTTTCAACAAATGAATCCCATTCAATTGAAGGCTCTTTGGTTAATAATGTAGAATCTAACTTTGAAATTAAACCATCAAAAACATTTTGCGCCTGCTGACCTAGTAGCTTAGCGTAAACTGTAAGAGCAGTTTGTAATTCAATATAAACCACCTTTTCAAGCTCTTTTCCCGATGTTTGAATGTTAATAAAGGCTTCGTGTAGGTAATTTTCTTCTGTCAATTGTCTTTTGATTGATCTATCCAATGCAAATTTGATCAAGTAAGGATCATTCTTAGGATCCAATTGAGAAGGACTCTGTTTAGCAAGATCGATAGATTTGATATAAGTCGATAACAATCTAGCGGTTTCGGATTGATATCTACCAACTTGATTGTTAAAATCGGTTTGCAATGACTTAATTTCTTTAATTTTGACCAGTAAATCACGTTTCAAATCTTCTAACCTAGGAATAATCGTTGAATTTAATTCCTTCACGGTCGATTGAGCTAATAACGCAGCATTAGAGTGGTACTGGTACAATATTGTTGGTAAATCTTGAATTGACCCGGAACCCAGCGGTAAAAAGAATTTCTTGGCCAAGTCAAATTCATTGTTAGAGTTTAAATTTGAAGGGTCATTAATAATCGAGGATTGGTCATTTCTGGTGTTGGAAGGATGAAAAATGGCAGAAGCCGCAGTAGACTGATGCGTTGCTTGGTTCTGGTTGGAGACTCTAAGTGGTTGATAAAGTTCGCCATCCAGACCTTGGGTTAAAAATGGAAAAGAGATAGCATGATGTAATCTGATTTGTTGTCTAGTAATCTCTTCATGAACAGACACAATTTCCTTCAAGTAGTTCGATAAAGATGATATAATAATTCTCCAAGAATTAAATCTTGAAGCCAAAATCTCGGTAGGATTGGCTGTTGTAGGTAGCATAACAGACAACGGATCGGAACGACTTTTCGCAGGGTTTCTGGAGTACTTTGAGTTGATGGACTTATTATTAGATTGTGTCGTGATCGAATCATGCTTAACGACATTACTCGTTACAGACGCTGAAACGGTGGCATTAGTTGATGTAGATGAGACGATTGATTTTGTTTGTTGTGCCTGTTTATTTCTTTGGTTTTCCAATTGCTTCAGCTGAAGCTGATTTTGCAGTAGCTGTTGTTGGGAAACAAGACTCATTTTTAGTCTGTGGGATATTGCAATGAAAGATTTGTTAAGAAAAGAAAAAGTAACAGTAGGAAGCAAAGAAAAAAAGGGAAAAACAGAAAAGATATGTGTGTTAGGCGAAGGTAGTGTGAGAAAATACAAACAGACTGAGAACTCACGAACAATAAACAAGGTAGCTATCGCAGAAACAGCTCCGCCGAGTTTGCCTACCCAAATCGAAATCTTCTGTTGGCCGCTCGCTGCTTGTAAAGGATCGATCAGAAAAAGCGGATCGCGAGACATGGAGCAAGCAGCAATGTGAGTCGATCGACTGTTGGGCCTGGTAATTGAGGTGCTTTCAAACTGAACGTTAAACCAAGGGGTTAGCTGGTTTAGTCAATTGACGTGGTTGATAGCAAAGATACGAGTGAGAGTGTAGTTTTTTTTTGAACATTGTTCATTTGAACTTTTCCTAGAGAAAAGCAAATATCGTGTGACTACATTGGTTTATACTGTAAAATGTACAAAAACCTCAATAAACACATCTCCTTCTGTTAATGTGAAGCGACTTTGCACCCGAGATGATAACTAAAAGTAGTTTGAACGGCATACAGTAATTTAATTGTTTTTAGCGTTACTTTCTTTGTCGAATGGATACCTGTGATGTTTGTTTGTCCTTCAAAAGAAACGAAACCGCCTCTGTTGAGTCGATCGTCTTTGCTCTCAGGATGATCGGAAGTTGCCTTTTTAGGATCCATATAGAAGTCACTGATAAGAACAGGATAGGCTGATTTGTACAAACGAAGAAGTATATAAATCAAACGATTCATCCTAGTTTCTATGTACCAACTAAATATTTGAGTTCATCAAGCACTGCAAAGGATGAAAAAACAAGTATTAATTGTAGGAGCTGGTGTTGTAGGTCTGACTACTGCGATTGAGTTGTATGACCGCTACAGTGAATTGGTGGAAATTTCTTTAATAGCCAAAGACTTGCCTGGTGATCAAGCAGTGATGTATACTTCACCAAAAGCTGGTGCACATTGGGTCTCAACAAACAAAAAGAAAAACAAAGACTGGCATCTTACCACATATAACAAACTTAAAAAATTATCAAAAGTCCCTGAAGCGTTCGTCAAAGAATATCCTTTGTACCTCGGTGATATTGTCCCAGATGGTGGCAAGGTTCCTGAATTTGAAGAACCTTGGTTCAAAGATTTAGTCGATGATTACGAATTTCTTGGAAGCGATCCTAGATTCCCAGGTATTCAAAATTTGCATTGCTTTAAGTCATTTTCAATATCCACCACCTTATATTTGACTTACTTACTGGCACAGGTCAGAAGTCGTGGTATTAATATAAGAAGGTATTCCCTCGATTCATTGAAGGAAGCAGAAACTCGCGTGCTTCACAATGGAAAAACTCCGGATTTGATTGTCAACTGTACAGGTTTGCAATATAACTTCCTAAAAGATGGTAATGATCCAAAATTGGTTCCTGTCAGAGGACACGTTCTTTTGATTGAAAACAACCTACCCTACCAAGTAACTTTCGAACATCCGTTATTAACAAAAGATGCCAAAAAAGGTGAGTTTTTAATGTTATTTCCCCGGTCTGAAGGTGGCTCGATTTTAGGTGGAATCTACGATAAAGATTTTTTACCTTTTGATACTTCGATAGACAACGCTTACGTTAAGCGGTTGGTCGAAAAGGCAAGCCGTTATATACCTGAGTTGCTGGAAGATGGCGCAGTTGGTAGCAAAATTAAAATTGCTTCGCACACTATTGGTTTCAGACCAGAAAGATTAGGTGGTGCCAGGATCGGAATTGACGAAAATAATAAAAAAATTGTTCATAACTATGGCAATGGTAACTCTGGATACATTGAAAGTTGGGGATGTGCGGCGAACACTGTCAAAATCATCGGTGATGCTTTATTCAGTAAGGAGTCTAAATTCTAAAAAAACTTTTTTTTTTTATTTAGTAGCATTAGTGTAATAACGCTAATACGGAAATAAATGACACTAATTAAGATATTAGCCACGTTTTGAGCCTTTTTACTTTTTGAGTTTGAGCCTTTTTGATTATTTTTTTTTTTTTTCTAACGCTGCTGGTTTCCTAATTAAACCACATTGGTTAGCTGATTACATCACAAAATGAATATTTTAGAATTGTATTGTAAAAATTATATCATAGAACAAAATATTTCTTCTCTACTCTGAAGATTGTCATCTTTCTACTTATTATTGCGTTTTAACTGCCTGTTTCTGTTTGATTGCCTTGGATTTTGGCTGTGATTATAGCCTACAGCATCTATAGCAGCATAGGAATTTGAAGTCACCAGTGATACAGTGAAAAGAGATATTTTCAAATTTCCCCTAATAAAAGTAGTTGCATATCGGATACCAAATACAATGTCTAGAAAAACAATAGCCAACAAATCGGTATTCACATTGCTAGCTGTTATTCTTTTATGTCTAACGTACAAATATGAATCAATTAAAAACAGGTTAATCGCTACAGAAGTCGACGATATTACCAGTCATGACGTTTTTCAGACTTTAGAAGACAGTGCTGAGGTTACTGATCATCTTTTGAAATTAGGATTGACTCCGAATCATTCGGTGAAAATCTTATCCATCAATTCAGATGGATTGACGCAACAACAAATACTACATGGAAGATTTTTACACTTGACAGATATGCATCCGGATGAATTGAATGTGATTGGCGGAGCTATAAGGAAGCAGTGTCACAAAATTATCGATTCGGTCGATGCAGAAGATGATATATCACATAAATTCGGAGATGCCCTCAGTGGGTGTGACTCTCCAATTGACCTATATAGATCCACATTAACATGGATTAGAGAGAATTTGAAAGATCATATCGATTTTGTCATTTGGACTGGGGATAATATCAGACATGACAATGATAGGACGAATCCGAGAACTGAAATGGATATTTTCGATATGAATGAAAGGGTCGCAAACGATGTCAGAAATACGTTTATGGATAATGATGAGTTGTTTGAAAGTCCTTTTAATAGAAGAGTGAAAATCATTCCTAGTTTAGGTAATAACGACGTTTATCCACATAATTTGTTTGCTCCTGGACCCACTTTGCAAACGAGAGAAATGTACAAAATTTGGAGAGATTTCATTCCTAATGAACAAATGCATACTTTTGACAGAGGAGCTTACTTTTTGAGAGAAGTTGTGCCTGGGCGACTGGTTGTGTTAAGTATTAACACTCTTTACTGGTTTCAATCGAATCCTCTCAATGATAACTGTGATAACAGAAAGCAACCAGGGTATAAGTTGTTTCTCTGGTTGGGTGCCACATTGAAAGAATGTCGTCGTCGAGGATTAAAGGTGTGGTTAAGTGGACACGTTCCTCCCATTCCTAAAAACATTCATCATAGTTGTTATGCGAAAATCAGTGTGTGGATGCATGAATACAGAGATTTGATTATTGGTGGGGTATGGGGCCATATGAATATTGATCACTGGGTTCCTTTGGATTCTGTGAAAGCTTGGAAAAGTATTCGTCAAAGACTACTTTCTTTAAACATGCTTGAAGAAGAGGAATTGCCATTCATTGATTACACAAAACTAGAAGAAATGGATATTTTTAATGCCGATGATAATGACGACGATGATGATTATGAAACGGTTGAAGAGTTGTACCGTGCTTTTGGTATCGACGTCGATGATCCTGCAAGTTATCGTTTGCACACATTTTCGGATCGTTACCTGGGAGCACCTAGTGGCAAAGTCAGTTATTTAGAGGATATCAGGGACACAATGTATGCAAAGCTGAAAGGTCGAAAAAAGGGTGGCTTATTCTCCGAAAGATATTCGATTGCACATATTTCTTCCAGCGTTATCCCAACATTTAATCCAGGTATGCGTGTTTGGGAATACAATGTAAGTGAATTTTCAAGCTTGGGTGAAGCAGCTGCTCATTTTTCTATCAAGTCAGGCTTAACTGCGCTTCAAGGTGAAGATTGGACGACTTTTTTCGAAGAGCTAGAAAAGCAATTGGATGATGAAGATTTTCTAGCTTCACTTTCAATTGAATTGGAAACTAAGCTAGAAGAGGACAATTTTAAAGATGACGATGATATAAGACGGCAATACATTGATTTGATGGCAGTCAAAAAAGATAAAACCATTCCTAATATTATGCCTGAGGGTTTACCATTAGGTCCTGGTTTTGTGCCACAAACATTCACTCCAGAAGGCTATGTTCAATACTACCTTGATTTGAATGAAATAAATTATGGCAATATGGATAAAGACTGGATTTTTGAATACAAAGTCCATTATTCATCAAAAGAAGAACATGGCTTAGACCCCTTGCTGGTCAGTAACTGGATCAAATTAGGTCGTAAATATGCTAAAACCTCTTTGCCTCAAGCTTCTGATATTCAAGATCATAATGAATCAGCTGAAAAGTGTTGGAAGCAGTATGTTGATAGAGCATTTATAAGTTCTGGTTATCAGAACTTACCAAATGCGGTCAGGTAGTTTTTGAGAAATGACTCTTTATAGTTTTAAAAGTATATCGTGGAACACTTGATTATTCATGCCGTAATCCCAAAAAAATTTATAATGTTTTGACATAGTCAAGCAAGCAATGACTTCAACTTACAAGTTAGAAGCCCTCTTAGCTACAATATATCCCGCCGCTTGGTAGATCAGCAATCATAATCTAAAACTTTTACGGCACTTATATGTTTTTATCTTATTGTTATGACCTACGGACATCTCGAACAAATGTAAAACTTTGTAGCAGCTGCAGTACTACCGAAATTAGAGCCTTGTTTTTATCCCTTTTAACCTCTCAACCTTAAATTTATCGCCAATACTACTTAGACTTGGAAACATTCAATAAATGACTCTTATACAATCCTCAAACATCACATATGATGTATACGTGCTTATCTCATGGTAGCCGTCATGTGTGCTCTGCGCGATGACTGGCTGGGATGGGTAGCAACATATTATTGCGTAATGAAGCACAGCATTCACGACATACTAACGCAATCATGACCTATAAACTCGGACTAAAACTTAACTTATAAACTTCTTCATACAAGTCAAAACTCCATTCTACTCCACCTTTAAATGGCTCTATCAAACCCTCATATTTTATTCTCTTTCTTTGTTGTAAGCTGCGGAAATTCTTCAGTGAATTTGAGAGCACGAAATTTATGTTGCCCCGTGTGGAATATCTCTTCGTGGTAGAGGACCTTGTTTTAGGGCGTATCCTAACCGTATTCAAAAGGTCTACCTTTAGGAACATCTGCATTGCTTGACCCAAAACAAAAAACTATTGCTGGAAGCGTGGCAATATTTGGTAATGGTTTATTTACACCTTATGTCAAGGAGCAACAATATTGATGATGTATACCAAGCAGATGCACAATCAAACAACTTTGGATCTTTCTACTCTAATTTCCGTAATTTCACCTCTACGCTTAAGAGTTCATTTTCAAAGCATTTGCTGCTTTCTCCTGAAAACTCATTTCAGGAACATGACGTTACAAATGTGGTCTCCATATCGGCTACGAGACAAAAAGAGTTGAAACTTGCATACATTTTTTTGGCGGTGTATTTCATGTTGGTAGGTATGCTATTGGCATCTGCATTTTTCTCCTATAAGAAGCGTAAAGTATTGTTGATGGACCACAAACACATGAAAGATGGTGTTGAGAGTCAATTTAAACCGGCGCTGGACCGCAATTCAAAAGGGAAGCAGTCGTTTATGGAATTAAAAGAGAGCAATGGCAGATTGCAATCAGTTGAGACATCTGATGCGGACAATTCCAAGGGCCATGTTGAACTTTTTCCAAAAAACACTAACAATGAAGAAGAAAGACTTTCTGTACTTGCAAACTCAAATACAGCATTCTCTTTGAATGAAATGAATGATATTTTCACTAATCAAAAAACCACCGCAGGTTCTGCATTTGAGGAAGTTTCTTTGGACTCAAATGATTTGCACAAATGTAAAATAAAAATCAAGTCACAAGAAGCCGATAAGGTTTCAGAATATAAACCTCACAATAGCAAATCAAACGCAAATCTTCACTACATTTCCAAAAGTGTTGTTTCTACAGATAATTACAGCATCAGCGGGTTTTTGGGGAAATTTACCTCCTCCAAGTTTAAAAGAATAAAACATGAAAAGGAAGTGTTGCAATCCTCCAACAAAAAAAATAAAACTAAGATTATTTACTCTATCAGCGAGTTGATTGAATTGAAGCCAGCGTGGCTTTTCCAATTATTTGAGTATGAATATAAACAGGGAAGTTTGTTAGTGACAGATCTGATTTTTCATGTAATTGCCGTTGTCGATGACGCAAAGTTAGATGTAATTGAATCTATGTTAAACAGTATCAAAGCTCACTTGACAAATCCAGACGTTCCATCAAGTATCAAAAGTCTTGAATTGCTTTGCTTCATCTCTCTTTCTTTTGGTATTAAAAGTTTCAATAATCCTATAATTTTCACGTCAGCATATGGTACACTTATTGAAACCATTATCCAGTCGAATATCATGGCACAAATTGATGATCTTCCTTTTCTTATTGAAAGTGCTTTGGTTGAGACAGTGATGCTGTACTGCATTGATTGCTGGAAATTTCAGAGTAAAAATCATCAAAAGATAACCCGTGCTTTAAAGAAATGGGAGATCCCTATATACGTACCAGATGAAATAAGGTTATTTGGCCTTATTGTGATGCTTCTTTCACAGAAACATAGATTTGTAATTTTGAGAGAAATGTTAATCTTTTTCTCAATCAATGCAAAATCCCATGGTCTTCAAACCATTCTCTACGAAGCAATAGAACTAGACACATCAACTGAAGTTAAACAGTTTTTTAGGTTTCTGGTCGATCAACTCCAAATTTTGCACGCAAAATGCTGTGCAGAATCAACTAAAGTAAAACTATCAGCTTCACTGGTCGGAAAAGCAACTGAAAAGATAAAAAGTGGTATATTGACTGAAGTGGTGGTTGCAAAACCAAGGCTTTCCCACGTAAAAAATCACAATCTTTTCTCAAGATCAAATTCTTTGAGAAACCATTTGAAAGAAGATGGCAGCCTGTACGATGAGAATGAGGATGATGCTAAAAACGTTGAAGTACTTGCAAATGTCGGAGGTAAAAAAAAGCAGAGTGATTTGTCCCTAAAACAGAACGTGGTGACAGGAAACACAAACTCTTTAGTAGTCAAACCACAGACTTCTTTCAGATCTTCTTATGGACCAACAAATATCTTACCAGGCTCCTTAAGTCTCAGTCGGTACCACTGAAATCTGGAAACAAAAAAAATAAAGCATAAAAAATTTATATAGAAGTACAATGCAGGTAATTTGTATATGAAATAATGCTGAAACTGATATTCCTCATAGCTGATCTTTAGATCTCACTTCTAAAATAGTCGTAGTTGACCAATGCTTGCATATAACCCCATTCTGTTAACTTGTTCTTTAACCATTTTAGCTGAACTGGTTTCGTTAAAAAGTCATTGCAACCTGCGGCAAGAGCATTTTGCTGATCTGTTGCCCCACTTGAAGCTGTAAGTGCAACAATAATAATTGGAGACCTGAATAATGTCAAATCTAGCTCATCATTTTCATCCATGTGAGGTAATGTACCACTTTTTGAAAAATTACCTATTTGGTTCAGTCTTTCCAACCTACGAATTTCTTTGGTAACTTCAATACCACTCATAACTGGTAGTTGAATATCCATAAAACATAGATGAAATCCACCTTTTTTCCAAATTTCCAAAGCTTCTTTACCGGTAGATGCAATTTGAAACTGAACATTACAAGATTTCAAGTGACGGGCCATAATTTTTTGATTCACTAAATTATCTTCCACCACAAGAACGTTGATATGTGACAAGATTTTGCTGATACCGAGATTCTTCTCTTTTTTATCTTTCTTATCTTTTTTGTCCTTCTTTTTCTTCGTCGTAATCGTCGATGCAGTTCCAGTACCATGCGTTGAAATCGTATTTTTGTCGTTGGTTTGAGGAGTAATGGTGGCTTCCGAGTTTGGAGTAGCTGAAGACACAAAATTATCAGTTGAAATGGAATTGTCCTTGGAAACCGATGGCTCTTCCATGGAGGTGTCAGTATTGACTTTCAAATTCATCTTTTTTCTCACCTCGCTTGAATCGGTCCGATGATGCATCGATTTGCTTAGTTGGATTGGTGGTGGTAACTTCTCATCATTTTGTTTAGGCGATGGAGGTGGTGGAACAAATTTTAAATCATGATTTACTGGCGATTTGGAATCACCTCTTATATCTTTTGGAAACAAAATAACCGCTGAAGACTGTGGAGTTTGGCCTGTTGAATAGTCTTGATTGTTAATTGATCTTAATCTAGGTGGAGGCGCTCGAGTGTCTCCAATCACTGCTGTCTTGCTGTGGTTCAATACAACACCCGAATTATCGTAAGGATTAATAAAATTTATCTCGTTTCTAATCGGTTTGCTCTGGTATTTTGGAAAGCTCTCCTCTGCTGGTGACCGATTTATATCAATGTATAAAGCATCAGACATAGACATTCCGTTTGGAAAATATTTGTCCATTACGGACCAAACGACAACATCGGGTTCCAGTATCATTGTTTTTATGGATGGGGTATTATTGTTCAGATTGCTGAGATCAGTTTGACTATGATCAGACGGTAACAGTAACGACTTGATATGACTTACCGGCTGTGGTGAGATTGGTGTTTTACTCAGATCATTATTGATGGTCTGTAGAGGTTTGGGAAGTCCTGAATTGAGAGATAGTGGAGAATTCGAACCTTCCGAATCTACCGGCTTTCTTGGAGCTGATAAATTGCTAACAGTATGGCCCATCCTATTACTTTCTCCTGGTACTAGTAGCTTTATGATTAAATCTGATGGGTCACAGTTGACGGCTAAAGTAGTGGGAAATTTTTGAGCAATCATATACTTTAAGTCGTCTACTAAATCGTAAGGTCCGACTGCAATTGTCGTGGCAGTTCTTGCATTTTTCCTGACCCACACACGCCTTGTTGAAGATCGATTAATTGGAGCGTTATTTCCACGAGAATAGGGTACTCGGTTGTATCCACTGGACAAATAATAGTGATCGAAATCGTCCGGTGATTGCCTGTCAGCTTCGTACTGTGGCTGAAAGCTTTTATTTATGTCTGGTGTTAACCTATGTGAATTCTTTTTAGGATTGATTCCAAAGACGTTATTCTGCTGTTGTTCATTGATTATTTGGTTGAGACTACTGGAAAGTTGGTTATCCAGATTGTTGGTGATTGGCGATGATGAGATGATATTGGGCATGTTTGGCTCGTTCCGTATGGCTGGCGAGCTGTTGCTCTTGGAATGGGTCATGTTTTGGCTGTGATTATTCACCGGCATTGGCACAGAACCGGGAACCATGTGTTGGCTCGCCGTCATATTATCGTGGGTATTCTTCCTGCGGTGAAAATTGAACATGGTAAAGGGGGCCGTTTCAGCAGTCTAAATGTAAGTTTGAGTCCAATCTTCCTGTGTGCGTATGAATATGAATATATATGTATATATATATATATCTATCAATCAATCAATCAATCAATCAATCAATCAATGATTCTATGTTTGAAACCTGTCTGTGAAGCTCCCCTTGCAAACGGAACTATATTTCCTGTTGTATTTCAAAGAGCAAACACGCATTCCGTCTCTGAAATGAAAAGGCGCCTTCCTTCAAAATTAAATTACCCAGCAAACAAACATCACCCGGACGCGGGCATGAATGGGAGAAAAGTTAGTCGTGTGTGTTGGAACTGAAAAATAAATGTCGTGGGTAGGGAAGGGAAGGCAAGGAAAGGGAAGGGAAGGGAAGGGAGGTAAAAGGAAGAACAGAGTGCTCGAGAGCGTGGTGGTGTCGAGGAGCCAGTTTGTGATTGATGATTTTTTTCTAGAGGTATATATCGATATAGAATAAATGGTAATAAGACACATCAAACACGTAGTCCCATTTGTGGGATTGGAAACTGTTCCAAACAAAAAATCTGTGCAGACTGCCCTATCTGCCTCTGTACGAAAAATTAAAGATCAACTTCACCTGGATTACAGCAACAACTATAATAATTACGGAGCCCAGAGCGGCGTTGGAGAATTGAAAAGTTTTAATGTCCCAGTTTTCGAAAAGGTTCCGGAAATCGAGGTGACGCAGGTCATACAGAAAAAGAAGTTTGAATTCGACCCCAGTAAATATTCCTTTTCGGAAGCTGAAATCAAAAAAGCACCTGAGGAGTCTAAACCATCAAGGTTCCCTATAATAATAACTAAAAATGAACCCATTTGCAAAGATTATAAAGGTTTAAAAGGCCCAAATAATGACCTTTACAATCTGGCTTCCATGAAAGGCCTGACCAAACAAAAGCCATTGTACAGATGTAAATGGTTTCAGTTGAACTATTTCCACTCAACTACATTTCTTGGGAAAATAGTCAAATCACGACCTGCCGTCATGATTGTATGTCATAACTTGCATGCTTTCAACTCGGATTCGATAGCCAGTAAAATCAGTTTACCACTGGTTATCCAAAACAAATCGTTTGTTTTTAAATATGCTACCAATAGAACCCAGTTTAAAAAGCTATTGAGGAAACACTTCTTAGAAGCTTATCTGGAAGACGAAAATTTTGCTCATGTTTTTGATGGGCTCTACAGATTTTCGAGTGGTCTATATCCAGGTACAGACGCTGAAAAACAAGACATGGTTGAACATTTGAAGCATGCATTGAAGGCCGTTTCCGAAATGGATTTGGCAAAACACGAAGAAACATCAAAAAGAAATGAATCAAAACTGCCCACCTATGAAGTACAAAAACTTCTGAGAATACATGGATTGACATCCACCGTTAAATTTTCAAAGAACAATAAAAAGAGACCGTTTATTAAATCATCGTAGATGAAAAAAAAGCTGACCATCCGGCAAACTATGGCAGGATATCTGTGTTCTTGATACATTTGAGAATATAAAAGACCTTGGATTTTTTACATTGGCTGTTTTGAAGGATTATATGGATTGGCGTAGATATTGCAAATGATACAGCGGAAGACTATTACTGGAAAATGAAATTTCAGTTAGGATTGTTGCTTCGAACTTTCCGGGGAGGGAAGTTTCTGAAGAAGTTTGTCAGTACCTTGCATCTTGTAATAGTAAGGGACTCGTTGGATATATATATCAGTAGTCCAATAGTGGTGGTATATTTTGGTCCAACCGCAATTGATCTTGGTTCTGTGAAACGTTTATAGAAGTTGCTGGGATATTTATAGACTGTATACGAAGGGAAACCCAGCTGCTCAAATTTCCGTCCACTGTGGCCATTCAGTCTGGTATTTCCAGCCGTTTTCTTCATTCAAACAATAAGAAAAAGCATGTAAATACAGAACCAGTTTGGAAGGTTCATGTTGCAAGTACAGTTTCATACCACATTCATCGCACTTTTCATCACTTTCAGCTTCTGATCTATTCAGTTCCGCCTGACCCTTAATAGATTCAAAATAATCGTTTTCTGTTTCATGATTTTGAACTTTTGCCAAACTCATCAGACCTTCGGTTCCATACAAAGGATCATTTACTATTGGATGTCCCAAATTTCTCAAATGTATACGTATCTGGTGTGTCCTTCCAGTTTTCGGCCAACACATTACAATACTCTCGTCCAATTCATTGCTATACCTTATCAGTTTGAAAATGGTCTTTGCATCTTTCTTCAATACTCCATCGGTTTTTCCTTTCTTGGTATCTAGAACAATAACCTCATCTAAACATTCTACGTCTTTTCCTTCCCCTGGAAATTTTCCTTCCACTCTAGCCAGGTATACCTTTTCCACATTTCTGTTCTGGATATCCAGCTGAATTTGACGGGCGCTCGCTTGAGTCTTAGCAAAGATACAAACACCACTTGTTAATTTATCAAGTCGGTGGCATGGTCTGAGTTGAAACGCAGGTTTATCTGGACTTCGGCCTTTCCAGCCTTCAAACTGAAGTACTTGAACTAAAGAGTTGTAAAAGTAGTTCTGAACTGGATGAATGGGTATCCCGCTTGGTTTGTTGACCACCAACGTAGCATCGTCTTCAAATATAACTTCAATATCTGCTGGGTCTGTACCAATCACCGATCTTTCATGAATGTGTTCTAATCTTTCAATCATGTCGTTATCATTCATTTTATAATCCATAATTTCAGGATATTGGATTCTCCTGGTATTAATATCAGCACATCCTGAAGATTCGTGGTTTCCCAAAACAGATTTGGCTTTCTCTCTCAATTCTTTCCTTTCCTTTTTAGTGAGCTTCATTCGATGTATTACCGAGACATAATCATTTTCCAATCTCCTTTTATATTCCAGTTTGCTAAATGATCTAAATTCGGTAGATAATATATCAAGAATGGTTCTACCTAGCCATCTGCTCTTAACAGTCGTTTTAATCGTTTGAAAATATGGTTTCACCAGTCTGATTCCATTCTTGACTTCATATTGTGGTAAAGCGTTTATCGAAGAGAGATGTTTGTGTGAATTTGGAAATTTGAATGAGGTCATTGTAGCGATTGGGATCGTGATCGTGACCGTGACCGTGACCGTGATTATCCAAAAAAAACCAGGAAGTAGCAGCCCATTTGGTATCAGCAATCAGATCAAAAAAAATATATCAAGCAATGAAAAATTTCAAACCAGATATCGAAATTTCTAAAACATGTCATGTCAGCCAGCGGCCGTTTTACGAAATTCCGTCGGTTCGCAGAAACGATGTGAAATCACTTCCTTTGATGAATGCAAGCCCCCAAGATTGGACTTTGGCTTCAGTAGACTTTCATTTTAGAAACTGCTCCCGAACAATCAAGAACTGTGGGAGCTGTTAGGTTGGATTGGATTGGATTGGATTGGATTGGATTGGCTTGGCTTGTCGGCCGCGCTGACATAGCAAAAGCAGCATATGCTGAAGTGGTGCATCAAACTGTGATTTTATATAGAAAAAGTGCTACAACGAGTCTATATAAGATTTTAAGTGAGAACAAGGAAACACTGATAATCTATGTGTACATTTTTCAGTCTTTTTAGTATTGTTTATACAATTGTGCTTTTTTTGACGAATCATTGAATCTTTTGTTTGTGGGGACTTTTCTCTTTGTATATTCCCAAAATATATGCCATTCTAGTCACAACTAAATCAATGGCCATTTTTATCGAGTCTCTAGCAAGTTCCATTTTGGAACCATCAACTTCATGCCAATTGATAGGGATTTCAGAGATTGGAATGTTTTGTCTGTTAGCAAGTATCAGGATTTCCACGTCAAAAATCCAACCTTCTGTGTGCATATTTGGAAAAATCATTTCGACGGCCTTTTTATTGAATAATTTGAATCCACATTGTGTATCTTTGATATCTCTGATACCAAAAACGAAAACTAATGCGTGAAGACCGTACATCAGGAAATTTCTAATGAATGACCTTTTAACGACCGCATCTGTATTGACCATATGTGCTCTGGAGCCAATCGCAATCGCTGGAATTTCAGTAGGTTTCCCAGAATCCAGTAACTCAATTGATGTCAACAATTTTTCAATATCAGAAAATTGAGATGCACCGTCGGCATCTGCAAAAATGACATATTTACCTCTGGATACTTGCATACCATGTGTTACAGCCCCTCCTTTACCTCTGTTTTTCTCAAACTTGATCACTCTCATTGTGTGAGCCGGTAGATTAAAGGAAGTTGCCAATTCTAGGGCATAATTGGAAGTATTATCCTTCGACCCGTCATCCACGATAACAAATTCGTATAGATATGGTTGAGTTTTCAAGTATGTTGTTGTTTCTTGTATCATCAATTTTAACCTAGAAACCTCATTGTAGCAAGGAATGACAATCGATAGTTTCACGTCATCTTGAGGGGCTGAATTGAATTCCGGCAGTGGATACAATTTATCATCCTTCAGATTGTCATTTGTACGGTATTTGAGTTCAGAAGCAAACGGTGAACGTGGTTGATGTGTAAATGACCAAATGATCACATATACCTGTGGGAAGTAATTGTTAGTATTCGGTGCCAAAAAAACGAAACCAAACCTGATACGGAAACCATCATAAATGCCAAAAATAGTCAGTCTAAAATAAGGTGCTGATCTTGGCGTTTATGGCCCCGAGTGCATTGAAGGAAACACGCTTTATACATACCAAGGTAATGACCACAACCAATAGTAGTGCAAAATAAGCAGGCACGGACACTCTCATTGTGTGCTTGGATATATACCAAGACTAAGAAAAGGAACACGTCATGGAGAAACAACGCTGTTGACTTTTCACTGAATGTGTTCACATTAATGTGATTGATCGGCACGTTTAACGCGAGAATTAAACTCGATGTGCAAAAGCATTTGAACACATTGTTTTTGGTGTTTACGGTCAAGACTAAGCTTGGTTTTACCTGTGCATCAAATAAAGCCAATTACTGCTTTTCTGGAGTCCCTTATGAAGTATACAGAATAGCGCAGCACAGCGGACCACTTACGGGGGCAGAACTAGTACAGTCCAGAGAATGCGTTTACCGCTGTAGCATTTGAGTCTCGAAATGAGGCGCATGTATTGTTTGTTCATTACATACAAAATACGGTAATTCCTGTGGCATCCGAGATGGGTTGTTGTATGTGACATTTTAGTGTAAACGCTTCTCATTTTAGGTGCTAGAGCATATTGTTTTGGGCTAAAAAGACTCAGACTCCATGCTTTTTCTATTTTGTGTTGCAGAGGGAACCGTTTGTTCAGAAACGGCGGCCTCAGCATCTCTAGGCGAACCGGGTCCTCCAGTTTCGTGGGTTCGTCGCGCGCCCACGCTTTAACTTCTCGGGCAGTCCTTACCCCCTCCCTTCCCACTCACGGCCTGCTGTCATATGGAGGTCGAAGACCACAACGGAAACACAGCTTGTGACGAAAATAAAAGCCCCTGGTACAGGAATTCTAGGAAACACTTACAACATGATGTATCGGAAGCCATGTTGCAGCAAGTTATGTACAACCACATCAATATCGTATAATAACTTTTTTGATAATTTTCTGATATTCGGACATGTACAGAAGAACTACGTAGAAAAGGTTTTCTGATTTCATACGAGTGTCTTATCTGGAGGATGCGATTCACTCAAACATATCTTCTTATATATACTTAAGGGCACAGTGAGTTACACGCAGTACAAACAAAATACAATTACAATAATATTATATATCAATACATGCTGTACGGTCTTGATTAAATACTGTGCTAGCGAGGAGTACTCAGATGTCTCGTCAAAATTCTACTGTTATCAAGGAATGATTGAATGAGATCAATGTAGTACAATGGATCATCCATCACGTTTTCCATACTTCGAAGAAGTTCGGGAGTGTTGATTTCGAGTTCGAGTTCGTACTTTGGAATACGATTACTCTTTTCCCTGACTTTAGTCAAATCAAACCTTGTAAAAGTACCATGATGTATGTAACTAATTCTTTCCTTTTCTCTCTCCATGGAAACCCTCTTTTTGAATGTCTCAAATGCTGCATCATTGAGTTCGTTTGGTAATTCAACGGAAAGAGATAGTCTCAAGTCGTAAAGTGTGTTGGGAAAATGAAGAAATAAATCCGACACACGGTGTTTCGTTATACTGTTAGTCTTCCTCTTGGTTTTAATGTCTAGTGACACACGACCGGAAATAGGTTTATCATTTCTTCTAGCATCAGTGGAAATCAAATCGATCACATGAGAATTTTCAACAATAATTTTGTTCTTGACGTCGCCTTTACCTTGCTGCTGTTGCTCGGTGTTTTCTTTGACGATTTTATTCAGAAAGTTTTTGGCTTCATTAAAATTCTCCAGCGTAAGACCAGGCTTGAAAAAACAGTCCTGGTTGACGTATTCAGTTGCAACAACACATTCAGTATTGATTGGCAACTGGATTCGGCGATCTTGCACTTTATCCCAGATATTACCGAGTTTTAACTCTAGTTCAATATACTTGGTGACATCAGGGACATCAAAGAAATCTTGTTTGACCCCTTCGATATTGGCCCAAATCCATTCAGTGACTAACTTGTTAAAATCGTTACGCGGGATTGAACCGGTGATTGTTGGAGTAAACAATTTTGATAAACTGCCATTCAACGACTCGTGTTTTAAGTTCTGTATTCCCACACTGCCGGACTTGGAGCTTCTGTTTATCGTTGGAATGTAATCTCTTGCCCAAGTGGGTTTGGTTCTGTACCTTTTAGGCTTGCCATCAACTTGCAAGTCCACTTCTTCTTTGTTTTTCAACTCTTCAAGTTTCTGAATTTGCTCAGCAACAGAATGGGATTCTATCTTTTTGTCGTTGAGCAGTTCCGAGTCTTGAGACATTTCATGAATCGTTTGTTCTTCCATGTCTGCTGCTTTCGAGGGTAATGGAGGTGCATTATCAACTTTAGCGTCGTACATTACTCCATTTGGAACGTCAGGAACCTTCTCTTGGATTTGGTGATCGTGCGATTCAGTTGTGTTCAGTGCCCGAATTGGTTGAACCGGCTCGCTTTGAATATGTAACTCTTCCTTCACAACACCATTTTGATCCGTAGGTGTAAATGGAGCCATTCTTTGTTCTAGTGTTGGATTTTTCAGTTCAGGAGCCGTATTTGCAGTTGGTGGTGGTGGTGGTGGTATTGCTACCCCTGCTGGTTCAATTCCACTTGGAGGTGGAACAGAGTTGTCATTCATTAAACTGTGAATAGACAGACGTGGCTGCGAGGGTCTTTTCACCAATTCAGGTTGGAGCTCAGCGTTCGCTTGACTCTCCTTCGACTTGTTCTCGTCATTGTCACCTGAAATGAGATTTTTCAAATCCATGATGCAGGCTCGTTTCTGTTAGTGATTCCCCTTAGGATTACCACTTTCCTTTCTTCAGCTGTCCCGTTTCCCGGTCAATGCAGATGACGAAAAAGAATTGGAACATGAAAAAACAAACGGTCTGCGACAGATATTTTGTCGTAAGTATAACTCTATTGTGGGAAGTAAGGGAAATAGGTAAACTAAAGAAGCTGATGACACGGTGAAGTTTGCATGTAAAGATGGTTATGCATATTTAATTGTGAACTCATGTTGTTTGGATGTAGAAATTTGTGTTGCTCCGGTACGTTAAACCAGTTATCTCATAATAACAGATACCATTCCCAAATGGTCACGTGCAAATACAACCGAAACAGGGAGAAAGAATTGAACTATGAAAATACGTGGAGGCAGAAGCTTATCCTTTCTTCACAGAAACCATGATTAACAAATGGCCCAATACTTTTCCAGCAAGATAATCGGGCTTTGCTTTCAAGTGTTTAATTTCTCATAACGGTTGGGCTTTCTAGCCATATCGAAAAATACTGTGGAAAAATTCCACTATTCATCCAGAGATCGCAGTCAAAGCTGACAGCGCATTTGCTATGTAGATATTCGGATGTAAGGCATTATTTTTTAACTATATCTAATGGTTTACCAATATAAAGTATTTTTTGTTAACAGATATGTACATGTTTACCACATATATACAATATGTTATTTGAGAAGCACTTCATTAAGTCTTCTCCTATGAGATGCCTTTTCCACGTAGTTCTTTGTAACTGTAAAGAGAATTGTGTGAATGTGGTGAGACAGGACAACTGCATGCTTTTAAAAGATCGTCAGCCACGACAACCATGAATTCTGTTGAGTCTGACCTGGTAGAATAATCAGATTCGTCAAACAAACAAGAATCGTCTGTTTCATCATCTTTGGACAGAAACTTCAAAAGGCTAAAGTTATCAGTAGCAGCCCCCGCTAAAACTGAATGCAAGCTACGTACACGAGAAATATTTTCGTGTGGGTGAGGATAAACCAAAGAGTGGTCTAGTTTTTCATTGGATTGCTTCATTGATGATGATGAAAGAGCAATTTCTGGTGACTCTATTTCATGCACAGGTAATTTTTCCTTTCCGAATTTGTGCATGTCGTGGTCTGTTGGGCTAGATCCGCTCAGCTTGGGTGACCGATCAACTAGTGAAGTATATTTGTATTTACTAGAATCAGAAGTTGTAGGAATATCTTCCCATAAACTATGTTTGATTTCCTTTTGAACGCTAAATTCTTCATTGGAGTCAAGTGAAACCTTAAATTGCATAGATTTACCAATTTTATGGTTAACAAAATTGCATTCATAATCTTTCTCATCTAAACACATTTCTAGTTTTTGAAAAAACTTATTATGAAATAATTGCCGCAATGACATTCGGGTTTTGGGGTTGGGATCACAAAGTCTCCAAAATAGATAGATAAAGTTGGAATCATACCCATGCGAGTCAGAAAAAATACCTTTCTTGGGAACTCTTAAATTGTTGTCCAAATAAAATAGAGGATTTAGCTCCACAAATTTGTAAAACTCAGTAAGGTAAACTTTATAATTTGCATCAGTGTCTATTGACTCGGCGAAGGGAAGTTTTCCCATGACTATTGTGAAGAGGCAGATCCCTAATGACCAGTAGTCAAATTTGAACGGACAATATGCACTCCTTTTATCTGTACTGACATGTTTGTATATGGCAACTTCTGGTGGCTGGTATGGTGGTGTCCCTAACTTCTTAAGTTTGTAAGCAATTCTACTTTTAAAATTACCATACTGCTCATGACCATATTCTGCGCATCCATAGTCCGTAATTTTCATTACCCCATTTTTACTCACCAACACATTGTCAGGTTTTATATCCAAATGGGCAATGTCTTGTTCGTGAATAAACTTCAATCCAAAACAAATTTGTTTGAAAATACACATTTTTTCACTGAATGGCACATTTCTCCAAGTCGAAGTTTTGATCAATTTGAATAAGTCATAACCATAAAAATCCATTATCATACCCCAAGCTCTCTGCATAGAAAGTGGTAATTGTAAAAGCTCATAACATGAGACGGTGTGCAAATGTTTTAACCTCTTTGTGATGACGTATTCAGTAGCAACTCGGGTATAGTACTTGGACTGTGGTTCGTCCCAGTAAATGGAAAATTTCTTCAATGCATATAGTTTATTACCGTTGTCATGATTCCCCTTGATAGAAACCTTTTTAATCACAGCAGATCCGCCAAACCCTATATTTGTGTCCATCAACTGGTATTTGTCATCAAAATTTTCAATATCTTGACGGTAACCCTCACATAGATACTCATTGGGTTTAGATATGGGACTGATGAGGTTTCTTTCAGATTCATGTTTTACTGGAGACCCATTGCCGAACGCACTGCTGACATTCAAAAGATCATGATGATCATAGATTCCATAGGGATTATACTCAATATGTGACATATTGGAAAGATTTCCCGCAGATACCGTAGTGGCACGCTTTCGAGCTGGACGGTTGTTAGGAACGTGATGGTGTTTATTGAGTACATCGGCAATGGTGATTTTTTGACCAGGAACCGGGTTTCTCGGAGGTTCTTTAAGATCTTTGATAAATAGTGTAGACGGGTGTACTTTGGAAACAAGTGATTTTATGGGGTTTTTATGCTCTTTAGGTCTTTCTGGTGATTGAGAATGTGCCTTTGGTTGATCCATTGGTTGAATATTGGTGTATTTGTTCAATATGGTAACTAACACACTAGGATGAGTACAAACTTGGTATGAGATGGGGCCACAATAAGCAGAAAAAGAGGATCTCACAAGGCACAAGTGAAAAAAATAGAAACTCCGGAGCCCAACAGAGTTAGTCCGTAATCGTCTCACTTCTACGCGTTTAATGGCGGGATTGGAAGAATGAAATGTTAAATATGCGAGGTATTATATTTACCAGTAAAGCATTCGGGTGTGTGATAAGCTATATTAGAGTGTGATATCACCTCTATTTGTACTTTTCGATGAGATGTATACTTGCAAAAGGAATAGAAAAACCACTCACTAGGAACCCCAGATATTCAACTCTTTTTAGACAGAACACGGCATAAAAAGTTACGTGAAGCCAGTTTTTTAGTGGGTTTACAACCGGGTGTTTAGTTCATTCATTGATACTTTGAAGGCCGCTTATTGTACTCTGTCTACATTTGAAACTGGTATTGGGCAGAAGAAACAATTACTCCGACAACACAAGGTAAATTTAGTTTATATAAGCGAAACGGTTTTTAGATAAGGTTAGAAAAGCACAACGGAAAATTACGGAAATTACGGAGATGTTCGCCGAAGGTTGCTTTCTTTTGACGTTTGTTAAGATGAGGGGAAATGTGCCAGCTGAAACAGATGCAGAAAAGGTGTAAAAAAAAAGACATAGCGTGTTTTTCAAACATTCTTGTCATTCTTTACAAGACGGATTCGAGACATATTATTACTCAAACTATAGCTTTTTTTATAAAACTCTATGTGATGTTCTTTCAGATCAAAGTTTGAGATTAAACTTTTCAAAAACATAATGAACAGGTGTAAATGGAACAACCAACTCCTCAATGTCAAATCCTGATTTGACCATTTCATCGACATACATTTGTAGTAAATAAGCTTCAGCAAACCCAATCCAGACCAAACCAATAATCATAGTTACCGTGGATGGAAGTCGAATCTTTCTAGCAGCATATCGTAAATAGAGCTCCTGAGTGATGGTTTCAAAAGCAATTAGGAAAAACTGTGCAGGGAAAAATAAGAAGGAATAAAAACATCTGCTACACCATTGTGGTAAATAGTGTATTACAAAACTGGGAGCATTGACATTGTACCCTTCACCTCTAGACCAAGGCATGTTAAGAATAGCCGCTGCATGAAATGTTCCCGTAAATGCAAATACCAAAAAGTACATCAAATAAGTTCTCCATAATTCTGTCCCAAATCTGGGTTTAATGTTAAGGTGCTTGGCTTTGTAATCACATCCAGAAAGATACTTTGATTGCGGTACTGAAAGCTGATACATTAGTTTATGCCACAAATTTTTCCAAAGTGATTTAATGGTGTATTCATTGTTGAAAGTTCCAAAAAGGTTTGGGTATTCGCTGATGTCATACAGGTTCAATAAAAAGACGTTGATAAATGTGGTAATGTTGTAGATCGTCTCAATTCCAAAGTAGACAACATATGCTGAACCAAGTGATAAAATTAGCTGTTGCATAAAATTCAATTGTGATCCTGTGGCTAATAAGACCAAATCTTTTGTATGTCCATAACCCCATCCTTTTGATTTGATATACTCGGTTGATATGTACAAATGGTAAATAGTATCATATATCGTATATCTGATCAAAATCTTGTCTACGAAAAATTCCTTTAGCCATGTAAGCATATTTGTTTTGGTCTTTGGTTTCTTGACCAATACCTTCTGGTGATTAATGTCTTTCATGCCAATTTGCCAGTTCCAGCCATGCCCTTGAAGGGTGACAAGCACAGACCTTTGGATACACCATTTGAGTTTTGCAAGTGTACAAGGTTTCAAAGATCTGACGTATTCTAGAGTTTCAACGTCAGGTCTATAATCAGTCAATTCCGGATATTCAACTAAAAAGAATAAGTTAAAAGTGTAAAAAAACAAGTTGAAAAAAACTCCTTGAATTGTCAGAGCAACAGAGGCATTTTTAGATGTAGGATCAATTGTATATATGAACTGGGTGTAAACTAAAATTGAAAATAGAATGAAACCTGAGACATATTTCCGATATGGTCTTGGAGGTATGACAGTAAGCAAAACTGGAGTCAAAAAGGCCCAAAGAATATACCAGTGAAGTGGTATCAATAATAGGTAGCCAACATTCATTAGTCCTCTCGTAGGTATAGGGGTGATACTCTTTAACAATGTAAATAGAAAAAAGTCGGAATATACAGCATTGTTTATTTTTTCGTCCAATTCGATAATTGCCCAATATTGCGGAAATATAGGTCAAGTTTACCAAAGTTCATGAAATTTGAAAAACTTGATTTCCTCTCAGATTGAAATATCAATAAACATCATATCCTGATTTCATCTCAAGCTCCAATTATATGCTTATAGGTTAATTTTTTAACGAAGGAACATTTCGGATATAAGACTTACTCTAATTGACCATTATTAAAACGGTCTCCAAAAGGACAAAGTCCGAGCACAGGAAATTCCGATCTGTAGAGATGACTGCTGGGTAAAGTTCAGTCAAAGCGTAAAGTTCTTTTTCAAGATGATAGATTACAAGTTATGTATTGAGATTGTGGAAGTTGCTAATCACTTCGGTACTACGTGCCGCTTTGAAATGCATAAAAAAAGTGGAAAAGAATGTAATAGACATTTGGTGGGAATTAAAGAACAATAGATGGTGATTTCGAGAGAAATTATTTTCTCGAACTCAAACTCAACTTTACATGCATATTTTTTGAGTTTCTAGTCAGACAGCTTAATGTTTTGCACATTCAAATTATACTAATAGATTGATCTGAACGATATAATCATAAACTGGATCAATAGTAAGCAGAATTTGTTCATCTATTAACTCCTCAAAAATTTCAACACCTGAAACTTATTTTCTATCGAATACGCTTTATGATAGCAACATACTTTAACAATAAATTCTGAATCCTATGTACATGCAGAACCGTTCTAAGTAGTTATCCATTCTTTCTATGTATACAAGAAGTGTCTCAAAAAAAAAACAGATTACTTTGATAAGTGCGCCTTTCCAATGTTTGAATTTTTACAAAATGTATGAGTAAAGTCTCACTTCCTTTGCCTATAAACTGCCCTAGACTATTTTAAAAACAATTACGTAGAATTATTTTGATACCGTCTATTATGATTGAGACCTGAAATCGTGAAATCACATTGTTTTGACAGACATATTAACAAAATGAATTATATGATATACTACTTATTTACGAAAACTTTGGTAAAAAGTACTCCAAAAGGTACATTAGCTCAGAGGTTTAGAGCATCGTGCTTATAGTCGTATTTAACGTCTGTGCATAACACACGCTAACCGTTTCAAGAAACGCGATGGTCGCGGGTTCAAACCCCGCATGTACCAATTTTTTAGTTTTTTTTGATGCTGTCGAATGCAGAGAGCTCTGGTAACTTAAAATTGATGAGAAATCAGTAAAAAATGCATCTCTTTTTTTCAGTTGTAAGCCAAGCCAGATTTGATACTGACAATTGCTCATTTTATAGCAGCAATGAATTGGAGAAAACTATTTGTTTTCCAACTCATTTGTCTAATTTTTAGCAGGTGCTGCCACGCTTTAAATGAAGATCAGATTTACCACCATGATTGGCAATCTATAAGTATTGGCCTTCCTATCGATTCCTTGAGGATTGATGATCAATTGATAACTCTAGCAGAATCTGGTGTACTTTCTGTAATCAATGCAACAACAGGGGATGTTTTGTACAGATTCAATAATGAGTATAATGCAAAATTGTCAACCGATTCAGGTTTGGTGGTGAACGACAATAGTGACAATGTTCTCTCATACTTCAATTTTGAGCAAGAAGTGGATTCAATCAAAAGCAAGTTTTTTGCATGGAACCTAGGAGAATCAAGCTTAGAGCTCATTTTTGAGACAAAATCACCGTACAAGATATTATCTACATTTTCCAAAGATCAAATAATCTATATTGTAGATGAACGACGTCTTCTTAAGGTAATAGATAGATCAGTTGATGTTTTATATGAAATTGACGAGGGTAAATTTGAAAATGCTCTTTTTGTAAATAACAACTGGGCGGGTGAGTTATTTGTCTTCCTTGAAACGAACAATACGGTACTGTTTTCAAATATTGAATTTATCCAGTTGAATCATTTTCCTCACTGCTGTTTGAACTCAGTGAGGTATTTGGAAAAAGAAGGTAGAAATCTGCTCATTTATGAAAATACTGAGATTTATCAGTTTGATAACAATAATATAGAAAAGCTAAGATCCTTCACTGAACCTGTGATTGATGACAGATTACCCATTTCCGGCTTAATAAGCTCACCGGTAGAATCTTTTGAAGTTGTTGACACTGATCATGTTATTATCAGTTCCCAAAATGAAATGAATCTTTTTGGCTACAATGCTCTATCTTTTACACCTAATGTAAAGTTCAGCGTTCCTGAAACCTTTGAACATGCTACACATCATCTCTTTTATGTTCCTTCTAATATGACGGTGGAGTTGTTTCTGGTTACCATCGATAAAGTCTTGGAATATTACATCAACGGTGAACTGCAATGGTCCAGCGATCAATCTTTCAGTGATATCCTGGATTTTGCCATAATGGAAATGAAGCCAGCTTCGCCATTGACCATTGATGAGCTAGTTTATGAGACAAACCTTAATATCTTCTGGTCTTACATCAGAAGAGTTAAACACAACTACAATACTTTGTTCAAAGGTGGAGGAAAAGCTTCTAATGTCGAACAGCAATTTGGACTCGAGAAGAGGTTGATTGTACTTTCCGAGAACGGTAAAATTGGCGTTTTCGACATGTATAGAAAGGACAATAGTGCTAATCAATTGAACAGTGTATTCAAATTGACGGCGCAACTGGTTAAGTTATCTCTCATTGATGATACTCTGTATGGACTAACAGATGACTTTGAGCTGTTCAAAATTGACATTGAGAAAGGATATTTGTCGAGAATGCCTGGCACGTTTTTTGACTCTCATTTCAAGCGGATTAAATTTGGCCGCAACGAAACAGAAATCCTCCAAACGGATCGCAACGAATTTTACACAAACTCATTTTCCAGAGAGATGAATTTGGTTCAAGGTCATTATATAAAAAATGGCACACAGATCGATACTTGGAAATACAACTCTATTGGTGAAATTTTGTCTTTGACAAAACGGACATACTCTAACGATGAAGTTGCACAAACTGGTATTATACTACCAGACAGATCAACATTATACAAATATTTGGTTCCAAACGTTGGTATAATCACGTCTTACTATGAGGGAGAAATCACTTTGGACTTAGTTGACATGATAACTGGTCAGTCTTATGGGAGGTTTACTAAGTTCACAGGGCCAAATATTGATATTGAAAACGAGTTGTTCATCAGATTTGAGGAAAACTTTATTATACTTTCCATACCTGATGGAAAGAATCCGTTTGATGCACAAATATGCGCCATTGATTTGTTTGAAAGTTTGGTTCCAGATGAGAAAGCATCGAAGAATATTGTGAATTTTTCAAATTTTGACGATTCAATTTTACCATCCTTTGCTACACAATGTTACATTTTACCCAACACAAGAGTTAAAGATTTAGCAATTTCGAGTAGCAAGCACAATATTGCCAACAAAGCGATTATTATTAGAACCAGTTTTGGAAGAGTCCTTTCAATTCCTAAAATGGTTCTGGATGGCCGACGCAATGGTAATATTGGAGATTTTAGCAAAATTAAACTCGATTCGAGTTCATTGAATGACTCCAAATTTTCCACAAGCATATATACCAGTAAATATGCCAAATCTATCGCAAATGCTCTGCTATACGATCCTTTGATAAATATCAACCCTCAATTGATTCTATCACATTCTAGACAGTTGATCAACAATTACAATGGAAACAAGGTATCCATATTAGAGACTATTCCAACGGAGCTCGAGTCAACATCGTATGTTTTATCCATTGACGGTGACATATTTGTCACGTTTATCCGACCATCGGGATCGTTTGATAGGCTAACGGCATCTTTCAACACACCATTATTGGTCACCAACATATTGATTCTAGTACTGGGTATCGTGTATGTAAGGCCGAAGTTAGAGACGAAGAAACTATCAACGTTGTGGACGTTATGAGCAAATGTTAACGGGGAATGTTTAGAAATGCTGCAGAAGCTTGTTAATATAAAGGTATTTTTTTCTATATAGGATTGTTTTCTTTTCTTTTTTTTTTATAAAATAATTGCTGCAGTGGTACTGATGACACCAAATATCAAACCAACAATAATCACGAAATAATAAAACCATGTGTTTTTTGGTTTGCATAATTTCAAATAAAATGCGCATGGTAAAACAATGCAGATTAATGTGCACAATGAAGAACCGCTCAATCCAATGATCTTATCAAATTCAGGATACAGTATTGCCAAAACCACAAATGTGAAGTTGACACCTATTTTGATTAGGACACTCACTATTTTATGAGAAAAAGATTGTGTCCTACCTTCCATTTCTAGTTGTTGCGCTGTTATTCCAAATAGATATTCAGTGACATTGATTATTGGCAAGGCGTTAATGGGCGTCTTGGCCACTGGAATCAAGGAAACAAAAATACTGGCAAATAAGTAGACAAACTTTGGATAACCGGATGTCAAAAGAACAGATTGGGTAATTTCATTCAGAATTCCTGCACCAAACATGAAGAATCCCAAATATGCCATTGCAGTATCCGCAAAAAATCCAATTGAATAGGTGGTTTTAAGACATTTTTTAAAAGCTTGAGGTTGGACCAAATCTGCCTTCAAAGCAGGAAACAAAGAATGAGACCCAAACGGACCTAATATGATCCCGTACGAAACAAAAAGGTTGGTCAATGAAGGAGGATAGAAATTAGTATAGGCAGGCTCTATCAACGATCCAGGGGCGGTGTGCTTCATGAGACCACAGAAGAATATTAAAATGACCAAGGAGATGGTTGAAATGATACCAATTAATGAAATGTGTGAAAGAATTCTCAGGGGAAAGAATGAGAAAGGAGTTAGAATGACAAATGCAATCCACTTGAATTGAATCAACGATATTTCTGGGAACAAAGCGTGCAAAGAGTCAGCAAATAAAACCATCAAAGAGACACCAACACCAAGAAGCTCAACTGTGAATAATAGAGAGACAAATAATCTGGCTTTAGGCCCAAATGCTTTATATCCCAGATCGGCATAGGTACATAATGAAGGATCGGTGTCCATGCAATCTGATAAAAGGGTTGCTGTCCAATAGGTTATGAAAACGGAATAAATTAGAAAAACTGTACCCCATAGTAAGCCGGCGTGAACCATTGCTCTAGATAAAGCCAACAATCCAATACCAATGAGGGCATTAATACAATTGAAAATGGTCTGAGCAACAGTGGACTGTGGAGCAAGCATTGTCAATTTCAGACCGTCTTGAGTTTCGATTTGACGCACCAAAATAGATTCATTGTCGTTTGAGACAACACTTGTCAATGCATTACCGGGAAATAATGCAGAAGCAAAAGATGGTTGTCTTGAAACAACATAATCTGTAAAGGAATGGTCGTTAATTGAATGCTGATCATCAATAACGGCTTCATCGAAAATACTGGCATGCAGATTACCATTGCTAGGTTTAATATTAAAAATAGTAGAGAGTTTTCTGCCCATAGGTGATGGAACGAAGGTATTTGGGTCAACCAATTCCTCATCATCTCTGAAAAACGATCTGGAATTCTTTATATGTGGTTCAATCGCAATAGATCTAAAAGACTGAGCTCTCTTGTATGAGTTTGCAAATCCAGACAAGGAATTTGGATTGACAGGCGATGCAACTGCGGCTGCAAAGTGGTTTGCTTTCGGCGTGTGAAGTGAACGATCAGGAATGGGGATTGCCTGATAAGATGTGCCCACTCTATGCGAAGCGTTGTTAAAGTTGTTGTTGTTGGTGTTGGGATTCACCTGCTGGCCGGTAGAATTGTAAGCATGTTGATTGATGGAACTGTTAAGAGGAGAATATGGTGTTGGCTCCCCTTCAGACATGGATTGCTGTTGGAATTGGAGACAAAAGGGAAAGAAAGGGGAAAAAGTCGACTATCGCAGTAACCGGCAGAGTCAATTTTGGCCTATTTAAACCTTGGACTGCATCTCAATAACATCTCTCTTATCAACAGATCTGCAGATTCCCGATTTGAGAGGGGTGTTTAGGCAACCTAATTTTAGCGTTTGCAATTGATTTTCTCCTAGCAACGTCTACGTCGATAGCCGCGTTTTTTTTTTAATTTTTGTCGTTTTAATTGTTTTTCTTTATAGCTCGCTCGCTTACTTTCGTGGTTAATCCAGCAGTCAGTCAGCGTGGAGCGGGAACAGTGCAGGGGAACCTGCGAGATGTGCGTACCGCGTTGCATGAATTTTCAGATGTAAATACATTTTGGTGAGGTAACTATGTTTGTAATCTTTTGTCCTTTTATGTATCTGTAAGCAGTCAATACTTCTGTTTGATCCCATTATGAGACTGGATTTATCATCCTTAACTGTATTGGCATTGTTATTTCAATCTACAGCTAATGCTGCCTTGATAAACGACTCACTATTGGCACCAAAAACTACGTTTGTCTCCGTTCACACAGAAACTATCACTGATCTGGATATACCAACTCCAGTTGCACACATAGAGAAGAGAGAAGCAGAACCAAGAAAGGCTATAGTCAATAAACAATGGGTTAAAGAAGAATCCGAAAAAGTTCACGGCACTGCAGTAACAGAAACCCCAAAACCTTGGATCAGAACAGTTTATGGAACTGTCAAAGAGGTCGTCAAGCCTTCCATTGTTGGTGGAGTTGTTTTTGGTGCAAAACCACCTGCAACAACGGACGGTTTGGAGCCTTGGGTTTCTATTAAAAAGGATGGTTTGCCTAAAACGATCACTCCAAAGATGAAAAATGGTAAAATCGTCAACGGATTCCCAGACGTGAAGACTTATTACAAGACCGCAACAACCGTCACTCACCATCAAGATGACTTAAAAGCTCATAATCTTGAAGAAGGCGAAATAGTTGAAGAAGTCGAATACATTGACGAGGATGATACCTATGTTAAATTGAGTCCCTTACAGAGATGTACTCCTGATTTCTATTACAAGAAAGGAAGTGCCAATTTAGACTCTTCAGAGCCTTTTTGCTCTCCTAGTGATAAACAGAAGATGAGAGTTGGACTGACCTACTTCATTACTTGGTATTCCAGATTCTTCGAAAATGCCGAAAAAGTCAGATTCCATTATGCATATGTGAATGAAAAGGCTCACGACAAAGGTTTCGACAAAAGGGATCTTTTGGATGAATCTGTTAAAAAAGCAGATACAGAACTTGAGGAATTATCAGGACATGTGCAATTTGCGGGAGATGTGAAAGGCGCATTTTACTCATCTGGTTGGGTTGACAACTCCAATGGTTGGTTTGCCTTGGATGTTGATAAGAAGTGGTTAAAGGGTAGCGTATACAAAAAAGTGCTTATTGCTATTCAACCTGATAATGTCTCAGATGAAGATTTCTCAATTTTGGCAGCTCCAAATTTTATGGCGACTTTTCAAGAAAGAGAAAGTATTGGTAGAAATACCAAAGAAATGAGAAAATTACAAGATCAAACAGGATCTGATGATGATTTCTACTATGTCATTACTGCAATTCCTACTGTTGTCATGCTAGCAGTTTTATTCATGTATTTTTTCCTTTACGTCAATCGTAAACACAGAGATTTATCAGGTCTAAAGAAACCAAAGAGAAGTAGATTCGGTAATCAAGGAAAGTACAACATCCCACTGGCGCTGACGGATACACATAAGCCAAATAAACAATCATAAGCAGTTGGGTAGAACCAATTGAGCAAACAGCGGATAAAAGTTTTTATTTTCATTTCATTTTCATTTCATTTTCATTTTGATTGAACATTTTGATTGAACATTTTGATTGAACATTTTGTATATATTTCTATATGTCCATTTTAACCCAATTTTTCAAAGTTGATTGTTGCATTCATTTATGTTGCTCAGCATTTTGTGGTTTTGGTGGGATTTAGGTCCAATATCAAGACAATCCTACACAAAATTGCGGGCTATTTTTCATTTTCAAACAAAAAATGAGAATGCTAGAATGATTCTTGATCACGAAAAGATAATTTAAGGTGATATTCACAGTAAACGTATATTTTCCGTCTTTAAATTATCAGATACGGTTCATACAATTTTCAAATTGGTCAAAATTGCTATCTATATAGTATTTTCTTGCCGTGGTGGCACCGACTGTGACCAGTACGTAGCTAGCTATACATAAAAATGTAGATATGGCGGGCTCTTCAACTTTTCCAGAGGGTAATAACACTTGCTGTGTATTGTCTCGTATATCATCTCCTGAATATGACCACGTATTGGTAAGTAACGACCTTCTTCTTCCAATAGCTGAATACTCAAGGGAAGGGAGCTTTTTATTCCCCGTACAAATGACTGCTACCAGTTTACCGGAGGTTTCAACTCGCTCCCCACAAAAGAGGAAGAAAAAGGCGAGCCGAGCGGGAAAAAAGAACAAATGACAATCGGCTTCGCGCCAAAACTGGATGCATCCCCGGCCGGCCCCATGAAACTTGGGTTGAAAGATACCACAGCTTAGTTCGTGATGTTTACTTTATCATAGAATACAACCCCAACGTTTCCGAATTCTCACATATAAGGCTTAAATCATCCTACTGAAAAACAGACATTTGTTCTTTTGTTGAATCCCCAATTGCGAGAGCTTTACCAACCTTCTCCGTACAACACACACCCAAAAAAAAAAGACTTTCTGTTGGCTCCCCCAAATACTTAGTCTAGTCGTCTGTCGCTGTAAATTGAAAAACATTTTCTGATGTTAATATAATAATAGTCTTTCCCTTAAATTCTCAGATGTACGCCAAAAGCCTGTTTATCTTATATTTTTTGACTGCTACTGGTCTTGCCGTCTAGAGAAATTTCATTATACCAACATGGATGCAGCGACCTTGTTAGATCATTTTACGCATGATTTTGCGAATTTGCCAGAAGAAACCAAGTTCATGCTGGAAGAAGTGCGCAAGAAAGATATGGAGCTTGACAAAATAATGTCACAAATTCAACACTCAGATTCTCAGTTACTAAAATATATCAAACAACATGGTTCTATTGTGCGACACCCTAAAGAGGATCAAATTGTCACCGAAATTGAAAAAAATTACGCAAAGACTAAGCAAATTCAAGACGACAAAATTTTATTGTCTAACACTATATTACTAAGCATTTCCAAACACTCAGCAAAGGTTGACCACGATATCAGAAAATTAATGGAAAGCGGTGCGATTGAAAATTGGGATGTTACCGATAATGATATTGAGATGATAGATGAAATTTCAGTTAACAACAGCATATCTGCGGATTCTTTGGTTTCAACTAATCTTACTAAATCATCGAGGTTCAAATCTCCATCAGTTTCCACCAATAGCAGATCAAACACCAACACCGGTTCTCAAAATGACTTGCATGATTTAAGTAAAAAGCTGAATAACTCTTCCCTTGACTCGAAATCACAAAGAAATAATAACAAGAAATCATCTCGTGGAGTAACACCCTCATCTCCGTTTGAAGATTCAATCAATACCGAGACGTCAAGCAGTAGAGTGGCCTCAACTCCGTCATCACGTAGAAAAGAAGCTCCAACTTCTAATACTCTTAATAAAGGGCCAAGAAGAGTCCCTTCAAGAGGTGGTAATAACGAAAATGGGACAAACAATGGTGCCGATGACGATGAAATTTATTGTTTTTGCAGACAAGTATCATATGGCGAAATGGTGGGGTGTGACAACGCCAATTGTAGATATGAATGGTTTCATTACGATTGTGTTGGGTTGACTGAACCACCAGTAGGAGCCTGGTTTTGTCCTGATTGTAGCAAGGATATGAAAAAGGATGTTAAAAGTGAGAAAAAAAAGAAGAAATAGAAGCCTACATTTTTTATTTTTGTATTTCATGTGTATTATTTGTATTATAAAAAAGTATTTCAGTAGTTTACAACGATTTTCATCGAGTGGGTGACTTACTTCCTACCAAACCCTTATAAAACCCGAGTTAGAAGGATCGGACATTAACATAACTTCCACGACTGAAAAAATTCTATCTATAGGGTAAGACGAACCCCATCAGATAGCCAAAGAAAAAACATTCACCCCATCTGCTACAATTTGGCGTATTTGAAAATTTTACATTGAGCATAAGCGTAATTACATACAAGCGGTAACTATAAACTACAATAAGCCGATCAAATCTCTTTGTTTTTTCACGCTGAATCAACTACTATTGATTTCTGCTCTCACTTACACTAGTAAATATTCATATCCCGTGAAAAAAAATCTGGCTCCCCATTCTAATATCTACTGGGCCGTAGATCCATTAATCCAATCTCACCTTGCTCAACGACAACAAAAACAAGTGTCGCACAAGTATCATTTTTCATGAAAAAAATAATTTCAGATAAAATTTTTTTGTGCTTGAAAAATTTATGTTTGGCAGAATAGAAGAAGTTCCTATTATACCAGAGTGAATTTATCTTCCATAGGGAAAATATAAAATATATAGAAATGGAGTTTACATTAGATGATATCTTGGATGATCCAAGTATAATTTTCACTCAGAGATCGACAGATGAGGATACTTCATTCAACTGTGAAAAGATATTGCAGGCTTTAAAGGAAATGGTTGATCCTGTTATTAAAGATACCGCAGATTGTGTTTTGGATGAAATATATGTTGACGGATTGGATGCAACTCAAGTGTGGGCACAAGCCAAGATGGTTTATGATGGAGTTGAGAAAGATTTAATGGGTCAGATAAACGAATTCAAAGCAAATGGTTTATATAAGGAACATGATTATCTGGAAGAAGATTCTGACGAGATTTCCGACGAAGATTCTGAAGAAGAAGCCCCATTAGGAGAAATCAGGGAAAACGGGGAAGATTCCGAAGAGATTTCAGAAGAAGAAGAAGATGATGATGAAAAGGAAAATATCGGAGAAGATTCCGAGGAGGTTGAAGAAGATGAGGAGGAGCAACACAGCCAGTTAGAATCACAATCTCAAGACGAATCAGATGGTTCCTTTGCTGAAGATTCAGAAGATTCAGAAGAAGCTAACAAATCACAGAGTAAAGATGATCATGGTCTTAATGACGAATTCTTTAACCTTGATGATTACAAACGTCAAGTCTTGGCACTTGAAGACGCTGATGCTGATAAGTTGGCAAGTGATGGTGAAGGTGAAGAAATTGACCTTTTTGCAGATATGAGCGATGATGATGACGACGACAATGAAATGTACACGTACGATGATTTCTATGATCAAAATGCTACTTCCACTAATAAGAAAGATAAAAAATCCAAATCCAAGTCCAAAACTCAAAAATCAAAGGATATTGCAGAAGAAGAATACGATGATGCATACAATTTTGCTCAGAATGATTTATATGGTGAAGGTGATGAAGATGAAGATGAAGATGACGAAGAAATCGCGGAAGATCAAACACATCAAGGAGAGGAACGATTATCTACTTTTGAGAAGCAACAACGTGAACTCCAAAGAGAGATTGCGGAACTTGAAGCCGAATCTATTGCCGAAAAGAAATGGACAATGAAAGGTGAGGTGAACGGAAGACAAAGAAAAGCAGATACCTTACTTGAAGAAGAACTTGAATTTGATCGTACTGCCAAACCGGTTCCTGTTATCACACAAGAGACAACAGAGAGTCTTGAAGAAATAATCAAAAGAAGAATTATTAATGATGAGTTTGATGAAGTTCCAAAGAGAATCATTTCAGAATTGAACAACTACAACCCATCGAAGAAAATTCATGTCAGTGAAGAAAAATCGTCCAAGTCCCTTGCTGAATTGTATGAGGATGAATATGCAGGTAAATCTAGCACCAATGAGGTTACTGAAGAACTAAAGAAAGCACACGATGAGATACGTGAGTTATTCAACGATGTAACCTATCAATTAGATTCCCTATATTCATCTCATTTTGTACCAAAACCCAAGGAAAAATTAATGGACGTCCGTATAGAGACATCTACAATTCAAATGGAAGATGCTCAACCACTAACAATGGCAAGCAGCAACACTCTTGCACCTCAAGAAATATATAAAACTGGTACCAAGATTGGTAAAGATGAAGTTGTTTTAAGATCTGGTGTTGTTATGGCCAAGGCAGAACTTGAAAGAGACGATAAACAAAGATTACACAGGGCCAAGAAGAGAAAACAGCATCTAGAGAGTAAAGATGAATCTTTGAAGAAGCAAAAGACAGAGGTCAAACAGTTATAATTGTAAAGAATATAACCTTTTGTATTAAAATATGTATAAGGTAGCATTAAAAACTATGGTTTGCTTGATGCAAGTGAATTATGCAAAGTAGTCCGTTACTGAAATTTCCATCCAAAAAAACAAAAAGCTTGTTCCAAGGATAGTTTCAGTTTTTCCTTTCTTTATTTACTGAATACATACAAGGGTGATTTTCGCAGGTTAAGATACCAGGTTTGGTAATTCAATTTTGTGATAATCCGCATAAATTTAAAACGTCAAGACAGGGACCACACTTACTGGTACTGACGACGTAGGTATCACTACTGGCTAAGCTAAAAGATAGCTGCCTGAGGTTTACATAGGGTGGGATTATCATAATAAGCGCTACCCTAAAACACAAAAAAACCCCAAGACTGTGGCGTCGAACTCGGAGTTTCACTTTGAATGTTATTACGAGAAAAGCCAACTATATTTTTGCTACAAGACTACGGGATATATCTCGGAATCTAAGAATCCGTCCCGATATTGCTCTCAATTTTTTACATGCTAAATGAAAGGAGACACTGTCAGATAATATTACTAAGCACTAAAACTAAATAACTTCAATTCTCCGGGGCAGCACTCATAACAATTATTTGTTTCTGTTTCAAATCCTGTTGGGTGACGTAAAAGAGGCGTGTAGAGAGAGTTACCCCATGTTATATGCGGAGCCTGTAAGGTTCACAATAGTAGCTTACATTTCATCCGCTTCTAAATTTGTTCCCTTTATTCCGTGAACATCTATCACTGAATTTTAAGTACTTGCCCGAAAGGTCCACCACACTGATTAAATCATCATTGCATATTACGGAAGAAATTCCTCTCGCCCAACATATTGCTCCTTTTGGCCTAAATGGTTCTTCTCGTTTAATACGAAGGTATGCACCCCTATGCACTCCCAAAAAAGAACAGTTTTCGGCGACACCCCAATCCGCACCCTGTACCAGGGTGTCATTTGGAATATTTTTGACGTAAAAAGAAGAACGTCTGTGCGGAATTCCGGAAAAGGTAACATCACACCCTATAAACTTTTTGAATCATGTGTAGACGTATTAATTTACGGATTGCATTGGTCCAGTGATTCCGAATAGCTGAGCATGTCAACCCCACACCCTTGAACCGGCGTTTGAAAAAGTGAGAGCGGTTTAGCGAGAAATTGGCTATAAACTTTCTTAATAAAATATAAAATTATATATTAAATTTTATATATTTCTGTAGCAATTTTACTGGAGATAGAGGGAAAATGTCCCTCTATTTATAGACTTTTCTATATCTTCCGTTTCAGTTGAGTTTCTGTAATTTGACCAATTAAATACTGATTCGTAATTACCTTGCATATTCTGGTGAAACCATTCATGCATACTTGGTCTAGATTCTAACATTGGCTCTCATATTTAAGCTGTTGTGCATATCTGCAATGCGTCTTAAATATTCATGTAGGTTTTCTTAAAATATTTTCTCACAATATTTTTACAGCGTTAGCTTTTTTTTTTTCAAAGATGTTTTTATACGTTGTTACATAACATATATTATGTTCTAATTCAACCGGTTGAAGGGAGTAAATTTAAGCTTTGTTTATAAATCAAGCATCTATTTTTCAGTTAAAACGTTTGCTGTCGCCGGATTGTGAAATTTTTTGGTATATAAAGAGCTACTCTTGCCTCATCATATCATGTTGTCCTCTAGATCTTCTTTGTTTTGCAAGAACATTTCCAAAATCTTGATCTCCAAAATGACTTTCTCTACTGTTACATTTCCAATAATTAATGAATCATACGAACAACCAACTGGGTTGTTCATCAACAATGAATGGGTTAAGGCTAAATCAGGCAAAACTTTCAAAGTTACTTCTCCATCCGATGAATCTTTGATTTGTGATCTTCAACAAGCTGAATCCGAGGACGTTGAAATTGCTGTGCAAGCTGCTTCCGAAGCTTACAAAACTTGGAAATTTACTCCTCCAAACGAAAGAGGTAAACTCTTGTACAAATTAGCCGAGCTAATGGAAAAAAACCAAGATCTGCTAGCAAAGATTGAATCTTTAGATAACGGTAAGGCTTTACACTGCGCCAAGTATGATTTGGGTGTCGTCGTTGACTATATCAGATACTGTGCAGGCTATTGTGACAAAATTGATGGTAGAACTATTACTACTGATACTCAACATTTCACATATACCAAAAAGGAACCATTAGGTGTTTGTGGTGCTATTACCCCATGGAACTTCCCATTATTGATGTTTGCTTGGAAAATTGGTCCTGCTTTAGCTACCGGTAACACTGTTGTTTTGAAGCCAGCTTCTGCTACCCCATTATCCAACTTATTCACTTGTACTTTGATTAAGGAAGCAGGTTTCCCAGCAGGTGTTGTTAATGTTGTTCCAGGTTCTGGCAGAGGTTGTGGTAACGCAATCCTACAACATCCAAAGATCAAGAAGGTTGCTTTTACTGGTTCCACAGATGTTGGTAAGACTGTCATGAGAGAATGTGCCAACTCGATCAAGAAAGTTACTCTTGAATTAGGTGGTAAATCTCCAAATATTGTCTTCCAAGATTGTAATGTTGAACAAACAATCCAAAACTTGATTACTGGTATCTTTTTAAACGCTGGTGAAGTTTGTTGTGCTGGTTCAAGAATCTACATCGAAGCAACAAACGAGGAATGGTATAACGAATTTTTGCAAAAATTCAAGGCTACTGTCGAAAAATTGAAGGTTGGTTCTCCATTTGAAGAAGGTGTTTATCAAGGTGCTCAAACTACTCCAGACCAATTTGAAACTGTCTTACAATATATCAAGGCAGGTAAGGAATCATCATTAAAATTGTTGACTGGTGGTAATAGAATTGGTGACAAGGGTTACTTTGTTGAACCAACTATTTTTTACGATGTTCCTCAAAGCTCCAAATTAGTCGGCGAAGAAATTTTTGGCCCTGTTGCTGTTGTTTTACCATTTAAGTCCACTGAAGAGTTGATTGAAAAGGCCAATGACTCTTTATTCGGTTTAGCTGCTGGCATTCACACTGAAGATTTCAACAAAGCCATTTACATTTCTGAAAGAGTCGAAGCAGGTTCAGTATGGATTAACACTTACAACGATTTCCATCCAGCTGCTCCATTCGGTGGTTACAAGGAATCAGGTATTGGTAGAGAAATGGGTCTTGAAGCATTTGATAACTACTGCCAAGTTAAGTTAGTTAGAGCTAAGGTCAATGCTCCAACTTTTTGAGCTTTTTTTTTGAATAGGGTGTTCTAGAAACACCAAGTAAATTATTTCCTATAATCTAACAACCTTTTCTGGTTTATTTTTTATACTATACTATGTATTTCATTTTAATTTTTTTGCTAGTTCAAGAGAGGTTATTCGATACCATATGATTTGTTGGTGACACCATTTTGTAAATGGTATCAGTAGAATTTTCAGCTAAATAGTTGTATCAAGTAAAGAAAGAGCGTATTTCAGATAAAAGAGCATACCTCTCAGAAGAAAGAAAACTGATCTCAATAAACAAAACAAGCATTTTTCACTACCAAGTCATGGAGCTAAGTCATACGTTAGGATACAAAAAACAAATCTTGGTCACGACGGTGATTTTATTTTATTGTTGGCAAGCTTATATAGCTTCTAAAACTCTTAGTGTGTTTTCATCAAAAAAACACAAAAAAAAGAGCCAGCAAGTCGGATGTGCTCCTTCACTACAGCAAACCCCTGAGTATCAGCAGAAAAGCAAGTCAAAAACTTGCACAAATGATCCATTATTGCCATAGATCGTAACAGTTTGGCGTTAGATGCTTAGAAGTTATATTAAATATGTAACACCTGATAATGTTATTAGCATACACTTTTAAAGCTTGTGCTTTTCAACATGAAAAAACTTGAGTGTAACTCTCTTTGACGTTACATTTTTGGCGTAGCAGCTTCTTCAAATTATGAAAATAAGCTATTCAATTGATCCACACTATGAAAAGTGATAACACTGCAAAAATTAGAAATCGGCTTGAAAACACTGTAAAAAAACATTTCCTATGTTTCAGTATCAATGCTATAAGAGGATTTATTTTGCTGCTGCTTTCAAGGGTGCAACTCCGACTTGATACATTGACCAGCAAGAACGATCGACGTAAAAAAATTAATTCCTAGCGAGTGTTTTTCCCGCCCCCCGAAATTCCTTTTACTCCCGGGACGCTCTCCAGTTCGCAAGTAAACCCATTCCAGTCCACTCCAGTCTGCGCGAGAGGCAGCACAAAAGTTGCGAGGGAACTTGGACTAAGATTTTTTTTTATGACAGCGCTATTCGCCCAGAATTATTCTATTGTTGCGGGACTAGCGGGAGCTGTACGAAAATATCTTCTCGCTCTAAACAATAACACTACGATCCACAAGCTTCAAGACACGGCACCGAAGATCGATCATACATAAAGTTACTAAAGACATTTTATTGAATTTATGTATATTGAACGCACATGTAAAGTTATCTGTAAACCGGTTATATAGTACTAGTAAAATATATTTCCATCTACAATTAGGTGGAAACTGATTCTTCCCATCCTTTTCTCATTTGTCACACTCACTAGTTAGTTTCTTGCGAGGAGTCAATTTTTTCCAGAAACAATTTGTCTAAAAAAAGCGCCTGCACATTGAGTAAATCAAAATTAGAGTTGTTTTGAAAACACAATTGGCGTCAGCTGAAATAATTTTCTCCTTTGCATTCACATCACGCTGTATCCAGACTGCCACGGTAACCGCTAAGTTTTTCTCATTTGACGATCATCCATTCTATTGACGTATTTATTGTTAGCAACTTTTATCCAACCAACTTTTCCATCACAGTGACACGTCTATCAAAAACCATCCGCTCCAACCACCCCTGATACAAATGAGTAACTCTACTGAAAGTTCACATGTACACGCGTCAAAGGACTGTAAGAGTTGTCATCATGCGATAACGGACGGTCAGGCCTATAAATTAGGATCTGATCAATGGCACGTTTCGTGTTTCAAATGTTCCAAATGCTCAAAAGCTTTGGGTGTCAACTCCAACTTCCTGGTGCTAGGTACAGGTTCTTTAGTTTGTTCAGACTGTTCCTACACGTGCAAATCCTGTTCAAAGAAAATTTACGATCTTGCAATTTTGACAGGTGATTTAGCTTACTGTGCCGATTGTTTTAAATGTAAGGCCTGTAACAAACCTATAGAAGACTTGAAATATGCAAGGACATCAAAAGGTCTATTTTGTATACCTTGTCATAACGTTTTGATGGAAAAAAAGAAAAAATATGAAAAATTGAAAAAATTGAGAGCTTCAAAGGATCAAAATAAACTACATTCAAATTCGATTCAAGCTTCTGAAACTGATAGATACAAAAATAGTAATAAAATGGAGAAAGATTCCAAAAATGAAGCAAGCAGAAAGATTCTTGAAACTTCTACATCACCAAAAGTAGTAGATGCTTCCAAAGATTCAGTACCCTCGCATCTGTCGCCACCGCCATCAGGTATATCTTCAAGTTCCCAGAGATCGCTGAATACGAATAACTCATTCAACCAACCAATCCAGCCATATAGTTCGAACAATAATTCCTCGTCTATGTCCACCTTTGACGTAGATGATTATGGCTCAGAAAGTGGAGATAATCAAACGAAGCCCGATGGCGGTTCCTCAGTATACAGTAAGGAGAATCTTGAGCCATATACAGATAACAATCTAAAAAGGGTTGATTCATTTCCGATAGAAAAATTCGATGTTATAATGGATTTCGATTTCAATCATGCCAAAAAAGAGGATAGAAACAATAGTCAGACCATAGACAGTCCAAATACTATAACTGGCCCGTTAGATATACCCACTCTAAAATCTGATTTAGGCAACGGGTTTTCAAGCTACATGAATTCCCACAATAAAGATTCTGATCTGTCAATACCCATCAGATCTCCCAAAAGATCCAACTTGTCACCTTCTGCTCATATTGTTTCACCTGTTCAAACCACAACTCAATTCAGGACTCCCGAGCTTGCGACACCCCGCAAGAAAAACGTCCCAGTTGAAATAATCGATTCCCCCGCTAATAGACGTGGTTGCGTGATTGAGAACAATGAACACGAAAAAGAGCCAGAAAGTTTTATCAATTTTGATGATGAAACCGAGGAAGAAAGCATCGTAAGTATATCTGACAATGCTTGTGGTCAGAATCATGCAACTACTCCAAACTTGAATAAAAATACCACAGGATTGATGAGTCCAATGAGGCCGGTATACAACACCAGTAATACTTCCGATCAATTAACAGGTTTGAATATTTCGGGTCTTGATCCAAAGTCAAATTCAGGTAATCAAGACTATCTCAGCAGTTCAGCTCAAAACGAAATTGTCATGAGCACACCTGAGCAAATCCAACAAAATTTTGATCCGAATATGACACCAAATACAAGAAGAAAACAAAAGGCAAGCGGTACATTGGGTCGTTCTTTGACAAAAGTTTTTGGTCGTAAAAAACCAGACGCTAAAGATCAACTAAATGATCAGTCTTCGACAAATGAGACAATTACAAGTAATAACGTCTCTCCAAATGTCAACTACACCCCACAAAGACATGCAAGGACTCAATCTGATCATTCATTCACATCATTTTCAACCCCACCAGTACCTGCATCAGCAAGCTCCAATGCGCATTCCAGATCTAGATCTGACCACTCCTTTAATGCTGCATTTTCAATCATTTCATCACATCATAAAACTTCACCAAAGCACACCAGGTCAATTTCTGCATCGTCGAATATGGATCATTTACATCATTTTCCGGATGCTGACAGAGAACTTAAATCAATCAACTCCGAAATTAATTCCTTGACGTTATCAAAGGTATCGCTGATGAAAGACATTCAAAGTTTGAAATCCCAATTGAAGGTGCTTGAAAGCGAAGTCAACGAAAAACAACGCATGAGTAGAGATTTAGATGTTATACTTCAAAATAAAAGAAAAATCTCAGTAAGTACCGCCAACACTCTCAACACAAACGATGATTTGTCATTCAGTTCAAGTAAACTCTCATCTAAAGATGAACTGAAGCTATCGTCTAACGAAGACCTATTATCCAACGAATCCCAGCAACAACAACCATTACCTCCAATACCTGCATCACAAAACCACCCATCAGCTACCAGTAATTTGATGTATAATCCATACAATCAACAAAATCTTTCAAATGCATCGCAAATGAAGGATAAACGAGGTTTTATGAGAAGATTATTTGGAACACATTCGGCCTTGAATAGTGCAAGTAGCAACCAAAGTAGCTCTGTATCAAACACCAATGGCTCACTTGGTACTGTCAACATAAGTCAACCAATGAACTTGAGAATGAATGAAGATGAAGAATCCAATGTGCAATCGACCTCGTTAAACCAATCGACCTCTTTTTCGTCAACATTGAAATCTGATATTCCACCCACGACGGGTATGAAACCATCAAGATCTACAAATTTTTTGCAATGGAGGAACAATAATAATATCGATTCCAAACATTTGTATACCATGTCATTGCAAGAATTGTGTGATTATGAAGGCAGTACCACAATTCCATTTATCATAAAAACGTGTCTCACAGAAGTTGAAAAACGTGGTTCCAAAATTGAAGGTATTTATAGGATCAGTGCATCTGCCTCATTAGTGGAAAAAATTGAATCATTTTTTGAGAGTTTAGATATCAACAATTCTAATGAATTATCAAAAATGTACGCTTTAATTGATTGTGATATTCATGCACTTGCTGGTTTACTGAAACGATATTTAAAGAAGATGCCTGATTCTCTAATTCCACAAAATTATTACAGTGCTTATGTGAACTTGTCAAGAATTGACGGTGATGAAAATTTCAAATTGCAAAAATTGGCGGAATTGATTGCCGTTTTACCGGATGCAAACAAATCAACACTATACTTACTTTCTAAACATCTTTCATTGATTTCTGAAAATGAAAAATGGACAAAGATGAACAGTTCATCTTTGGCGACAGTCTTTGCACCGACCTTAGTGAGACACAATTCACTACATCCACAACAAGAAATCCAGGACAACAAGGCTAAAACTGAAGTTACTGAGTTGGTGTTCAAGCATTATCAAACAATTTTTAAAGGAATTGACTAAAATGAATCATTATCATTATCATTATCATTATTATTATCATTATAATTTTTTTTATAGAAAAACTGCACGCAAAATTTATAAATAGAGTAGAAAAATCAATAAATTTAACCGGATTATTATTTCACATTTTTGATTAGTTCACTCTTATACATCTCATATCGTCTGTTACCTAATCTGATTAAATGTTCAATAGCTGCAAAGTTGTGACGTGGAATTTTTCTGTACTTTCCAAACTCTTCATGTATGTAATCCATCCAATTCGAACGAAACTCCTATATAAGCGATCTCAAGGTTATATTTGATGTTAGTATCTGATATTGAGGCGGGTTGATTATTCATATTTAGAACAGTAAACTTACAATTGGTTTCTTATAAACTGCCCTGACGCAGTTTCTGTATAATGTCAATACTTCCTTTTGTAATCCGGATAACTTCATTATGGCCTGTAGCTACAAAGGAAGAGACACCTATACATCAATGACAGAAAAACCGGAAACGGAATCTTTGATGTTGGCATCCGAAAAAAATAATTTTCGATTTTCATGTCACAAAATTGTGTTATAAAAAAGCTACGTGAAGAACAAACAAGGAAGATGAGTTTGATAGCTCTGAAAAGGCAATAATATATAGCCTGTTATTAACAGAAGGTACGCAAAATGGGCACCAAGTACATAGGCAATGAACAGTGTACACTTTTAAAGAAAAATCACGATATAGCCGCATAATTTAACAGTTTTCAGTGTAGAACAGACAAGATATTTTTATTTTGTTATTAATATATAAAAAAGTAATTATTGAAATTATATATAACAACTAACCATTTAGTAGAAAGTAGTTGGTCTCTTTGGAGCGTATAACTTGTTTGACTTAGTAACTCTGTGTGGGAGTGGGAATTTCAAGTCCTTGGTTAAGAATTGCTTAACGTATTGTCTCTTAACATCAGCAGTCTTTTCGATTTCAACAATCTTTAAGATGTGGATAGATCTAAATCTAGCTCTGTGTCTTGCAGCTAAATCAGCGTACATGGTTTCGATAGCACCAACTCTGGTAACATCTCTGTATTCCTTGTACATGTTGTGGGTACCAGATCTGGAGTCGTATCTGATCCAAACACCAAAGTTCTTAACAGTGGTTGGGTGAGATTCGGAGATAATGTTTAAGGAAACAATTTCACCAGAAGCCTTCTTAACCTTGTGTAATTTTTGTAAGAAGTACCAGTATCTAGACTTTGCAACAACATCGTTTGGAGCAAAGATTCTCATTCTGTATAACTTTGGTTCTGGGACAGATTCGGTAGGTAATCTTCTACCGATAACTTGATATTCTCTTAAACGGTTAGCCACTGTATTAATGTTTTTAAAAAGAAAAACTATGTTAGTATTTTATTCGTTTGCAGGAAAACCGATGCTGTTGAACAGTGAGTAGATGCATAATAATTCAAATATGAAACATTCAAAGGGGATTGTTTTAATGATTGAATTTTCAGGTCAAAATATTGATGTTGTATTAGTTTAGATTATGGACAAAAAGCGGTAATTTTCTGATCTAACGTGCTGGAAAGTTTGATGAGAAATCAAAAAACTATATGCCCTTAAGTTAGAGAGTTCATTAACACTTGTAGTACCATTTCTATAGCCTTGATTTTAACTTAGTCTGCAAGTAAAAATTTTTCTTCAAAACTGCAAACCCTCTTTTCAGTTATAGGATATTTTAAATCTTTATTCAATTTCAGTATTATCATCTTCAACTCATTATGGCTCGATAGCATATAACATGTCTGTACATACTGTTGAATACTTTGGTTTCTGAAAGTAAAATCCAAATAAAATAATACTAAAAATCAATAAATTTTTCAAAATACTAGAAGAGTTGAAAACTTTTGTTCAATAGTATCAAAATTACGAAATTCCTCCTCCACTATGGAAGGAAAACGGGAACCATTGCACACCCGCACCACTGAGGATGCCGCTAGTTGCTCGCAGGCCGCATGGACTGTGGAATTCGAGAATGGGCGACAAGCAAAGGTAAATTTCGCAGCGGAAAAAAAGACGCGGTAAAATAAAAAAAATTAAAGAAAAAAACAAAAGCGGTCCGAGGGGTATAAAAAATATAATTGGATACACGTGCGTCAAATGAGGGTGGGTATGGGGCTTGGCAGGGCTTACTGAAATCAGGGAAACGAAGAAAAAACTGCTTACGTATAATTCGAGAAAAGTTTCGCCAAAATTGTTCTATGAAAAACATGACGAGCCTCCATCGTATAAACCCGTTAAATTATCGCCTGATAATATTTCTCGTACCGCTAAGATTATTACCAGAACATAGCATGATTTTACGTACTAGTAATCAGTGCAAAAGCCATAAATAGATATAAAAATCTTAATTTGGGAAACGACCTTAAACTATACGACAGTTGTATCAATATTTACTCTTTTATATAAATACTCTTTTCTTCCGAAACCTAGTTAACATTCTTTTGCTTTATTCCGTTTCCTTCATCTTCTGTCAAAGTATCAAATTAAACTACATACCAACAAATATGACGGAAGTTTTCAATACAACGGTACTCGAAAACATTTCTTCACCATCATTTAAGACTGTTCTCAACAATGTTTTCGATAATCAGCCTCAGTTATCGTTGGTGGAAAAATTGTGGGCATCATGGTACGTTTACATGCAAAATGACGTCTTAGCGACAGGTTTACTTTTCTTTCTGGCTCACGAACTGTTTTATTTTGGCAGATGTCTTCCCTGGTACATAATTGATCAAATTCCTTATTTCAGAAAATGGAAAATTCAACCAACTTACATACCCTCTAATAAAGAGCAATGGGAATGTCTAAAATCAGTTTTAAAATCACATTTCTTGGTTGAAGTTTTCCCAATTTGGACCTTTCATCCCTTATGTAAGTCACTTGGAATAAGTGTCTCAGTCCCATTCCCATCATTGAAAACCATGCTTTTAGAATGGTGTCTCTTTTTTGTATTGGAAGATATGTGGCATTACTGGGCTCATAGACTTTTCCATTATGGTCCATTCTATAAATACATCCACAAACAACACCATAAATATGCTGCTCCTTTTGGATTAACAGCTGAATATGCCCATCCAGTTGAAGTTATTAGTTTAGGTGCTGGTACTGTTGGTTTCCCAATCTTATATGCTTATATTTACCGTGATTTACACTTATTCACTATTACGTGTTGGGTTATTTTGAGACTTTTCCAAGCTGTTGATTCCCATTCCGGTTACGACTTTCCTTGGTCATTACATAACTTTCTACCATTTTGGGCTGGTGCCGAACATCACGATTTACACCACCATTATTTTATCGGTAATTATGCCTCTTCATTCAGATTTTGGGATTTTGTTCTGGATACTGAAGCCGGTCCTGAAGCAAAGGCTGAAAGAGAGGCTAGAAGAAAGCTCAAAGGTGAGAAATCTGCTAAAAAGAATAACTAACGGTTTAATCTATCGTAACTTACCATTCGTTTATCAATAATGCCTTGTATAATTATGTATTGAAAATATGTTCAAAATGTATTCCCCGTTGGTTCATTACCCTTTTCGTACTGTTGCCATGTTGCGTGGCGCAGCAGCGAATAAATACGAAAATACGAAAATTTACATTATTTAGTATTAGGGGTTTAACAGATTATATTATATGGTGATAGACAGCCAGATCCCATAGTTATTACTGTTAAACAGAGAAAACCAACACAACAACCCTTTTTTTTTACAAAACAGCTAATCCATAATAATACAACAATAACAAGTAGTTGCTTACTCGAACTAGAATATACATACTTCAATCAACATGAATCAACAAGCCCGATTCTTATTCTTTATGTTTTTATTCATATGGATAATGTCATCGAATCCCAACTCAGAGAACACGTATCCCATAGATATTGACAAGAACAAAATATTGAATGAATTTAAATTGGAGACAAATAATTCAAGATATGCGTTACTAAATGAGTATGATCAAGGATATGGGAACTTGACCGGATTCTACCGATCATATAATGATGCACTTTCACATAAAAACATCTCAGATTGGCCTTTTCATAATACATTTGAGGAGGAAGAAACATATAGTGTACTCCCAAATTTTGTTTCATTGAAAGCTGCAAATGTTTGGAACTTTGAAGGTCACGCAATCGAGTTACCAGGTTCAAGAAACGATTTAGGCGATCTGCAATATGGAAACAAATTAAACACAGGAACTTATCCTCTCAATATTTCGGGTTTCGTCAAAGGGAATTTTAAATCAGTTGGCGCTAATATACAAGAAATTTCTTTACCATTACCTCAATATTTGGTCAAACTGTATGACTATAGAAATCAACAAAGAATAGGTAAGACTCATAAGCCTGATAATAACGACGACGATGAAGATTTTGGGCATTTTTCAGATTCAGAAATTGTGGATGAATTACATACTCAAAGAACAGGTAATTTTACCAAACCTAAAGGTAGCATCAAATTGCAGTTATCCAATTCTTTATCAATAGCACAAACAACCGATGAAAATTTGAATGATACTTCATTGATAGGATTACAACTGAAATTGAACGATGAGTTGGAAACCGATGAACACCTTTTGTCATTATCTGGTGTTTATCATCAGAGTTCAGGTAATGTACTCGTTTCCACAAGATCAGCCAAATTCAATGGTATCCATGCCTTACCCCAATTAAGTCTATCGCCAAATGATCAATATAATAAAACCAAATGGCTATTGTTCAATGAGTTCAATAAGACGAGTATTGATGATATTGAGTTTACAAGAATTGAGGAGTTGGTGGATTCTTCTGACCAGTGTGAATACATAGGATATTTTCATGTCGAGTCAACAAACTTGACAGTTGAAGAATTGCAAATAATTGATAGTGAATTATCGAATCCTATAGGAAGACCTCACAAGCCAGTTCCGGATCTGAAAATCTCAAGTGGTTTATTGTATTCCCCTAATTGTGGATTAATTTTAGAAGCCGAGAATCTAAGCGGTAGAAGAGGTGAAGTATTTGACAACAGTTTAAGAAATACAATTTTAGTGCTGTGTATGGCAATTTTATTGCAGATTTTCTTGTTAATCAGACAGATGGCCAAGACCAATACCCCGACCAATTTATCCAAATTGTCATTTTGGACAATAACCACAATGAACATGGCCGATGGTACTTTATCAGTTGTTTCATTGTTATGTTCAATGATTTATACGGATCTATATATCCAATTTGCTGTTTGTGCATTTTTGGCATTTACTTGTTCAGCTGTTTATGAAATGAAATATGCCATTCAGATTTATTGCACTCAAGTCAACGAGAGATCCATGGATTGGAGGACAATGTTACAGGGTACTCCGCTCGATGAGATATTTGAAAGAAGAGCGAGAAACGAAACGGGTCTTGATGACACCTTAAATGAACCTACAACTCAAAACGCTGAAGATAACGATACAGGTATAAATGATACCAATGCCAATACCAATACCAATGCCAATAACGACACCAATAATATACCCGCTGATAATATCATGCCAACCAATCCAGCAGATGAGCAAACAGTAAGTGCCGAACTTTATACAAGACATTTCTTTGCCATGATCATATTTTTGTTTTTCCTCCTCAATGTGATCACCTGGCCAAAAAGACAAAGACAAATATTTGAATATCTGATCTTGACCATCTTCAACTCATACTGGGTTCCGCAAATCTATAGAAATGTTTTACGTGGGTCACGAGTCAGTTTTTCATGGGAATTCATCTTATCAACATCAGGTTTAAGGTTATTACCTATAATTTATATTGAATTATTTCAAAACCCTTTCAGCCACCACAAAGATGCAAGTTTTACAATATTCCTATTAATTTGGTTATCAGTTCAGGTTTTTGTTTTGTATTTACAAGAGTTATTAGGTCCGAGATTTTTCCTCAATGATAAATATTTGCCGAAATCCTATGACTACCATCCTCTTATTAACAAAGGAGATATTGAATCTGGATTTGGAATTGACGAAGAGGATCTAGTCAGCGATAGGTTATCATCCACAGATGATGATTCAAGAAATCTAAAATATGTCACAGATTGTGCAATTTGCATGCAAAAATTAGAAGTACCAATATTGAATAGAGATGAATTGAATGAGGTAGAACCAAACCAATCATCGCAATTAAACGCACCTCTATCTGCATTAAACAAAGCGCATCTAATCGAGAGAAGAAAGTATATGGTCACCCCATGCAGACACATTTTCCATACAGAATGTTTGGAAAACTGGATGATGTACAAATTACAATGTCCTGTTTGTCGTAATAACCTACCTCCTGCATAACATCTTTATAACGCCATATGTTGTTCAAAGACTCTGTAATTTATGCATATTCTTTCGAAATGACAATTTGACAGTATGAATGATACTCATGCAATATTTTTTTGGGTCTTTATACTTTCTGCCATAAATACATCATGGGGTTTTCATAAGGCATAAAGCTGAAAATCATTCGAAAGAATGTACAGTACCTGCTATCAGCTACGGCGTTGTGCAGTACGTATCTACCAAGAAGTTAATGGCCACACTGAACAACAATTTTGAAGATTTGCCTGTGAAAGCAGATCAGATTGTGGCTTTTCTCCTGAGCCACAATCACTTGTCAAAAACCTCAATAGAGAGATTGCCACAATAAAGGGTGGGGATATTTTGAAAAAGATTGATGAACAAGGAAAAGAAAGGCGTATTAGGTTTACAGAGAGGAGAGTGATCTGAAGTTTATCAATAAAATTTATAGCGATGTTGAGGAGATTATTGATGCCACAGAGAAATACACTGGTTTTGATAGTTGGAACTGAGAAGAGAGTGCCGTTGTGGTATGTGGATACAACATGGTTGAAGATCTAAAGAAGTTAGATCAATTGTTGAAAGCTGGTGGAAAGCTTGTTTTCCAGGAGGACAATACCGAGGAAGAGCCGTACTAGGGCGCGGTGAGCTCAAGCACGTTTTAGAATATCTACAATCTCTATAAAACCGGTCTTATTGTATCAGATAGGTAAATTAAGCATTTTGTTTATCTCTGATAGCGTTCTGTCAAACCCTATGCTATCACTGATAAGAAATACTCTCTCTGTCCGCAGATGCACACGTCAGGTGTCCACACCAGAAATAAGCCAGAATATTGTTATCTATGAAAACAGGGCACATCCCTGCTAAGTTGACTTTATTTTCGATAAAAAAATGTTGACATCTCAATTCTTTTCTCCTGTAATCTTTATCTCCAGATTTTTTTTTAAAGGTTCTGCGGTACGTGTTATCATCTATGGCGTTGTGACGCGCCTGTTTTTTTGGTTTAATTGCTCGAAAGTACTTGTGAGTCCCGCCCGTATTAACAATTTAACAGTACGGGATTGTAAACAATAGCAAAAATTTCCGCGCACCCAGCTTCTAAAACGTTTTTTGTTTTGTTTTGAACAACTGGGCTCTGGAAACTACAATAGAGGTTGAAAAAAATCATCAGTTATTGCCGCGTCAGATCGGTACGGCAGAAATGTTTTTTGAGAGGTATCTATCAGAGTGGGTCTGCTTAACGAGCATTGAATTTACCAAGACAACTCGTTTCAGACCCACAAATTATTGAGTAACATTATTGCCACAGTGTGACTTCTGGTACAAGTACGAGAGCATGTTAACATTTGGTTATTAGCATAACTGCCGGTGCAAGGCAGTCCCCTGATGGTGCGCGGTCTATGACGTTTCCACCGGAGTTTTTTTTTTTTTTTTAAAAAAAAAATAGGGCAAATCTAATGTTATTAGGTGCCGTTCGAGTGAGTGGATGCTTTTTTTTAATTACACTTACAGGGATTTTTATTGGGTCACAAACTGTGGTATTAGCATCCATCGGCCCGATAAATTACCTATTAGAGTTTACTTTGGGCATGATGACTAGGTTCTTCACAGTTATCGTGCTCCTGTTCTAAGTTCAGCTACATTTCTCACAGTAGATGATTACGCATAAACAGTCTAAACGAATGTAAAGGCACAGAGTATTAAACGATGGACGCCAAGTAACAACGAACGCTCATGCGCTAATAATAAACGAAAAGATTTTTGGCCTAGATGATAATGCGTTTGATTTTCTAGTTTTATTGTGTTGTGTCTTATCGGGCGTTTTTCCCGTTTTGGTTAACCGCTTCATTTTTTTTTTTGAGTTTGCAATGACTTTATCGCAGGAAAACTGAAGGAAGATGACAAGATTGTGATCGACGACACAATTTTCGAAGAATGATTTCTTGTGTCCATTTTACTATAAATAACCAAGTAAACCCCCGTCTTCTTCTACTCTTGCTTTCGATCCCAACATACTCATATTTTTTTCCTTCTTTTCTTCATCAGAACCAGTTTTCAATACGATGGAAAAAATCAAACCAGTTTCCTCTCCTGCTGAGATTCTATCAGCTGTCATCTCAAATAATGCCAATGCTTTAAACAATTTCCCATTAGAAGACGGCTTTGACGAATTCAACGATGTTCCTCTAGAAGAATTCTTATACCACGCTAAGATTCAAAGAGAGCTTGAAAAAACTGCAGAATGGGGTTCAGCTGCTGCAACCATTCCATTATGGGAAGTTATCAGAACTAAGCTACTTAACAAGGAACCAAGAAACATCCAAGGTGATATTAAATCTGCAAGAATTTCCGCTGGTAACGATCTTGACAACTCTTCTACTGACGATGAAAAGAACAAGGAGTATAACTTAATCACCGAACCAATTGAAACTTCCAAGGAAAATGCCAACAGAGCCCTTAGAGTTGCTTCCTGGGGTTCCGTTTTCTACTTAATTACTACCGATATTTTAGGTCCATCCTCTGCTCCATATGCTATTGCTGAACTGGGTTACGTTCCAGGTGCATTATTGTACTTCTTATTTGGTATTTGTGCAGCTTACTGTGGTGCTTTATTATGGCATGAATTTTTGAAATTAGATTCTTGTAAGTATCCATGTAAGAACTACGGTGATATTATTGGTAGAATTTTTGGTAAGCGTACCAGATACGCCATTGACTTTTTTCAATCTGTTCAATTGTTTTGTAATGTTGCGGTCATCATCTTAGGTAATGGTCAAGGTTTATCTCAAATTACACAGGGTAAGGGTTGTTATACTATTTTAATTTTTGTCTGGGCTGTTGCCGGTACACTTGTTGGTCAAATTAAAACCTTAGCTAAGTTTGGTTTCTTAGCTAATGCTGCAATCTGGATGAATGTTTTTGTTATTATTGTGACGATGGCATGTGCTAAGGCTTTCCCACCAAACTATACTGCTGCTTTAGGAACCAATGGTGTTACAGAAGGTCCAGTAATCACCAAGGTTTTTGTTTCCGGAGCTGGTGGTCAATTCCAAAACCAATTGAATGCTTGTATGAACATTGTTTACTCATATGGTGGTGCTTTAGTTTTCGTTGAATTTATGGCTGAAATGAAGAGACCATTTGATTTCTGGAAGGGTATGTTCTGTGCTCAAATCTTTATTTTCACTGTTTACTTGATTTTTGCTATGGTTTGTTACCGTTATCAAGGTCAATTTGTTATTAATCCCGCAAACCAAGGTATTTCTGATTATGGCTGGCAAACCGCTACCAATGTCATCGGTTTAGTTTCCGCTTTAATTGCAGCTGGTCTTTATGGTAACGTTGGTATCAAGTGTTTATACACGTCAGTTTTCCAAAGATTCTTCAACTGCCCATCATTGGAATCTAAATACGGTAGATACATTTGGTCCGTTTTTGTCTGTGGTTACTGGGCTCTTGCATTTGTTTTTGCTGCAGCAATTCCAAACTTCTCATCTCTTGTCTCCTTGGTTGGTGCAGTTTGTATCTTACAATTCTCTTACACTTTCCCATTCATCATCCAATTTGGTTTTGACATTCAAGTTGGTGCCATGATCGGCGATGGTGAATACGATCCAGTTAACAAGATCACCAACAGAGTTGACAGCTGGAGAAACTTATCTAGATGGACTAGAGGTTACAAGCAAAGATGGTTCATGAACACCGTTCATATTATTCTTTTCTTAGCCTCCGCTGCAACTGCTGGTTTGGGTATTTACTCTTCTGCAGAATCTTTAGTCACTGCATTCTCTTCAGGTACGACTACTTCTTTCACCTGTAAATCCCCAGTTGCTTAAACAACTGAAGGATTGCTTTTTTCCTAGTTAAGTTCTTTATTTTTGAAAAATTACAACTAATGGAATCAACTTTCAATATTTTCACTATAAAATATATAATATAATTTTAATTTCGATAACATACATTAAAACCTAAATAGTTTTCAGATACAGGAGATTATTTCAACTGCCCACGCAGTTTTGTTTTTGAAAAACACCTTTTCTAATGAGTATAAACAAAGTTCATCGCAAAAAATCAATATTCAAACAATCCTTTCGATGGTACTGGCTTCTTTAATCCGATCCTGTGGTCTGAAAATTAGGCTTTGATTAATTTTGATACAAAGCGCTAGAGAACTGATGTAAAAAAAACCCCATCTAGCTGAATAGCTCAAACTTTTTAAAATGACAGGTTGCAAATGAACTACTCTTAATGCTACCATATTCACAATTTTAGTATAATATACTAGACCATTGAATAAATAAATAAATAAATAATCGATAGCATTTATTAATATTGACGGCTGTAGCTTTGAATAATATACGTTGCGCCTGATAGAAAATGCTAGATTTTGGTATAATGTCATGGATCTACAAAAACAGTAAATTTAGATCTATATCCAGTATTCTTATCATTAGCAAAATTAATGTCCTCATATTTATAAAGCTCAGAGTATCTATAAAGCTTGAACTATTAAGAACTGAAAGCAGATCTTAAGCTAGCCGGTTTTTTTGAGGCGAGACATCCCAGACAGATCACACCATGATAATAGTTCGAGTTCTTTAATGACAACCTTATCAACGGCGTCAACACCGAAAATGGTCGAACCGACACTCTACAAGAAGGTACTTACTGTGGATAAAAAACGTGTCTAATGACGTTGTTATTTGCAGCCTGTGAACTAAAGTTTGCTCTCCCTGAAACAGGCAACAGTTTCATCTCTAAACATATTCATAATGTGGATCTTCATCTTCTTTTTCATAAGCGAGCCTTTTTAACTCTTTTCATCATCGCAAGTGCAATGTTCATGATAAACTGGCAAAGCTGCGGATGTAGTTTTGTTGATTTGTTAAACGCCAATAAACAATAAACAACAAACAATGCAACCACTCTTTTTCAAACATATACATGGATAGCGTTTCAAAGCATTATGGTATATTTATTTGGTAGTATTGACATTTTCCACCATCTACAAAGCTGGTAAGATATAATGTGTTCCCTCATGGGAAAGGGGGAAGTCCTGTTCGCCAATTCTGCTCTCTGTCCAGATTTGTCCATTCAACTAATAAATTTTTCACTCGCGGGCCGGATTTTCAGTAACATTCACAAAGGCGCCCGGAAAAAAAGGGGGAAATTATTAGCTCTCTGAGGGGGGAAAGACTCTTTTATCTACAAGCATACTTCATTGCTAATATTTTTATCTAGTACATTTTGGAATATGATATGTTTTTCTTGATACAGGCATCGGTTTATTTATCGCCTGTTACTGGTCAAATTGTACATAAACGATTACTGGATATGATTAAAAAACTGTTGTAGCGTCAATCGGGTCCAAGCAGTTATCCATATATAGTAAACTGATGGCTTCACAGTTTTTGGTTTATCTGAAACGAATCACTATTTATGTGTCTGTCTCTATAATAAATATTGTTTTTTGTACCCGTTTCATTTTTCCACAAAACATCTGCTCAATGTAATCAGCCCATTTTGCTCAAAATGTATTTTTCCCCCGAATCCCAAGCCAAAGCATGATTATATTTGACGCATTTTTTCTCCAACGAAGGAACATCGAGGGGCTGAAAACGATTCAACCACCAAGTTAGTTGAGAATTGATAATTGATTATACCCCCGGCAGATGGATCAGCAAAAAGATATGGATAGCACCAGAAAGTTCAAGGCATGTCTCTTCGATATGGACGGATTACTGCTTGACAGTGAAACCGTGTATACAATTTCATTTTCAGATATTTTAATTAATGAGTATGGTTGCAAGGAAGGTTTGACATGGGATGTTAAAATTCAACTGCAAGGACTACCAGGTGTCAAAGCTTGTCAAGTGGTCATTGATTCTTACGGTTTATCAGAAAAAACCACTGCTGAAGATCTGTATAAATTAACCAGTGAAAGACAAGAAGAGCTATGGCCAACTGTTGGAATTTTACCAGGTGTCTCCAAATTGATCAAGTATCTGAAAGAAAAGAATATTCCAATTTGTGTCTGTACTTCTTCCTATAAGCAAAAATTTGATTTGAAAACGAGTTTACACAAGGAGTTATTTGACTTATTCGACAACAATATTATTACTGGTGACAATCCAACCATTATTGGTAAAGGAAAACCATTACCTTTTATCTGGTGGCTAGGATTAGATTTAGCAAATTCTAAATATGGAACATCAATCAAACCTGAAGAATGTCTGATTTTTGAAGACGCCATGTCTGGATTCATTAGTGGTAAAAGAGCAGGTGGTTATGTTATTTGGGTCCCGGACCAACGTGCCATTGATTTGATCAAAGAAGAAGAGCTTACTAAACTAGTTGGTGAAAATAACGAACATGGTATTATTTTGAAATCATTAGAAGAGTTTATACCCGAAAATTATGGATTGTGATTGTCCGGTAGAACCATATACATGAAACGAAATAGATTCTGAGATGATATATTTGTAAATTTCATATACGTAAATCTCAAAAGAGAGGGGAAAAAATGGTTTGGTACACTTTCCAACTATACCTCACATATATAAAATAAGTAGAATATTTAAAAAAAAGCTATGTGACATAAAATGACGGTTTTCCATCAACGTACAGCCAATGGTATCTTCTCTTTCAAAATATAACAAGAAACCATATTAACGAGTTCAATAAACATGTAAAGAATGTAAAAAAACAATAAAGGAGTTAAAAATATAAATATAGGTAATGTTTATAAAACTAATAAGGAGCATTGGAAAATAAGAAAGAGATCGATTCACCATTATGTAATCTTCTAATTGCTTCAGCAAGAACACCAGAAATATCTAATGAGTCTAACTTTGGGCATTGGGACAGTTTTGCTTCGAATGGAACTGTGTTTGTACAAACAACTCTGTCTAATCTAGAATTGTTGATGTTTTGTATAGCTTTTCCGGACAAAATACCATGTGTAACAATTGCCATAACACCTTTAGCACCGTTATCCAGTAAGACATCTGCTGCTTTTGCCAAAGTACCACAAGTATCAGCCATATCATCAACTATAATACATATTTTATCAGTAACATCACCAACCAACACCATTCTTGAGACTTCATTTGCTCTTGCTCTTTCTTTATGAATAAGTGCAAAGTTCAAATCTAACTTGTCAGCCAAACCAGCAGCCCTTTTAGCACCACCTGCATCAGGGGAGATAATAATCGCATTTTTCATATCAACTTTTTCCTTGATATATCTGACCACACTAGGTTCCGCATACAAATTATCAACAGGGGAATCAAAGAAACCTTGAATCTGAGAAGCATGTAAATCCATGGTGATGACGTGATCACAACCAGCAGTTGTAAGCATATCAGCCATCAATTTAGCTGTAATTGGAGCTCTAGATTTATCCTTTCTATCTTGTCTTGCATAGGGGAAATTTGGTAGGACAGCGGTAATTCTTCTCGCTGATGCAGCCTTACATGCATTAATCATAATCAACAATTCGAAAACCTTGTCATTGACTGGACCAGCACCGATTTGCATAATGATGTAAATATCTTCATCTCTGATGGATTCACCTATACTGAAAAGTACTTCTTTATTAGATTCTCTTTTAAACTCGACTGGTGTCAATGGTAATCCAAGTCTTTTAGCCACTAATTCAGCTAATCCACGATCAATATCTGGAGCTAAAAGTTTGATGGAGTTGGCAGACATATTTATAGTGTGAGGAAATGTTAGTTACGGAGCTACTAAGCTGTCAAAAGGTAAAAAAGAACATAGATTCATCAAAGAGAAAAAAAACGTGGAGAAATGAAGAAAGACATGATGAAAGAGAGAAAAAAAGAAAAATTTTTTTATTTTTCTTTAATTTTTCTACGTTTATAATAAAACGATAGCGTTTAGTTATGTGCTGTGATGTATTCTGAAACGAATGGTTAGTGTTGATTTATATTAGAGAAACATTTTACGTCATCATAATCATGAAAGAGATGCTTTTCTGAATAAGATGCTCAATGATTGGCTAGTGTGTAAGGGCTTTATTTGACATCAGTAATTACAGTCAGTATCGAGCTGGAAATCCGATTTTTGTTTTTTTAGTTTTCACGCCATATTTAGCAAAAACTCGATTGATGCTTTAGCTATATTGTATTATAACGTGTAGGAAGAGTACTGCTCTGTTAAAGAAGATGTGCATAATGAGCTGGAAATTTCAGAACTGCAGTCACTGCTAATATTGCTAGAATTACATCTGCTCGTTTTCAATACGTTTTTTCAACCATTCTGCATGTAATTGTAATGCTATCATGAATCCAAATATATCAAGCTAAAGCATCAAGCATCTATTATTTGACTGGATTCACAAACAACAGTTTTCATCTGTATATTGACATTTCATGTACCCTTCTTCATACCCGTCTTCACATCTATAGTCACACTCTTCATCACATTCTCTTTGACTCGTGCTGTACCCGTTTTTACTTGCATCACGTGATACTATTGATTCCCCTTTCAAATACAAAGGATGTATTAGTATGTACATATATCCTTTCGATGGCCATCTTCGATCTTTTTTTCAATAAAAGGCCAGTAGTCATGGATGTAATGAATCTGAATCCATCAAAGAAGAAAGATATTAGCAATGGTAAAGTCAGCAAGCTGGCATTTACTGACTTCAAATATCCAGAGAATCATTTATTATCAAATAGTCGGAAGTTAAAGTTACCCAGTCTGATATCTAGCAAATTACCGGATGAAATATTGAATAAACTTCAGATGAGAAATGATTCTCCCATGAAAAGCTCTATTGATATTCGAAGTATATCTGAATTTGCCGATGATTTGAAAACAAAATCAATATCCAGTTTTAAGAAGAATGATTTTACCAAATCAATTATACAGTTTTTCCAGTCATATGTGTTATTCATATTGGTGTTACGATTGAAAGAGATAAAAAACGATGAAAATAAAGAAGAAAAAATGGAAGAATCTGCTGATTACTTAAATAATAAAATGACTGACTGGATCAATACATTATCGTTTGGCGAAAAGATAATAGACAATTTCACCAAATTACTGAATGATCGGGTCAAGAAAATCGGTTCTAAAGACAAAAAATATATTTTGTTCTCATACATTATTGGATTAACTTTTTATTCGAATGGATTAATTCAAATTCATGTCTGTAAGATTTTAGAGAAGCAAATGAAATTGATGATGAAATTGAAAACTACAGGGCAAGGAACCCCGGAATTCAAAAAACTTCTAGCTAGATTCAACAATTTCAACACCTTATCGATTGAAAACTTCAAAAAAGGAGAATTGAATTTGGGCTTGTTTGAAATTGCTCGTGAATTCCCGCAACTATGGACTCAGAGTTACACTAAACTTAAAAGTATAAAAACGGATGATATTGTGGTTGCATATAGGATGGTGTTTTTCGATAAAAATGTCAAACTCAAAACAGGAGTTAACTATATTTTACCAATATGTACCCACATGTGGACGTTGGATATGATTTTAAATTTCAGTGGTTTCTTTTTGAAAGAATGGGTGGATAAAATTGGTCAAACAAGTTTGAAAAATGTATTGATTTTCGAGTATTAAATAAAACTGTATAGTGGGTACATAAAAAAAGGTCGTTGTTTATTCTCCTAATGTATCTGGGAATAAAAAGAATGCAATTGCAATAATCAAGTAAGTAGAAATCAATAGAACACCTTCCAGCCAGTTCGAAGAACCATCCAAAATAAGGGAATTCGTGATGAAAACAGAAACAAATATAACGGCAGTTTCAAAGCAACTAAAATATAAACTCATTGGAACATCCATAAACCAGCCTACCAGGACTAAGAAAGGAGTAACAAAAATGGCAATTTGTAAGGAGGATCCGATTGCCACACCGATAGCCAAATCCATTTTATTCTTATATGCCACATAAATAGCCGTAACATGTTCTGCAGCATTACCCACAATCGGAATAATGATTAGACCAATAAACGTTTTAGACAAACCAGAAGATTCGACAATTTCGTCTATGGTGGAAACCAAATAATCAGCACAAATCGAAACAAAAACGGTAGATAATAGCAAAATTAAGATTGAGCCAAATGTGGACAATTGGTAATCGTTATGTTGCAAATTGTGTACAGATTTTGGTCTGCTGATAATGGAACTTCTTCTTGAATTATTGGAGAGTTGACTCTCTACGTCGTTTGAGGTAGAACCATAGAATGGCGCTGGAACTTCATCATTGTCAAGTTGAAGAGCATTTTGACCTTCGTCAATATCACTTTCATCATCGGCAAATAAAAAATAATGAGTCTTTAACTGAAATACCATATAGAATCCATAAACCACCAACAAGATGACCGACGTACCTCTTGATAAGTCCAAAATTTTGAGATCGAGATTTTTGGTATCTTTAGGAACTGATAGATAAAAGGCTGCTGGTAACAATAATGTCATGACAGAGACTGCCAATAAACTCCCCATTGTTTGCGCCGCAGTTTGGTTAAATGACTGCTGCTTGAATTTCAGACCTCCGACAATAAAGCAAGAACCCAAAACCAAGAGTAGGTTTGATAATATGGACCCTAACATTGATGCCTGCACAACAGTGACTTGGTTTTGCTTTAATGCGATAATCGAAACAATTACTTCAACGGCATTACCAAAAGTAGCATTAAATAAACCAGCAATTGAGTTGTTATTGAGCGTATCACCTAATTGTTCAGTTGCAAAAGCAAGTATTGAAGCAAGTGGAATAATTGCCAGGAAATTGGTGGTAAATATCAAAGATGGAGACCAATTCAACTTTGAAGATAAAATACCAAGAGGTATGAACAAGAGTAAATAGTTGACAGATGAAGATTTCAGAGTTGTCGCAATGCTATCGTTTATTAAATGGAAATAATTTTCATGGTTTCTTACTTCGTTGGGAGTTGATAACGCTTCATCGATAATACCATCTTCTGATGCCCTATTTTCGAGACCAGTCATAGTGATTTGGTGAAATGAAGGGTTCTTTTTCAGTAAAATAAGCGGTTTCACAGAACTACTTTAAACTTTGTAAAAGGAACAAAAGGTTCAAAAAATAGAAACATGTCGTCAACCTTGTTTTTTTATTCAGGGTTCCTTCAAGCCTTTTAACAATTTATCTTCCCTGACGTAATTGTTGGCTGGTGACTTATCGCGCTAATATGCTTGTGACTCGGCGATCGAAATGAAATACAGGAAAAATATAAAAAGCCATAAAATAAAATCTTTGGTCAGCCACAGAAGACATTGATCAGCCGCAAATGAAAAATAGAAAAAGAAAAAGAAAAGAATAACTTTTCCAACTCACATTTCTCATCAGCCGCCTCAATAATAGCTTTCGCACCAAAAATGACTCCATTTCAATTTTCGTGTTCTTTTGTGCGCCCATGTTCCAAATCTGGGACGTTGTACATCTCTCGACGCGTAAATCTCAATTTTTTTTTTTTCAAGACGCGTAATTTTTTTATCCCTTTAACCTCTAATTATGTCTACGCGTTTCTAAACAATTACTTCGAATTTTTTTTCAATTTTGATTGTATTGAAAACAATTAAATATGAAAAACTCCCCAGTTCATAAAAAAACAGGTCAATAATAGTATTATTTTAAATCTTGCTACTTAGTAGTCTCTTCGATCTGTCCCTTTCACTCCATTCCAGTCTTTGGTCACTTCTTTCTTAATCTCAGACAAAACCATTGCTAAACTACTTTTGACTTTTATCCTTGATTTGAACAAGGATTAACATAACATCACGCAACAGACAAAAAAACCTTTGATACCCTCTCTATTAATCTAAGATGTCAGATTTAGAAGCCTTGTATATATTTTTGAATAAACCTGTGAGTTCAGAAATGGTCAAATATCTAGTCTCCACAACTAGTTCAATTATTCAAATTCAAAAACCAACAAATTCCATAGAAGAAGCACCTTCTTTGGATATTTTTATAAACAATTTGATCAGTCATTCGCACGTCCAGACAACTACACTGATGACAACTCTCATTTATTTGAATAAGTTGAAAAATGTTATTCCCTCAAATTCTATTGGAATGTACACAACTCATCATCGAATCTTTTTAGGATCTCTTTTATTATCTGCAAAATTTACCAATGATTCCAGTCCAATGAATAAACATTGGAGTTTGTATACTAACGGGTTACTTTCTTTAAAGGAAGTTAACGCTCTGGAAATCGAGATTATCAAGTATATTGGTTGGGACAACTTGAATTTCACCAATTACGATTTGGTTAATTCATTGTCATACTTCTTGGCTCCAATTAAAAGAAATTTGAGATTAAAACATGAACAATCTATTAATAACAATTTAAGAATGATAACTTCCAATTCAAATTCAGATCTAAGGTCGGCAATTCCTTCTTCCACAAATTCTTCAATTCCATCTCTGATCTCAGCATCCTCATCTTCGTCAACCATAGCTACATCATATTCTACACAATCAGTAATTTCAAGAAATGATTCGATCCCTTCAATAACATCGGTCTCTCCTTCACCACCAACGTCACCAAAACATTCCTATTCTTCGAATATCGAAATTCAACTGCGGCCGTTGAAGTTGAAACCAAAATCAAATAACATTTCATCAAAAGAAACAGATAATAAAATTAATAATATACCCCTAATGCAAATACATTCCAATTTAAAATATAGCAAAAAATCCGTAAACTTATCCTCAAGTCAGAAAAATAAAACCTCTATATTGACTGTCTAAATTACGGCCAGCTAATTTTTGTTGCTTTATTTTATTATCAATGTGAATGCATTCATTGCTTTCCCATTTCTTCAATTCTACGTTCAAAAAAAATTATTCATCTATCTAACCCATTTTACCCATTTATAACGCCCCTCTATTCTGTACATTATAATTTTATTATTTAATCCCAAAATATACTGTGAAATTTTCAAATTATATCTTTCTTTAAAGTATGACGTACATGTATCCATTATACACAAAAAAAATCCATTATATAGAAAGAACCCTCGCAATTAAAAGAAAGGTTTTCCCCTAAAATTAATTATGTCTATCAATCAATGTAAGTATCATTTAATCGTATAAATCATCTTCTTCCTCTTCTACATTATTAAATGATGCAACACCTTCATTAGAAGGTGCATTAGAAGCGGTAGTTGCAGGCAACCCAGTACCTTCATTGGCATTATCAAATTTGAAAGAACTCAATTGACCTCTTGATGCAGTTAATTGTTGTGCGTATGCTTCGTATCTTCTCAACTCCGCTGGGGAAACACTTCTTTTTGCTGTCTTCATGGCTTCTTCAAAATGAGCTTTGCTGATATATGGTACTGGATCCGGTTGATCTTCCATTTCAATGTCTCCTTCACCGTTTTGTTCTTTCTTAATCTGTTGCTGTTGTTCAAACGCTTTCTGTGCTTCGATAGAATCTTTAATAGCGAATTTAGCAGCTCTTTGAACAATGTACGAAAGATCCGCACCAGTAAAACCGTTGGTTAACTTTGCAATTGCTCTTAATTCCAGACCTGGCTCCAATGGTGTCTTTCTCAATTGCGCAGACAAAATTGATAACCTACCTTCCTCATCAGGCAATGGAACATAGATCAATTGATCCAATCTACCAGGTCTTAAAATTGCAGGATCAATTTGATCTGGTCTGTTAGTTGCACCAATGATGAACACATTCTTCTTTGCATTCATACCATCCATTTCGGTCAATAGTTGATTAACAACTCTATCAGATGCACCACCTGCATCACCATTACTACCACCTCTTGCTTTTGCAATAGAATCCAATTCATCAAGGAAGACAACAGTTGGAGCGGCAGCTCTTGCTTTGTCAAAAATGTCTCTAATATTGGATTCGGATTCACCATACCACATACTCAATAACTCTGGACCTTTAACAGAAATGAAGTTGGCTGAAACTTCAGTAGCAACTGCTTTTGCCAATAAGGTTTTACCAGTACCTGGTGGACCAAAGAATAAAACACCCTTGGATGGAGATAAACCAAATTTGGTATATTGGTCTGGATGTAAAACAGGATATTCGACAGTCTCTTTCAATTCTTGTTTAATGTTATCCAAACCACCAATATCATCCCATGTGACATTAACACTTTCAACAACGGTTTCACGTAACGCGGAAGGATTAGAGTTACCAAGGGCAAACCTGAAGTTATCCATAGTAACACCCAAAGAATCCAAAACTTCAGCATCAATAACATCTTCTTCAAGATCAATTAATTCCATCTTTTCTCTAATTTGTTGCATTGCTGCTTCAGAACATAATGATGCGATATCTGCACCAACGTAACCGTGGGTTTCAGAGGCAATCTTTTCCAAATCAACGTCATCTGCCAGTTTCATATTCTTAGTGTGGATACGTAAAACTTCCAATCTACCAGTTGCATCAGGAATACCAATATCAACTTCCCTATCAAATCTACCAAATCTTCTCAATGCTGGATCAATTGAATTTGGTCTATTGGTTGCAGCAATGACAACAATATTTGATCTTGCTTTCATACCATCCATCAATGTCAATAATTGAGAGACAACTCTTCTTTCAACCTCACCATTGGTCTTATCTCTCTTTGGAGCAATAGAATCAATTTCATCTAAAAAGATAATTGCAGGAGCATTCTTTTCAGCTTCTTCAAAAGCCTTTCTCAAATTAGATTCTGATTCACCGGCCATTTTAGACATAATTTCTGGACCATTAATCAAAAAGAAAAATGCACCAGTTTCGTTAGCGACAGCTCTTGCCATCAATGTTTTACCAGTACCTGGAGGACCATACATTAAAATACCCTTTGGAGGCTTGATACCAATGGCTTTAAATAATTGAGGGTGTCTTAGAGGTAATTCAACTAATTCTCTGATTTGTGCCATTTGTTTTCTACAACCACCAATATCATCATAACCAACTTCGTTCAGATTATTTTCTTCGTCTTCTCTATTAATTGGTTCACCTTCAGAGTGTATTATAGTATCTTGAGAAACAATCGCATAATCTTCAGGTTCAACTTCAACGACTTTAAATTCAACTTGTCTCATACCACCTCTAACAACAAAATGATCACCTTTCCTAACAGGTCTATATGCATCAACAAAATATGGTTTAAGAAACACGTCGAACAAAGAACCAGTCAAACCTTCAATAGTGTCTGCAATTGGTAAAACGGAAATTCTGGTGGCAAATTTGATATCAGGGCAAGGATGAATTGAGACAATATCACCTAATCTAACTCTAAGGTTATTTCTTGCAACTCTGTTAATTCTACAAATACCATCTTCCATATCATCATCAGCTAAAACGACAAGAACAGTATCTTTTCTCTTCTTACCCTTAACTAAGACGGCATCACCACGAAACAGTTGCAACTTTTCCATCGTATTAGAAGTCATTGCAATGACGGTATTGTCATCATTGGTGGCATCATCGACAATTAATGCATTGTCCTTCTTCTTTCTTTTCAAAATAGCAGTAGCAGTTGAATCTTCTGGTTCAATATCTCTGCCTGAGGCATCTAAAAGCGGTTTTTTCTCGTCAACCATGCTGTTGTCAAAAGAAACAGTATCAATAAAATGATAAAAAATTACCCAAGGGCAAATTTCAAATCAATCCTCACTCAAAAAACTAAACCGGTGGCAAATTTACTATTTATTTATTATCTTTCGAGGGCGAATTCCGAAAATATTTCTATCGCTATACAAACACACGTCTCTGATACCTGGCTATGACAGCTCACCTTTTTTACTGGTCGCAGAGGTCAGAAAGTTAAGAGTGAGACCATGGAACATGTTTTGAACTTAATCATCAGGAACTAAAACTTGAAAAATATAACAGTTCCGATCTTTTGCTTTTTTTTTCGTTTATTTCGGGCAAAACTCTAATACCTAATACCTAATACCTAATATATAATCCATCCTGAGAATGAATATTTGACCTCCCAAGATGGCTTTCTTGAACATACTTATCTTCGCGTGCGAACAAGCAGCTGCATTTTTCATCTAGAATTTTTAGCTTTTGCAGTGGGCTTTGGAGATTGTCGTCGTAGAAAAATGATGTAAATATATTAATTTGTATTTGATAAAACCAAATAGGCTATACTTCAGTATCCATGTCAACCATTGCCAGTGCTGCTATTCATGATGCCTCTTGTATCTTTTGTAAGATCATTAAGGGGGAAATTCCATCATTTAAACTGATTGAAACCGCACATTCTTATTCATTTTTAGACATCCAACCAACATCCAAGGGTCACCTGCTGGTTATCCCAAAATATCATGGTGCAAAATTACATAATTTGCCTGACGAATATTTATCTGACATTTTACCAATTGTCAAAAAATTAACTATCGCATTAGGTTTGAATAATGATGGTCCAACAGGTGCTGGCTATAACATCTTACAAAATAACGGTAGAATTGCACATCAAGAAGTTGATCATGTTCATTTCCATTTAATTCCAAAAAGAGATGATAAATCCGGTTTGATTGTTGGATGGCCAGCAGAAAACGCTGATATGGGCGAATTGGCTGAATTTGCAAAAGAACTTCAAGCTAAAATCAATTAAGTGATATTGAGTTTCAATTAAAGTTGGTAAAATGTTTGTCTATATGTAATTTAATATAAAATTATATCTCATTTTATATACCAACCATACCAGTTACCTGTCTCGCTCCCAGACCAAACATGTATTGCATTGTTTGAGCTCCAAATGGGAAATAACTAGCAGTATACCATAATATAGAAAGAATTTCTATAATACCCATAATTAAACTCAAAATTGTATTTTTAAGAATAACTGCGCAATAAATGGTTAAAATTTGACTCGTAACAAACACAATAGTGAAGGGTAGTCTTTCCTTACTGGATAAATGTTTTAAATACGCAACTGGTCCTTGTAAAACTCCAAATGATAGGAAGAACAATAATGATGCTAAAGTCCATAACATTATAAACTTTCTTGGCTTTAATGTTAATACCGGTAATAAGAAAAAACTCAAAGAAAAGCATCCAATAGACCCAGCTAATAACAATCCAAATCCCATATATCTTTCAAACCTTGACAATTGAAACCATGATGGCTCTTCGTTGGAATTTCCCAAGAGATCGTTGGAGTTTAAAGGTAAGTAATTGGATGCGTTATCAACACCTTCGTGAAATGAATTAGAGATATTGTTACCTAAGTTGGAAAAAAATGAAGTGGTGTTACTTGAAAAATTCCCTCCGACGTTGCTTCTTTCACTTCTCCAGTTAGACAATATTTCAGCATTATTAGAATCCCCCATCTCACCTAATTCCTGAACAAACTTGTTCTAGATATATAATATGGTACCAACTGTAAACTCTGCCTCGAAGAAAAAAACACATTTTATTACTCGCAACGACTTGATCGGAGTTGTGAATTTATTATATCATGTTCAAACTCTTTCTGATGTCCATTGCATTTTTGAGATGGGCTTGATAGGATTCTTTATCCATTAATATTTGTTTTAAGTTATTCACAGAAGCTGTACACAGTTGAAACTATTTATCTGAAAAAAATCAATGGATGGTATCATCAAAGTTGATACTTTCTTCGCAGATAACATATGCTGTAAGATTGTAGTGTAAATAAGTGAATGTTCACTGTAAAATTTATACATAATTTACGCTACATGTAGGAAGTACTATACAAAGAGAAACCAGTTGAAAATAGTCAAAATGGATCACATACCAAATTTACCCATTGGATCATGTGCTAATAGCTGATCAAGAAAATCTCCGTCGGTTTCGAATTTCAATCCGGGTTCGTTCAAAAGTCTGTTAAAATCATCATCATTTGCAGTAAATGTGCTATTATTTCTATGGCTTGCACGCACTGTTTCATTACCATACAATTTACTGCTTTCATCGTCCCGATCATTGATATTGTTATCTTCAAAATTCAGTAACATGTCTAACCGTTCTTGTTCAGTATCTTCGGTATTTCCAAAAGATTTGGACAATTTAGAAAAATCCACAGGCTCGTTCTGGGAACCTGAAAAATCCATAAACTTTAATTTTGACAAACTCGGTTTGATATCAATATTATTCGTAAATGCCGCCAGATTGTTTTGAAGGTCTTGCAGATTTTGCGGAGAATCGTGACTCATCTTGTTGCCATTTTCATACATGTTATTTGGTAAGATCTCTTGTTGATGATAAGAGTGCTGTTGTTGTTGTTGTTGTTGCTGCTGCTGCTGCTGCTGCTGCTCTTGTATGTTACCATCACTAAACGTATTCGAGACATTTGTAGCACCAACGTCGACGTTATCGGTGTCATTTAAACTCAAATGATCTATCTCATTTTGGAGCTCATTCAATCTTTTTTCCTGCTCACTCAAAATTTCCTTGAGGTAGATCATATACTCAACACTTTTATTTAGAATAATATTTTTGTTTGCCTTAACCTCTTTATTTTGAGGTTTAGGCTTATTTGCAACGTTCGGGGTGTTATTCGATGAAGTGTCATATAATAAAGTCGGAGGAATCAATGTTCCCAATTCTTTTATTTTTTCTTTAATTAAATCCCTTCTCCTTCTTTCTACTGCGTTGTGTAACTCTCTTCGTCTTGATAATTTACTTTCTTTGCTCAAAGTACTTTTCGGATTCAAGTGAACATTTGAGGGAGATCCGATACCTTTCAAATTTGGTGAATTCATTGGTGACCTGTACGATTCGTCATTAAAAGAGTTATAAGATGGAGATTCTAAAAATGAATCGTAATTTGAAGACCCTGGTGAGATCAAATTGTTAAGAGAACTTCCCAATTGTGAGCTATAACTCTTACCCATATTATTTGAAATACTGGAGCTCAACCTCGCACTCATGCTATTGTTATTATAGCTATGGTTGTTGAAACTATTGTAACTATGGTTATTGATATTGTGATTATTTGAATGGGAAAATCCAATTGATTGTGGTGAGAACGTTTCAACATTATCATTTAATGTATTAATACTATCAGAAAGATTTCGATCTGAATCTTTGTTATTTATAATCGACTCTATCAGACCTTTATCAAAATCAGAATCCAAATTTGTCAATCCAACGTTGTTTGCAATATTGGTATTGTTCATCGAGTTGTTTTCTGATTTTAGCATTTCGTATATATTATCATCCCAGTCCCGTCCAGTATTTGTATTATTGAAACCGTTATTAATAGCCCCGAATCCGGAATTGTTGCCGTTGAAAGGTGTACCATTCGCATTTACGCTATTTTGGTTCGTGTTGGCACTCTGTGTATTCTCGTTTGAAGTTACTTCCGTGAATGGAGTATTCTCTGAGCTGCTCATGTTAAAAAAATTGGAGTTTGGTGACTGAAAATTGTTGTTTCCATTGAAATGAGTTCCGCTGGCGGCGTTTCTCCCAAAGTTACTCATATCAACTGGTATATAATAAACAAAGATTGAAACAAATAGATGTGTGCACCTCTAGCTTTCGAAAAACGTGGTCAAAAAGATTGTACTGGAATGTATCAGTCACTAGATATCAGATTTTTATTGCTCTTTAATCTTGGCAATACGCTGAAGTGCTTGTTATTGAGACGTCCTTTCAAGTATCAAGGTGTCGACTTCAACTGTAAATTAATTGGGCCCTTGACCATCTAAAGATTATGCATATTCGCGCTATACTTTGAATACGTAGTCGGCTATTTGCTAAACCTTCAATCTCCCCGCATTAGCCAGTTTCGAGGGAGCTTTTAGTTTTAGGGGCAAAAAATTGAACGGGAAGATGCATTCGAAAAAACATTACGTTGAATAGGCTACCCTTCGCATCACTATAAAGTTGGAGTCAATTTTTTAAGCGTAAAATTTAAGGTTAGAACCATGACTCTTTACTATTCATGCAAGTAACAATTATTTACTGTCTTCACCGCATGGATGAAGCGGATGCATCTTTTATCAGATTTGCCCTAAATCCCCGAGTGAAAAACTCTTCCATGGCTTAGCAACGCGCGCGATGACCTTAGCCGGAGTTTTCGCCAACCAGAAATCCGTTAAATTCTCATTACTCGCCTGAATTATATTATGTAAAACAGATCTGAAGCAGGATATAATACCAAAAATATCTTTTCCTTTTTTTTTGTATTTCAATTAAATAGCAAAAGAGTAAAAAAGGCCTCTATCTTTTTGTATGAGTTGAAGTAAGTAACACGCTTTTTTGCTTATCCAGTTGTTATTTTATTTTTTGCTTTTTTTTCAAGGCTTCTTGTTTAAAATTCGTATTTCTGCTTTTCATGGACGTCAGTGAAATTTGTCCAATAGAACCCACCCGACAACCCTTAAAATGAGCGTCATTGAATTTTTTTAGGGAACTTCAAAAATTTAGGGGATTGAGCATTCTGTTGCAGAAAAGAAGAATATAAGAATCCAAAGATTCCCGCGACATCATTTCTGTTGTATGATGAAAGCACTCTCTGCTGGGTTTGTTTTGTTTATGATCGTTTCGTCCTAAGCGTGGCCTAGTTTGTACTGTAATGAATAGTAACTAATCATATCTTGATTTCTCAATAATGTAGGTTTAGGAAGGAGGGGGGGGGTCTTTGTTCATGTTCTCGATGTACTATTCATCAAAAACCCGCTCATCCCTTTTTCTCTAATTGATGAAAAAAAAAGGCTCTTTATTTCTCAGACTAAACGCTTACTAAAACACATCCGTGAACGATTCATCACTTATCTGGCTCATAGAGCACAGTTTGCTTAAATAAAGTGATAACTTTTCTCAATTACGTAAACATTGATACCATATTGTTTATTTCGCTAACATGAATTTTTGAAATCTGCAGTTGTTTGTTTTATAGGAGGGTTTTTAAACTTGCTGATGTATAAGAGGCAAGAAACGGTGTTTGAGGAAGAAAAAAAGCTGAAGAAGTCAGCTACAATAGTTGTAAAAGAAATAAAAAAAATCTTTGTTTGAGTTTTTCAACACAGTAAAGCCTTAACATCAATTATGAGTATGCTTAACAACAAAGCTAGTTTGGTGATTGCACCGGAAGAAAATCTGGAATTACAAAATCCACGTGAAGAATCCTCATTTGAAGATTACTATAAAAATCTGGATGTTGAAAAAAATTTAGAGATGATCCAATTTAATGACAACAATATATATTCTGCAATTTTGAACAACTCAGAAGGTTTGAACCACTACTTAAACAAGCAGGATCGAGTGGATTTGATCAGGTCGAGTCGAATCAAAATCCCAAATTTTAGAAAAAGAGAAGATCCTCTTACGAATGTACCAAATAAATTCTCTCGAATAAAAGAATCGTCAAAAATAAGTTCAAATCAACTTGAAAAATTGGGTTTTTTTAACATAAATCCAAATACCACTACAAAAGAACTACCTTATGAGTACTTTCGACCCGATTTAATCAAAGATGCCTTAGTACGTGGTAAATCAATGAATGATATGAAACAATTTCAAGTTCATTATGATATGGACGAGACTGATTTGCTATTTTTAAATTGGTTGAATGAAAACTCAAGTTCCACTACTGAGCAAATCTCAATGGAACACTTTGAAATCATTATCACATTCTTTGAGACAAAACTGTATCAAATCGAAAAATTATTACCCCCTACTATCAAAGACAGATCAACTATAGATTATCAGCAGCAACAAAATGCCATTTTATATGGTTCCGATGATGGTGTGGGGTGCAATTCACAAGAAGAACAAGCTTGTGCAGTTTGTGGGCTTTCAAACTCTGATAATTTAAATTCCATTGTTTTTTGTGATGGATGTGATATTGCTGTTCACCAAGACTGCTATGGAGTCTCCTTCATACCCGAGGGGCCATGGCTTTGCCGTCGTTGTTTAATCGCAAGAAATTCAGTTGAGAAATGTTTATTCTGTCCCTCAACCACAGGCGCCTTCAAACAGACTGACAGCGGCGACTGGGCGCATGTTGGATGCACATTATGGATACCTGAACTTTATTTTGCAAACCCGATTTATATGGAACCGATTGAAGGTGTAGACTCCATACCCAAAAGTAGATGGAAACTAATATGTTACATATGTAAGCAGAAAGTAGGGGCCTGTATTCAATGTTCAAAACCTACCTGCTTTAATGCATATCATGTCACATGCGCAAAAAGATCAGGGTTATACATGAAGATGAAAAAAAGTGTTAAAGCAGCATGTAACGATAAGACTACTCTTGCCAGTTATTGTGATAAACATACTCCCATTGAATGGGGTACGACTCACGATGTTAAAAGCGGGATTTCCAAAGCAAGATTGTATTTCCATGATAGAGAGAAGCACATTATAGATCATGCTATGAATAACAATGAGTTAGTTTCAATTACTCAACAGGAATACAATGAGTTAGTTAAAACAAAATCTGAAGATTTCAAATGGAGATTAAAGTCTAACATTTATGCCATACCTGAATTCCTAATCAATCAGTTAATCAATTTTAATACCGATAACAAGTTGCCTGGTATTTCAAAAGCGGCTTTGTATCAGATCTCGAAATACTACACTTTAAAAAAGGATAACTTGGGCAAACCATTAATTAAAAAACCTGACGTTTTTAATTACGCTTGTTTAAATGAAAATGAGATTAACAGCAGAAATAATTCCCTTCGGTTTTTCCAAAAAGATGTAATGAAATTATTGGAGATTTCGAAACTTACCGAGAAAAGATGTAAACTAGAAAAGCGACTAACTGAAGCAAAATTAGAAGCTGCAACTGTTCTACTTGAACCTTTCAAATGGATTTATAACAATTTGGTATCTTTTTTTAAAGCTCAGAGCTCAATAGATTTCGAATCACTTAAAATACCAAAAAATTCAGCTAAACCCACAATAGTTCAAATATTTTCAAAGATTGCCGACAATGAATATAAAAGTTTAAATACGTTAATCAATGACATTGAACACTTTGGATCATGGATTATGGGTTTAAATCCTACAAATAATGGTAACAAGTCTCTTCTCGAATTACAAAAAACTTTTAGAGCATGGCAAAGATACAAAAAGAAGAAATACGATAATGCCAAGGAATACTTTGACCTATTTAGCGATAAAGAAAACTGGTCGAAGTTTACTTCAAAGTTTTTGCTTGATAAGCAGCTAAACCTCTCATTCAACAATGAGGTGTCGGGCGAAAATAAAGTCAATATTGCTGCCACTTCACTCAAGGGAAAGAAGAAAAAAAATATCAATCGAAAAATTGGAATTGAACTAAATGTGACCGATCATCCCCTACCCATTCGTAATTTGCGTAATAGGACAGCGACAACCAATATTGTCTCTAAGCCTGAAGTCAAAAATAATTCTAAACATCTAAAGGCAAGATTGAATAGAGTTAGGTTACGGTCCAGTGCTGTAAAGAAAAACTCAGAAAAATAAACTTACTGTGTAGTGATAATATATGTAATTTATATTTGATACGACAGTTTATATTCAAGTTTTTACGCATTTGAAATAAATTAAAATTTAATATTAGTTATAAAACACTAAATACAAACTAAAACTCAGACGTTAAAGTGAAAATAAGAATAAAAATAGGCAAACAAAATCGATATAAAAACCAATCAATTTCCTTATAATTTATCGTAATATTCTTCGTAACCTGGAACAACTTCCTTCATACCTCTCTTCTTTCTGGTAGCAGTGACAATAGTACCTGGCTTGGTAGTAGAATCAGTTGGATCACCAGACATAGTATCCCAATGATCGAAGATCATTTGTGGGAAAGCTTGACCACCAGTAGCTTGTCTTAATTCGGAAGTGAAACCGAAGGATTCATTGACTGGTAAGTAAGCCTTAACAGTGAATAATGGAGTACCTGGTCTTTGTTCTTCAGAGACAACTTGACCTCTCTTTCTGTTTAAGACAGAGTAAATACCACCAATAGCGGATTCTGGACATTGAATTTCAATTAAGAAGATTGGCTCTTGGATTCTTGGTTCAGCTAATAACATGGAAGCGTAAGTAACTCTTCTCATGGTTGGCATGATTTGACCAGCACCTCTGTGGATAGCATCCGCGTGTAAGGTAACATCCATAATGTTGAATCTGATACCTCTTAAAGCTTCACCAAGAATTGGACCTTCCTTAGAAGCCCATTGGAAACCGGAGTTAACGTGATCCTTAATTTCGGTTAAGTATTGGACAGCCTTGGTTTCATCAACAACCAAGTTAGCACCAGTACCATCTGGACCGAAACACCAAATCTTTCTTGCTTCAGTGACATCCCAACCGTATTCATCAGCCATTAATCTTGCTCTGACCTTAACATCAGCTCTTGGGTCAATAACACCGTTTTCAATAGCTAAAGAACATTCTTCTTCCATTGGAGTTGCCTTTAAGTAAATTCTGTTATGCTTGTTTGGAGACTTGGATAAAGCAACAATTCTAGATTCAGCTTCAACAGTTTCTCTGTAAGCAACAACAGGTGGAGAGATCTTTAATGGAACACCAGCGTGATCGTTTTGTAAATCGGATAAACAAATTTCCAAGTGTAATTCACCAGTTGCAGCAACAATATGTTCACCAGATGGGGACATGTAAGTTAAAACACATGGATCGGACTTGGATAATCTCTTTAAACCTTCAACTAATTTTGGTAAATCGTTACCGGACTTAACTTCAACAGCGACTTGGACAACTGGAGAGACAGAGAACTTCATGACCTTCATGTTGTGAGCGGTATCAGAGGTGGTTAAAGTACCAGATTTCAATAAGAATTGATCAATACCGACTAAACCAATAATGTTACCTGCTGGACAATCATCAATTTGTTCAACGGATCTTCCCATCATCAAAACGGTTCTTTGAATAGCCTTGACGAATAAATCATCCTTCTTACCAACGACATAGTTTGGACCTTGGATTCTGACCTTTTGACCAGACTTAACGGTACCAGCGAAAACTCTACCGAAAGCGTAGAATCTACCCTTATCAGAGGTTGGGACCATCTTGGAGACGTATAACATTAATTCAGCCTTTGGATCACAGTTCTTGATAGCTAAACAATGTTCATCATCAGCTGGACCTTCATATAATTGGTCAGCTCTGTAGTTTTGAGCAGTAACTGGAGATGGTAAGTGGATAACAATCATTTCCAACATGGCATCAGCAGCTGGTAAGAACTTTCTCATAACAATCTTCATTAAAGCCTTACCTTCTAATTCTCTTTCTTCAGACTTTAAGTTAATTTCTAACTTTTCTAATAAGGTGTTAATTTCATCCTTCTTGAAGTTCATAATAGAGTTAATTAATCTGAAAATTGGGTCTAAGACGAACATGTTGAAAGCTCTTTCTAATTGAGCACCGGAAGCATCCTTATCCTTGTTAGACCACTTCTTGGTCTTTGGGTTGAAGAAAGAATCACCCCATAATCTTTGCATCATCTTCTCTCTGTCAACACCGAATTTCTTGGAGTATCTAGTAGCAAATTGTCTGACAGTGAAAGCCCAACCGTGTAAACCGGAACCGAAGGCAACGGTACCCTTGTCTGGGTAAACTTGACAGTCACCTAAGACTGGGTCAACGTAAGTAGCAATAACAACGTTAACGGATTCAATGGTTCTGGAGAAAGTTTGGTATAAATCTTCCTTGGTAATTTGTAATTCCAACATAGCTCTATCAACCTTGTTAATAACTAAAACTGGTCTAATTCTTTCACCTAAAGCTTGTCTCAAAACGGTTTCGGTTTGGACACAGACACCTTCAATGGTATCAACGACAACCATAGCACCATCAGTAACTCTTAAAGCAGCAGTAACTTCAGAAGAGAAATCAACGTGACCTGGGGAATCGATTAAGTTAATTAAGAACTTGTTACCTTCAGTCTTTTGCTTAATTTCAGCAACATCATCATCAGCCATTTCAGAGAAAAGAGAGATAGCGGTAGACTTAATAGTAATACCTCTTTCTTGTTCATCCTTTCTGGTATCAGTGAATCTTGCTTCACCCGCCTTAGCAGCAGAAATAATACCTGCTCTTTGGACTAAGGAATCGGTCAAGGTAGATTTACCGTGATCGACGTGGGCAATAACGGACATGTTACGGACGTTGGTAACACGGTCCATTAAGTCTCTAATTTGTTCAACAGTGAAGTTAACTATATAATATTAATGATCATAAAAGGAGAGAATAATAGTTAGTATTTCGAAACAAAGTATGATTACAGATAGTTCACTATCAATTCAATTTGGTTTCTTTTTGTTAAGATTTATAAATTCAAACAGCATCTTTAAAAGGAAGGAAAATTTCAAACTTGTCATGTTAAAAATCGGATGATTTCCAGTGTGAATGGTTTTCAATTCTATTTTCCAAGTAGCTGAAAGCTATTTCAATTAATCTAAACTAAACCAAATATGTAGTATTTTTATGTAGCAGGTACGTACCCATTTTGTGTGATTATGGAGAGTTGTCTGAAGAAAAAAAATACAAAGATTATAAGAGAATCAGAATAAGGGAAGAAAAAGGAGTAGTAAACTGAAAGAAATAAATTGGAATGTGAATTGTGCGTGGGCGACGAAGACACAAAAAAAAATTTTTTTATTGAAAAAAACTTTCTAAAATAAAATAAAATAATAAAATTTTTTTTTGATTTATATAGCCGGGTAAACATACAGATATTAAGACGATCGTCCAACTTTAAAAAAATGGGGCTCGTGAGTTTTTGCGATTATATACATCTATGAGGTATGGGGCTTCATCAGTAATAATAAGTCTTTACTTGATTGATTACACATGATCTATACCATTAACCAAAGGAATAATCCCTGTACAACAAAACAGTAAGCGAATAAATATTGCAAACGCATACGGTTTTCACCACCAAATCCGCCATTAGGTAAAACAACATATCGTAGAGTTCTCATCATGAAAAAGCCCAGTGAAAAGCACAGTATACTCATGAAGAAGTATTTGAGTAACAATGACGAATCGTTAACTAATGTCTGGAACAGAAGCATAACAAATATTGGTACGAATTTGTATCCGGTATAGCTTACAAGGTCCCATATTTTACTGTTTCTAGAACTAATGCCGAGAATGTAAAACGAAACTCTTAACACAATCAAATCCAAGAGATAGAATGCCAAAGTTCTCGTAGTGGCATATCCTAGTAATTCGGGATGAAAATCTCCCTTCACACCTTCACCTAATGCCCATACTAGGATGTAGGATAAGAATGCCATAGTGGGAATATATAAGTCCGGAGCGTTAACATCATCAACTGGCGTCGCATATATCTCATTTGCGGATGGGTCGGTGGCGGAAGGTTTCAATTGTCTTACCCATGATTTATTTCTATATGGAAACAAAATTAACATCAACTTTTTAAAAACATAGGAATTCGACACTTTGAAATAATATTTGATGTCTTCGTTTGAAACAAACTGCTGTAAATTATTCTGCATATATTGTTGTGATGCATTAAACGCACTCTGCGAAAACTGTAATCCCATTTGAGCTGCCGGGTCATTGAAAAAAGAGTTCAAAGGAGTACCATTGACTGCCCCATTCAAATAATTGCCATTTCCAACATTACCTTGTTGTTGACTGAACTGATTGCCACCAAATGGTGCTTGCTGCTGTGATTGATGTTGACTCTGTTGTGCATAATATGCGCCTTGTCCTTGTGAAGCTGATGAAGTTTGAGCAGCACCTTGTCCTTGATATGGGTTATACATTTATGGTATGGCTCAATTGATTCCCCAAAAAGAACAAACAGTTAATGCTAGTCTTATAGTCATCATAGATCAAATCTATTTTTGTAAGCTTGCGATCGAGAGAAATTTCCTATTTCCTCGGTTCAAAATTTGAGACGCGTCTCGTAGCATGAATTGGCCAATCGATAATTTTCCATAAAATTCATTTCATTTTTGATTGAGGTTGGCGTTACTTTAATATTTTCTTGATATAATCTACCTACAAGGAATCATAAAAACAAATAGCAAAATTATGTCTAGTCGAGGTGGCTTTAAGGGTTCTACTTCTGCTCGCTATGTGAAGAATACTCGTTCGAATGGTGTGAATAGACAACAAAATTATAACGATTTTTCTGGAAATAGTAATAGAAATAGATCAAAGAATACTGACGACTTTAGCAATACCAATGGCAGTGAAAATGATTTATTTGCAATTGAGAAAATGAACCACGTTAAAGAAATAGATAGAATCGATTCCATTTTTGATTTCAATAAGTTTGAATCAGGTCCTAAGAGGAAAGGTTGGCTGGTAAATATGCATCCTACTTTATTACAAGACCAAGAATCACACAACCAGTTATCCGGTGTCGATTATTATTTTCTAGATGAAGAAGGTGGATCTTTTAAGGTTTCATATCAGTATGCTCCTTATTTCTTTATTATGTGCCCCCCTGGGAAACAAAATGAACTGGAAGAATGGTTGAGAAAAACCTTGGATAATATTGTCAAATCGATTTCTCCATTGAAAAAGGAAGATCTAGAATTAGCCAATCACTTAACAGGTAAAAAAAGGACACTTTTAAAACTATCCTTTCATAATATAACCGATTTGTTAACTGCCAGAAGAATTTTACAGCCATTCATAACGAAAAACAAAGCAAATAAAGAATCGAATGATATTTATAAATCCACAGATTTGAATTATAATAGCATAAACAAGGAAAACATCGAAAATGATGATTTACTGATGGACGTGGATCCAGAAGATGAAAATGATTTCAAATATACTGACGCCTCTGAATTAGTGCTGGATATTAGAGAGTACGATGTTCCATACTATGTTAGAGTTTCAATTGATGAAAATATCAGAATTGGTAAATGGTATGACGTTGAAGTAAAATCAAACAAGGTAAGTTTAAAAGAAGATAAAGAAAAAATTGCTTTTGCCGATCCAGTCGTTCTTGCGTTCGATATTGAAACCACAAAAGCACCTTTAAAATTCCCAGATGCTTCTGTTGACCAAATTATGATGATTTCCTATATGATTGATGGTGATGGTTACCTAATTACGAATAGGTCTATTATTTCCGAAGATATTAACGATTTTGAGTACACCCCTAGACCTGAATATCCTGGTGAGTTTATGATTTTCAACGAAGTTGATGAAAAAGCACTCATAGAAAAGTTTTTTGAGCACATCAGAGAAGTTAAACCAACTGTCATTGCAACTTTCAATGGTGATTTTTTTGATTGGCCTTTTGTTGAGGCCAGAGCTGCTATTCATGGTCTAGACATGTTTAAAGAAATTGGTTTTGCAAAAGATCAAGAGGGAGAATATAAGTCAACATACTGTGCACATATGGATTGCTTTCGTTGGGTCAAACGTGACTCCTATCTACCTCAAGGTTCTCAAGGTTTGAAGGCCGTTACCACTGCAAAATTAGGCTATAATCCAACAGAACTAGATCCCGAGTTAATGACTCCTTATGCATATGAACATCCCCAATTACTGTCTGAATATTCAGTCTCTGACGCTGTTGCCACATATTACTTATATTACAAATACGTTCATCCGTTTATTTTCTCTCTTTGTACTATCATTCCATTGAATCCAGACGAAGTTTTGAGAAAAGGTACAGGTACCTTGTGTGAGATGTTGTTAATGGTTCAAGCGTATAATGAAAACATTTTATTGCCTAACAAACATATGGATCCGCCTGAGCGATTTTATAATGGCCACTTGCTAGAATCAGAAACTTATGTCGGAGGGCACGTTGAATCATTAGAAGCAGGTGTTTTTAGAGCAGACTTATCCACTGATTTTGTGATTGATCCTACTGCCGTTGATGAAGTTCTCGCTGATCTGAAATCTGCGTTAACATTTGCTGTTACTGTGGAAGGTGGAAAAAAAGTTGAAGATTGTACGAACTTTGATGAGGTTTATGAAGGAATCAAAAATCAATTGTTGTCTTTGAAAGATAATGTCAAAAGACATGAAAACCCATTGATCTATCACATTGATGTGGCCTCAATGTATCCAAATATTATGACAACTAATCGTTTACAACCTGATTCGATGAAATCTGAAGAAGACTGTGCTTCATGTGATTTCAATCGACCGGGCAAAAAATGTGATAGGAGATTGACTTGGGCTTGGAGAGGTGAATATTATCCAGCAGACACCAGTGATTATAATATGATCAAAAATGCCGTCAGTAATGAAATTTTCCCCCCAAAATACCCGAATGGGCCTAGGAGAAAATTTGATGAATTGCCCTATGCTGACCAAGTTGCTCACATAAAAAAGAAAATTTCTGATTACTCAAGAAAAGTTTACCATAGAATCAAATCTACTGAAACTGTAGAAAGAGAGGCAATTGTTTGTCAAAGAGAAAATCCGTTTTATGTCAATACCGTCAGAAATTTCCGTGATAGACGTTATGATTTCAAAGGGTTAGCAAAAGTCTGGAAGGGAAAAATCAAATCGATTGATTCAGATGACAAACATGCTATTGATGAGGCCAAAAAAATGGTTGTTTTGTATGATTCCCTTCAATTAGCACATAAAGTTATTTTAAATTCGTTCTATGGTTATGTTATGCGTAAAGGTTCTAGATGGTATTCGATGGAAATGGCCGGTATCACATGTTTAACCGGAGCAACGATTATTCAAATGGCCAGACAATTAGTTCAAAGATTTGGTAGACCCCTAGAAATTGATACCGATGGTATTTGGTGTATTTTACCTTCTAGTTTCCCGGAAGATTACGAGTTCAAGTTCTCGAACGGCAAAACCTTTGGAGGATCTTATCCATGTTCCATGGTGAATTATTTGGTTCATCAAAAATTTACAAATACCCAGTATCAAACACTCATTAATCCAGAGAAGTTTAAGTACGAAATTCAAAATGATAACTCCATTTTTTTTGAAATTGATGGACCGTATAAAGCTATGATTTTACCGACCTCTAAAGAAGAGGGAAAAGGTTTAAAGAAAAGATATGCAGTTTTCAATTTTGATGGATCTCTTGCCGAATTAAAAGGGTTTGAACTTAAAAGAAGAGGTGAATTACAATTAATCAAAAATTTTCAGTCTGATATTTTCAAATTATTCTTAGAAGGGAAAACATTAGAAGAATGTTATCAAACTGTTGCGAATGTTGCTAATAGATGGCTGGATGTGCTTGATAGTAAAGGTAAGATGTTGGAAGATGAAGATTTAATTGAATTGATTTGTGAAAATAGAAGTATGTCTAAAAAACTTGAGGAATATGGCAACCAGAAATCAACGTCAATTACCACAGCAAAAAGATTGGGAGAGTTCTTGGGTGAGGAAATGGTGAAGGATGCCGGTTTAGCGTGTAAGTATATTATTGCACAAAAACCTTTGGGTAGTCCGGTTACCGAACGTGCTATTCCTACCACAATTTTCTCATCAGAAATCGATGTAAAGTCCAAATATTTGCGTAGATGGTTACGTGATCCTTCATTAACCAATTTTGATCCAAGAACAATTATTGATTGGGAATATTACAGAGAACGTTTAGCATCCGTTGTCCAAAAAATTATTACAATTCCAGCAGCATTACAAGGTGTTAGAAACCCCGTTCCAAGAGTTTCACATCCTGATTGGCTGCAAAAGAAAATAGCTATCAGTGACGATAAGATGAAACAATCTTCTCTTAATTCTTTTTTCAAATCAGCACCTAAAGGATCGAAAGTTGTTTTACCACCTTCTGATATTGAAGATATCGGATCAACGATCGTTCCACATGGTCATAAAATTGCTAAAGTCACTTCGAGAAAAAGAGGACTGAAAAATCATTCCGAAGTATCAGAGGATGCCGATGAGGAGCTTATTTTGAGAAATAAAATGCCTGATCCTTTGATTAATTATGAAGCGTTCTTAAAATATCAAAAAATTAAATGGAAAGTACAAGCAAAGGAAAGAGAGAGAAGAGAGAAAATCTTTGGCAGAAGTGGATCAACTTCAAGCTCCTCTTTTGCAATGAACAAAATGATTAAAAATCAAGCAGAATCATATCTGAATTCCTTTTGGCAGGTCATTGAATATAAACATGATCCTTTGCATCCCGGTAAATTAAAAACTTTTATTCTAATTAATGGTAAGTTACAGTCCATTCATATTCAAATTCCTAAAAAGATATACTTGAATTTCAAAAAAGATAAACCATTTCCAAAAGATGCAATCGATTTTTGTGAAGTTACAAAGACAAATAGCACTTTACCCAATGGTGCCGGACATGGAAAAACAGTTTATAAATTGGTCATGCCACAGCATATATATGAAGAAGAGACTAAAAGGTCAGATAGCATTTTGAACAGTACTGATATAGAAGGAATCTATGAGTCGCATATTAATGTTGCCGAAAGAGCGATCATAGATCTTGGTTCCTGTGTCAAATTTGATGATTCTAAAGCTAGAAATTTAATGAAATCAATGGAAAAAGGTTTTGATCAAATTGATCTGAAAAGATTACCAACGGATGGTTATTTATCAAGATTTTCCATGGGAGTTCTCTATCTCTTACACATTGTTTCAAATTCATATGAAGTTTTCACTTTATTCAACAATGCAGATAAAACAGCTTTTGTCTACATTTTAAAACCTTCTTCAAGTGCCCAGCAGTTTTCCTCAAATTTTGACAGCATTTATAACGAGCTGTACAACGAAAAGAAGGAAATTGTTGATAAACTTTACAATATAATAGATTACAGTGAAGAGATTCTATTTGATATCCAGTATTTTACCGATGTTTCCAAAATCTTTAAAAAGCTAAATGCAAGATTAACAAATATTACTGCAAATTCGGCATCTAAAATGATTCTAGTAATACAATCACACATAGCAGCAAAACTGAAAAAAATGTTTAAAGTTTCTATTGACATACCTACAATTAATATGAATATCTCAGAGGTTCAAGTCCAAGCACTAACATGGCATTCCGTTATTGTCAAAAGGATTATGAATCACTTTTTGTCATTATCATCTTGGCTGAAAAAATTGATACAATTATCCAAATATACCAATGTTCCATTATGTAATTTGAATGTGGATAATATTGGTTATTTAATAGATATAAACTATTCAAGAAAATTGATTGATAACAACATCATTTTATGGTGGTCTCCAAACGCAACACCTGATTATGGCGGATTTGAGAAGAACAATTTTTTTGCGGCCATTGATGAATCTTCAAAGTTTCCTGTGTTTAACAAACCTGAAATTTACGAATCTGTTTGTTTGGAGATTGGTGTCAATAATTTGACCGTCAATACGATTTTATCTTCTGCTTTGATTAATGAAGCAGAAGGTGTTTTTATTTCAGAAAATGGCGACAATCAGAATTCAACATTTGCAGATAATAGTTTTTCAGGCCCTGCATTATCCGTTTTGAGAGGTATGATACAGTCATGGTGGGACGACGCAATTAAAGACATCGGAGAAGCCGATGCGTTGATCAGTTCATTTTTAAAATGGTGTTCAAGTCCAACCTCCTTATTATATGACACATCTTTGCATTATCATATTCATAACTTGACTAAAAAATCGATGGTTCAGCTGTTAAGTGAGTTCAAGCGACTCGGATCTTCGATTGTCTTTGCAGACAGAAATAAAATTATTGTAAAAACAAATAAAACAATTGTTGAAAATTCTTATGCTTATGGACAATATTTGATTTCAAGTGTAAGATCAAAACCTCTCTTCAATTTATTAGAGCTATCAGTTATTAGATATTGGGATTTGCTCATATGGATGGATAAATACAATTTTGCCGGAAGTTTCACATGGGAAATCCAAGACACTTCTTTTGAACCTATTGAAGATGAAAATGGCATTCTAACCTCGAACCACACAAAACTAGAGTATGTTTCCAAATGGCAAATTAAGCATTACTTACCGATCATTTTACACGAAGAATTTGAGGAATGGGTTATTATGATTCTAGATGCTGTTATACAGGATAGAAAAAGAAGGTATGGACAAAATGGCAAAGGTGAAGGAGATTCATCCCAAAAAAGAGCAACTCAAATAACTCAAATTTTAATGCAGCAAAAGAAAGAAGAAGATGTAGATATTGGAAAAATTGATAAGGAAGGATTATGTACTCATTTCCGTAAACCATTACTGAAAAGAATTAATACTTTGATAAAGAAGCAAACTGATTTCATGCGTGATCTCGAAATGGCAAAAGAATATGAATTTCCTCTTTTAGCAGGTTCTCATTTGAAGTTGACAAACCCAACACTGGAATTGGTGAAATATCTTTGTCAAATTTTATCGTTATCTAAGAAAAGAAACATTGAAGTAAGAATGCTGAGAAGAGACTTATTGAAATTATTTGGTATAATGGAATTCAGTGATGAGGGTATATTTAAAAATCCTTCAACCTCTTTGGTTGTATCAGAAATAATATGTGACAAATGCTATCAAATAAGAGATATTGATTTATGTAAAGATGATGAATCTATTTTATGGAAGTGTTCAAATTGCGAAAAGGACTATAATAAGCTGATTATTGAGGAACAGTTGCTTTTTGAATTCAACAAAATATTAGCCCAATATTTCATTCAAGATTTTAAATGTGATAAATGTGGTGAAATGAGAAGTGATGAACTCTCTTCATATTGTCAATGTTCAGGTAATTGGATCAATACCATTAATGCCAAAGATATTGAAGGTAAGTTCAAGATTTATTTGAATGTTGCAGATGCTTATCAATTTGATCTTTTGAGGCAAACAGTGGCTGATGTTTTATAGATTTTGTATTATTATAAACTATACATAAATTAGTTAGATATTTTATTCAAGAAAATGCATCGAGTATATTTTAGTATCTTTCCTTTAATCTTGAAGCAATCGTTCTCAAGTTACCATAAACTTTACCTGGTGGACTACCCAAAATTAAGCTCATTACAGCTTCTCTTGCCATCTTGATATGAGTGAAACCACCTAGAATGTGAATTTTGGAATCAGCTAAAACAATTCTAGTTCTAGTTGCGTTTTCAATTGCAAATTTGGTTCTACCGTCTTTACCTGCGATACGACCAATTGCACGAGAAAGATGATCACCTTGTAAAGTTTTAACATCTTTAATTTCAAAAGATTCAATATATAAGTCATCTAATCTTAATAAAGCAATTGCATCATCTATATCAAAACCAAGGGAAAAAGCTTTAATAAAATCAGCTCCTTTCTGTAATGCACCTGGATCAGTAGTCTTTTTACAAGATCTCAATTCAACGGCTTTACTCTTTAAGTTCATTCTGACTTGTAATTTTAAATATTCAACGAGAGGTGGGTATATTTTAGCCCAAGCTCCCTTTAATGGAGCCATTCTGTGTGGAGGAATTGGGACTTTTCGAGATTCTAATTTGACTTTAGAACCAGAATCTGCTTGTGATTGGAATTTTGGTTTTCCCGTTTCGTCCAGCACCAAACCTGCAGATGGCTGTATTATTTCCGAAGAACCTGCTGTTTGTTCTTCATTTGCTTCTTGTATGTTATCGATGTTGGTATCAATCATTATATCGTCATCATTGCTAGTAGTATTTATAGCAGGAGTTGTTTTAATGATGGAATCTGAGGCAGTTGGTTCCTTTCTTGCAGCAGTTGGAGCAGCCATAACTGGTTAAGTTTTTGATCAAGTAAATAAAAATATTTAATTGTACTTCACAACTATTGCAGTAGAAAAAATAAATTCAAAAATTTCAAATCAAAAAAGGAAAAAAAAAAGTCAAACGAAATGAATGAAATTTTTTTTATCATCAAAAAATGTAAAAATGTAAAAAATGTAAAATTCAAAAATGCAAAAATGTAAAAAAGAGAAAAGGAGGAAAAAAAAAGTGATATCGACGCGCCGATCGGGTGTGAAGAATCTATCTACTCTCTATGATAATGTCATATATCTTCAATGTGAGAGAGATGGATGGATTTAGTTTTTTTTTTTTTGTGGGATTAAGGCCTGAGGGATACCAGTAAATATACCTGCTGTTGATTTAACATAGTTATTAGTGCTTGACTGTTAACTTGCTCTCATTTTCATAATGCTGTTCATACGATCTAATGGGCTGAAGACGATCAGATCATTCACTTTTTCAAGGAATAATTTTCTCAAGGCTTCAAACTGTCGATGGCTGGGTGTGAAATTTCAATCCACGATACATACAGGCGACAATACCAATGAAGTGAAATTCGGTGATGGAGGATTTACAGCCAATAAGTTATTTGAATCAAGGATAGAACAATTGGAAAAAATCGTATCAGAAGGATATTTGAACCAAAATGAATCAACAGATTCAAGTGAAAAATTTCATGAACTCTACGAATCAATTGAAGCTTTCCAAAAATCCATTTACGATTTCAATAAAATTTCTCCCGAAAATAATACGTTTATCAAAAGATCGAATCTTTTGATTTCCAAACTGTTGACGGATAAGAAAACCGAGTTTGATGAAACTTTATTGAAGTCATTATTTGTGAAACAACCTTTATTTCCAACTTTGAAAACCATCATCAATTCATATTATTCAAAGGATAAATCTCTGCACATAAGATCAGATATATCTATGATACCATTCAGAAAATTAATTTGGGATGCTCAATTCCAAAATGCTTTGGATTACGTAGAATTGACAAATGGAAATGACAGATACATAAATTTCAAAAAATCAAAAATGATTTCCATCTTTAAATATTTCGGAGGTTCAACGATTGGACTCATTGCAACTTTGCATGCTATGGTGACGATTTTTTATCCTAATTTGATTGATGCCGGCGCAGGTGGTACGGCTTTTGGTATTTATGGTATTTATGCATGTATTGTAACATACATTGTAAATTGTGGATTTCTTGCAGGATTGGCCTTTTCTTCCAAGGGTTTGGAAAACGGTAATTTAATGTTTAAACAGTCGACAATGCCTCATGATTGGTATTTGAAAGTTGATCAAATGAAGATGTGCTCCAAAATTGTTGAAGCGGATGCAGAAATCAACGGTTTAGACGGGTTTGCAACAAGAGACGTCGTTAGTAGAATCCAAAAGATGGGATTTGAAGTTAATGAGCCTGAAAAAGAAGTTATTTTGAGACAATATTGGTATTCTTCAGGTGAAGGATTCAAATGGGTTGAGCCGGATATTGATCCCGCTGAAGTTGAATGGTGGAAACATTTGGATGATATTGGAGTCAAGAAAGTTTGGGATCAGGATTACTCTAAGATTGAAGAGACTTCAGCCGATGCCTCAAATGAAACGGTGGATGGTGATAATGATCCAGAATTACTCATACCAGGAAACAAAAATTAACCTGTATATATATAATAGATACGACAATATAGTGCTAGGACTTTAAAAAGGACTTTAAAAAGGCCGATGTATAAACTACAAACATAAGTTATGTAAAACCCTATATGACGCACCTGTGGAGTATAGCATTTGAAGAATCAAAATGTCATCAAACAAGAATAAAGTTTGGTCCATAAGTAGTAAATGTGTTTACACATATCAATGTAACATAAATACTTTTAGTGTTTATTAATTATCAGTCTGTGAGAGACGTCTATTGTCTTGTATAAGGTGTTATACTTGTACCTTTGGGGTACCACTCGAGCCTCTCTAAAGAAACTATATAAAGGATTCTACATAAAGGTAAGTGGGATGAGATGAGTATTTATAGTAGCGCGCTGTACGAGCTGCTATTTAGACTAACAATAGTAAGCTGTAAGTCACTTATGTTACAATCAACTATAAGTTTTGAAATCAAAAAATGATTTTTTTTTGGTTCATATAAGTAGATTTATAGAAAAAGTATCTAGAAAAAAAAAGACGTACACCCCGAAACACCACCAAGCTATATAAAAAAAAAGAGTCAAAATAATAATAATAACAATAATAAAAAAAGAAAAGGTAAACAGAGAAATAAAGAGATTTAACAATTGTTGATTTGAATCATGAGAGGATATTGAATTCACACTTCAAAACATATGATAAATGAAGGATATTTGAAGTTGCAAAACTTCTGAAATCATCGAAGCACCTGCTTAATCACTAATGCATCGTTAAATTAATTGGTAGTTGATCATTACCACTTTCATCTCTTAACTTCTGAGCTCTTTGCTTGTTCAAAGATTTACCCCTTTGCCAAAATTTTAAAACGTAGTCAAAAAATTGGTCATCTTCATCCCTGAAAGCATCCAAAACCTGCTCAATAGTCTTTTTCAATTCGACATCATTTCTAGCTAATCCATGTAAAATATTCAAATATTTATCGACAGATTTATTTTTGGAAGAATCACTTGAGGATGCCAAAAATGCATTAAATCCTGGCAGAGAAGATGCCAGATTTGATACAGATGTCGCATGAAAAATATTATTAGCGTTATTCGTTGATGTGAATCGAGGTATAGGTTTCAAGTTTGCGGTGTTGATAATATTGTTATTAACTGTTAATGAGCTATCTTTGTTTTTATTGATGGTTGTTATTGGAGTTGCCAAAAGCGATCCGTTAACATATTGGTCACTCACCAGTTTATTCAAATCGTTGAAACTGTATAAATTTTTAATGCCATCATTAATTTTTTTATTATTTGATAAGAACCCTAAATCATTTAAATCCAAGTTGAAGAACCCCTTTTGTGCACTCAAATGGCACAACTCATCGAGCTTTTCGAAAATTCGTTCCCTCTTGTCAAACTTCTCTAGTCTTTCTAAAAGTTTGATTGATGCCGGGTCATTTGCTGCGCTGAAGCTTGCAAGCCTGAGCTGCTGTTTAGTGAGTCCAAAAAGCTTAATTGAGCTCGTCAAATTTTTAGTAGTCGGATGGGCGAATCTGAACATCATGCTGGGGAATGATAAGATAATAGTCGTATATTGCAGTAAAAATATGTGAAAGTAGGAAAAACACCTCGCCGTTGGTGATATGCGTCAAGCGTGGGTCCAAAGAGAAGAGAAGGGTGTGAAGGTTACAACGCAGATAACTGTCAAAAAAATAAATAAGCCTGGGAGGCAAATCAGCAATGACATATTTATTTTATTGCTCGGTGTCTGATATAAATAAATAAACATGGGAAAGATAAGAGGGGATTAATGGCGACTATCGACTAACATAGCTTGAGACGATAGTCCATATTGGATTGATATCGGCGATACCAACGGCCGAGAGTGTGGCATGGTTTAGAGATTACACGATTAACGCACCTCTGTGGTTTCCTCGATAGTTATCTTATCTTCCCCTCGGAGAATAAGAAGAGGTTGGTTTTATTAATTTTGCTTTTCTTTGCTATCTCCCCCATAAATAGTTCTTTTTCCTTGGTCAATCTAAGTAATGGGACAAACCGCCTCTAAAACCAAACTTCCAGTCTACGTGTCTGCCACTCCTTCTAATGATGAAGATGATGAGTTAATTTACAAGTTACAATCTTTATTGACAGATGAAGGTAGTGCTAATGAGAAAGCCGAAGAAAAAGGCAAGAATCCAATCAATTCTTCGAACATCCAGTCTTGGAATGAAGAAATTTTATCCGATCCAACCAAATCACTTGCATTGAATTGTTTAGTCGGAAACGACATAGATAAAATTATTGCCAACCCCAAATCCATGAGTAAGAACAATATTGATTTGTTCAATTGTCTTGTGAAATTTGAAGGTGCTCCAATTACAAACCAGAAATCATCAGGAAGATGTTGGATTTTTGCTTCCACCAATGTTTTCAAAGAATTTATCAAAGATAAATTCAATTTAGATTCTTTTGAGTTTTCACAAAACTACTTATTCTTCTATGATAAATTGGAAAAATGTAACTGGTTTCTTAATAGAATTTTAGAATCTTATGAAGAAGAAATTGATTCTAGACTTATCCAATTTTTATTGCAACTACCTGAAAATGATGGTGGCCAATGGGATATGCTAGTTAATTTAGTCAATACTTATGGTTTGGTTCCAAAATCAGTATATCCAGATTCTGCATCATCTCTCAACTCTTCAAGATTGAACTACTTGATTAACAACAAACTGAGAGAATTTGCAATAATTTTGCGGAATTTGAAAAATGAAGAGGTTTCAAATGCCGAAAAAGAAGTGTCTTCAAAGATTCCTTCGGTCAAAAAATCCATGATGAAAGAATTTCATACCATTTTATCTTTAACTTTGGGTATTCCTCCAAGTCCATCCGATCCTATTGCTTGGGAGTTTAAAGATAAATATGGAAACTTCCACAAGATTGATACTACACCATTAGGATTTTATAATGACATTTTACCTTTTGATGCCAACGAGCATTTTTCACTTATCAACGATCCAAGAAACTCAGAAGGCTTGTACACGGTTGATAAATTAGGAAACATTGAAGGCGGTAAACAAATTGAATATGTCAATACTTCCATTGAAAATTTAAAACAAGCCGCTATCAAGATGATAAAAGCCAACGTTCCGGTTTTTTTTGGATCTGACGTTGGTAAGTTTATGGATACTAGTAGAGGATTATTGGATGTGGAATCTTGGGACTATTCTCAAGCTTTTGGTGTTAGCATGAATTTGACTAAAAAACAGAGACTATTATCAGGATCTTCTCAAATGACTCATGCAATGGTATTGACTGGTGTCCATCTAATCGATGGAAAACCAGTTAGATGGAAGGTTGAAAACTCTTGGGGCGAATACGGAGAACATAAGGGATATTTTGTGATGTCTGATAAGTGGTTTGATGAATACGTTCTTCAAGTCGTTACAAATCCTTCATTTGCCCAAAAAAAGCTGGTTGATATTTGGAACTCTAAAGAGTTTAAGGTGTTGCCATATTATGATCCAATGGGTGCTCTAGCCTAAGACTAGTTTACCAGTTTTATTTTTTTTTAGATTCATTTTTCATTCCTATTATTATTAAGTATATATAATTGATCTATATGTAGCATGTGTTACAAAAATCCGTACTAAGTTATCCAAACTATAAGCAAACTATTTATGCATACCAATCGCTTTTTTAAACTTTTCCTTCTTACCCATTTTTTTAGGTTCGGATGCATTTTGAATGTAACTAGGTCGATAACTGTCTAAACTGCTTAAGCTATTACGATGAGTTCCAATATTGTTATTATCATCTTTATCTAGGGTATTTTTTGTATTATGGGTATTATTGGTATTATCATTACTGTCCGATACATTATCATGGTCAAAAGCGTCTGAAATCTTCCAATCCACACCAATGGTCGACCAAATATTATTTGAGATATCCTTTGGAAGTTTACGACCGTATAAACATTGATCAATCAACCACATCCCAACAATAAATTCATCACTGGTTAATGTGCCATCATCAAACAATGATTTATCAAATTCATTCTCATCATTGCCTCTTTCGGGTCTATCTGTATTTTCGGTAACTTCTCCACTGTTTAAGCCATTTCCAGTGTCTGTTACTGTTTTGACACTGTATTCATTATCAGCTCCCTGACCGGTGTGCAAATCGGATTTGGATTTAAGCCAACTTCTTTTCCTATTTTCTAATAGCAGCTCCCATATCCTTCCTAAAGTTTCATTATCTAATTTTGATCGGCGCCAGATTTCATGAACGATAATGCCATGAATCCTTTCATTGGGATTGGAGTAGGTATTAACAAATCCGTCCAAATTAGTGCCATCAAACTCTGATTTTATTCTACTATCAAGATGAATATATATACCTTTATTAGCTGCAAAAACACCCTCATAACGTTTTCGTTCATCTGCAGTGATATGATTAAGATTGTTTTTATCATGGCTTTTCCATGGTTTGTCTTCGTTGAATGATTTCTTTCTGCTTCTGCGAAAACCAGATCGACCCTTTTTATCATCTTTTCGTAATGTAGAAATAAAAACTAGTTGCTGCGAATTGGTTCCAAGACCTGAACTTGGATCTTGCAGCTGCTGCGATGGAATGGTCGACGATGTTCTTGATTTTTCATTCATAAATGACCCCGATCTGGATTTATCCATCATGAATGAATGAGCCCTTGATTTGTCTCCCAAAAAAGAAGGAGCTCTTGATTTTTCCCCCGGAAACGAAGTCCGCTTCGGTCTGTCAGATCCAACAAACGATGATGCGACAGACAAAGTAGACCTATTAGCAGAGGTGTGTATCTGATCCTGTGAAAATGAATTCGGTAATAAAGTGGTCGAATCAGAATACCCCGAATGGTTATTCGTGTAGAACTGAGGAACTGGATGGGGATTTGAAACGTTGGGAGATGAGGACTGCGGCTTTACTGGTACTTGATATTGCGGGAGTCTAAAACTACCATTCAATTTCACACTTTTCAATGAATCTCTTTTCTGATTATTCACGTTGATGGATTCATATTCTGAGTTGATTGAAGATGTATCAGTATAATTCGAGCGAGTGTCATTGTCAGTAGCTTGATCTTCGGTAAGTGCGACCAGTAATTGTGGCGGGGGTTTTCTACTAGTTTTTGTGTTACCAGTAGGAGTAGCTTCTGCCTTTGGCTGTAATAGATTCAAGTTACTATCATAATTTTTGATTTCCTTGTATTTTTGGTTTTCCGTGGGAGAGTTGGTATATGGGTTGGTGTTGCCGGTTGAGGACTGAGGAGGGAGCCTCAGCATTGGAGAAATTGGGAATGACTCAACCTGCTGTTTTGGTGAGGCGCCACTATCGGAATTATATGGTATTTTGGGGGATTTTGCTATTATGGATGGTGCCGGGGATTTTTTGGTGCATACATTTAGTGGCTTTTTTAATGTAGTTGTTCTCTGAGATGGTCTGCGCAAAATATTAGGGGATGGTGAGTTGGATGTAATAGAAGATGGTTTAGTTTTAGCAATTGAAGTTGCTGCAGCCAAAGCTGCCGATGACGAATTTTCATTGATATTATTCCAGACATTATTTGAGTTCCTTTTCTGGGTTTTAAGCCCTGATAAGTCCATTTGATAATCTATCACAGAAGCAGCATATCTAGCATTATTTCGGCTACCTAATCTTTGTAGTCCGGTATTGGCTCTGTTTAGTGGAGCCTTTGTGGAAGACAAACTGTAGATTGAAGCGGCACTTGAATTGCTGACTGGCCCAAGATTATAAGACTGTTGTGGTTTTTTATGATCTGTTGAATTCAGCAATTGTTGTTTATCAACCATCATTCTTTGGGCAGCTATTTTGGCAGCCGAACTACTCTCCGTCGGGTTCATTGCGGGTCTATAACATTCAACTGGTGAAAGAAAAGGTTATAATTAGCACATCAGACTTGTATCAGCTCAAGCATCAATTTGAATTCATGAAGCGCTATCGTAAAAAATGTGGCGCATAAAATTATTGTGAGTATTTTGGAATGTTGTAATGTATACGTAAGTATTCATCACTGTTCCACAAAAGCAAACAAAAGTTCTCAACTGTTTTAAATCTTTATAATCAAAAGTGTTTGTTTGCCTTGCTCTAGATGGTGGATGTCAAATTTTTTTATTTATAAGTCTGTTCAGACGTTTACATGTGCTGTGTACCTGCCTTATTGTCTTATTGTGGTTTTTCTAAGAGTCTCAGATTCAACAACATAATGCGCCACATGAAAAGTCTTTTTTTCCGTCTAAAAATATGAAAAAAGAAAAAAAACTTTTCATGTTTTTTTTTTTTTATTCTTATTGCTGTTTTAGATACATCTTTTTTCTTTGAAATATTATCTTCTACCTGTTTATTCTAGTCATTGATCAGTGATCTATCTAAAATGAGTGATAAATCTGAATACGCTACCGACAAAAAGACACTTCCGTTCTCGGAACAACATTATTTCTCCTCCTATGACCATTTTGGTATCCATGAGGAGATGTTGAAAGACAGAGTTAGAACCTTAGCTTACAGAAATGCAATCATGAAAAACAAACATTTATTCAAGGACAAGATCGTTTTAGATGTTGGTTGTGGTACTGGTGTTTTATCTATGTTTGCTGCTCAAGCCGGTGCAAAACATGTTTTAGCCGTCGATATGTCTAATATTATTGAAATGGCACAAAAAGTTGTCGATTTGAATGGTTTTAGTGACAAAATTACCTTGTTCAGAGGAAAATTAGAAGATGTCAAATTACCATATGATAAAGTCGATATCATTATCAGTGAATGGATGGGTTATTTCTTATTATACGAGTCCATGTTAGATACTGTTTTAGTTGCAAGAGATTTATACTTGAAGGAAGGTGGTTTAATTTTCCCTGATAAGGCCAGTATCCATGTTGCAATGATTGAAGATGAAGAATATAAAAACGAAAAAATTCATTTCTGGGAAGACTCCATGCAATTATATGGTTTTGATTATTCACCATTTGTCAAAGTTGCAATGTCTGAACCCTTAGTTGACACAGTTGACAATGGCGCAGTTGTTACAAGTCATTATAAATTGATTGAATTTGATTTAAATACTGTCAAAATTGAAGATTTGGCATTTCAAAAATCATTTAAGTTGAAGGCAACCAGAGATGATAACGTTCATGCTCTATTGGCTTGGTTTGATTGTGATTTCCCATCAGACAAGGAAGAAAATATTGTAACTTTACCAACCGGTGCACATAATCAGTATACTCACTGGAAGCAAACCGTCTTTTACTTAACTCAAGTGTTAGATGTGAAGAAGGGTGAAGAAATTACTGGTACCCTTGCATCTAGACCAAATGAGTTCAATAATAGAGAATTAGATATTGAGCTTGAATGGGATTTCAAAGCAAGTGGCGATGATGATTCTCGTGCTACTAAGGGTAAGCACAACTATTTCTTACGTTAAAAGAGAAATTCAATTTTTTTGTAGAAATATCGTATATCATACTGCTAATGTGTAATCTTTATACTATGTAACAAAACGAGCTTAGAAAACATTATAGGAACAGAGCAAAAACATGAAAGAAGGAGGAGAAGAGTCAGAACTTGTGGAAGCAAAACAAAAAAAAAAAAGCAAAAAAACACTCAAGCAACAGCATTTCAGGAAAACATATTTTATATGTAGGAGCAGGTTTCATTCAAATAGAACAGGATGAGTCTATTAGTACACGAAATTTTATTTTACGACGCTTTTTTTGAACGGCTGAGTTAGATGAATTGGGTTAATAAGGGTAAAACTTATTTGGTGAAGTTGTAAATATATGAATTGTGAAATGATATGTATGAAATTTTACAGCTGGTATGAAAATTGAATGCATAATACACGGCCTAACAAGCCAAAGCTATCATATTCCCGGTAGTATCGCGGTCAAGTTTGGCGTACCTCATGAGTAGAAGGGATATTGATCTGCATAAAAATTTAAAGATCTGCCACTCCTTCATGGTTTTTCCCCTGAAATAGGTCTGTCTTATTGTTCGTTTGTTACGTAGTTTTATAGCGATGATTGAGAACTTTTTCAAATTACGAGAACCGATTTTTTAGGACCGATGTCTTAAAAGTAGTAAAAAAAACTTTATGTTTCCTGATCACCTACAACTGTATGCTAAAATTTGTTCAGTTTAATTTAGCTATGGAAATTGTATAATACTGTAGTAACACAGTGTAGTTTTATAACCAATTCAGCTTGCAAAGAAAACAATAAAGAGAAATATAACTCACGGAAGTAATTCAGTTAAATTGCACTCTGGCTAAAACGTTCTGTCTTGATTTTTTAAATACCAATTCTGCCAATAGAACACTATACTTTCGGATTGTGTTCAACATTAACTTATCTTTTGTTTTCGAAAGCCGCATAAAGAAGCTTTTTTAATCGAAAGCGGTGAAGTATCTAGAATTATGTTGTTTTAAAAAGCTACATTTGGGAATATAGAGAGAGGGCGAGGGAAGCTAAATGGGAATGAATCTCTGATTCAAAGCAAAAAAAAAAATAAAAGAGAGCATAAATTGGCAGTGAAGATGTAGTTATTATTAGGTTCCAGCCAATAATAAACATCTAAACTTAAAACAAGCATATTATAGCTTTATGAAATTGACTGTTCCAAAATCAATTAATAAACTATTATATGTTTTTGTGGAATTATTCGAAGGGGATACCTTTCAGGGTTTCGTCATTTTTAGGACGGTGCACATTTGCAGTAAACATTATACCTTCTCCGTTATCAAAATCGTAATTTCCCAAAGGACTATAATTACAGATAACATAATATCCATAATATGGACTGCAATATTTGTAGCCACATCCAAGCTCAATCGAGTCGGCCCACACTACTTGAGTGAAATGCCCAGTGGAATCTTGAAAAAAAGGATATGACCAATTGTAATTGGAAATTTCATTGAACCATCCAACAACTGGAGCCACCGTCTCCAAATCATAACCAATTGAAAGATTTTCACCCAAATAATTTCCGTTATATCTCATATTAGAACCCGTGAATTTACCATCACATGGATACTTATCTGCAAAAGCTTGAGACATATCAGCAATTTCTTGATTCCATGTCATTGGAGGAGTATTTTGCATCAAGCTTCTGACATAATTGTGCTTCTCTAAATATGGAATTTTCATATCATACGTAGCGGAAGGTTGTTGTGAAGAGGTGGAGCTCGAAGATAGGCTTGATGAAGAATCTGAAGATGAAATCGCTGAGGAAGTTGATGATGTAGATGATGTAGACGATGTATATGATGTAGATGATATTAACAAAGTTCGTTGAGTAGCTGCCAACTCCTGAGTTGATGCCATTAAAGTCGGTTGTGTTGTTGAAACCATAGAAAGAGATGATGATTCAAAGGCCATACCTGAACTTTTCAGAATTCTCTCAGTAAAAGTAGTTGGAAGTCCTGTTTCGAGCAGTGCAACATAGGATGATGTGCTGTGTACTACTGCGGTAGAAGAAGTTATCGAATCGACTGAAAAACCATTTGAAGTTGATGATAACATTTTTGAAGTAACTTTCACATCAGCGGCAAAAGGAACTCTTGTCGTCATATATTTTGTAACCGTAATATCGTTACACGCATCAATTGAAGATACAGCTTCTGCTGTTTTCAATGTCACCAAAAATGTAACTAGCACTAATATTTTCATGATCAATAGCATAGTTTTTTCAATTATTTTTTACTTGGTCTAGGAAAAGCTATGTTGCAAAGCTGTTACTGATCCAGAAAATGAGGGTATTGCTTTACATTTAAATAGCAATATTTGAAATTGGGTATGGTCTTGAAAAACTCCATCATCATGATGGCATAATGCCTAACCAAATATGGGCATCATATTCTCCGCTTGAATTAGACCCGAGTCAACTTCCTTTCCCTGCAAAGGAACTTAAACTAGTTGTTTATTATTTTAAGTAAGAATGAGATCACCTCACCAGCCCAAACTTCTTATAGGATCAACTTATAAGTTGAAATCTATTTTCTATGTTGTTATAGCACTGATTTGTAGTTGCAACACTTAACAATAACAAAAGCATCTTCTGGTATTTCTGTGCTTGATTGCTACACTGAGCAATGTTCAATTGTGCTTGTTCATTCAGTAGGCAGCTAGGCTTTAACTTTTAGTCTCAGCAGATCAATGGTTTAGTTGATGGCTTACTGACATAGAAATGGGCAATTAGTTCATAAGATTCACCATAAATTAGGGCTCCGGTGGGAATTTTAAATAATATAAACCCAATTTGACAGATATTTCATGGTGATATTATTAAAAAATTATGTCCGGACACAAATGTCTTTGTAATCATTTAGTATGCGCTAAGTTGAACAAATTCTTATTCTGATAAAGAAAATAGAGCAAGTATCTTCAAGCTAAAAAGTATTTCCCAAATATTCCTTTTCCTAATTGAATGCGTTCACGCACAGTGTGCTATGATGAGAAACAAATATTAATATCATCATGGATTAAAAACCCCAAATTTGAATAGTTCAGTAGGTGAGAATTGTATAAGAATTATTTTTCTTTTTAATAAAAGCTGAATTGAGAAACGCATTTATGTCTGCCCTATTGGCATTGCGAAAATATAAGTTGACGTCAGTCATGAACTCCTTTGAATTAACCAAAGTAGGTGCAAGTCCCATAAGAATGAATAAGTCCCTCATAAACCTTGGTGGAATAGTTAGAAAATACTAAATCTTTTGAGGGCGTAAAAACAAACGTGGTTGAAACTATAATATTTATAACAGGTCTAGTATACAGGGAGAATATAGAGAAGGGAAAAGGGTTAAAAAGGGAAATAAGAGGGAGGGGAGGGAGCTGTATTTTTTTTTTTTTGTTCCGTAGTTTTTTGTTGAAAAGGGAGTGATTTAAACTGCTGAATTAATTAATGTGTTCCAAACATTAAAAAACTTAGAAGTTAAATTGAAAGAGAATGAGACTGAAAAAAACCCCAATGTCTTACTAAAGTGTTCCAGAGTTTAATAAAAGTTTCAAGGGATTTTAAAGCTTTAGTAAGGAATACCGTCAAGAGTAGAGTCACTGATAGGCTCGTGGACATTTGCAACAAACAAGGTGTCTACATTACCGACATATTCCACGTTACCTGGGGGACTGTAGTTACAAATGACATAATTTCCATAGTATTCGTCACAGTATTTGTAACCACATCCCACTTCGGTCGTACTTTCCCAAACAACCTGAGTGAAGTGGCCTGTTGAATCTGAGAAATAAGGATATGAATAATTGTATAATGAAATTTCATTGAACCAAGCAGTGACAGGAGCAGCATTTTCTAAATCATAACCAAGGGCAAGATTTTCTCCTAAAGCGTTGCCATTGTATCTCATACCAGAATGTACGAGATCACCATTACAACTGTACTGGTCAGCATATGCTTGGGATAGATCTGCAATATCTTGGTTCCAAACCAAACTTGGAGTATCTTGCATCAACCCTCTAACATAATTGTGTCTTTCTAGATAGACTGAGGCAAAATCAAATGCAGAGGATGAACTACTTGCAGTTGCTGATGTTGATGTTGATGTTGATGTTGATGTTGATGTTGATGTTGATGTTGATGTTGATGTTGATGTTGATGTTGATGTTGATGTTGATGCTGATGTTGGTGATGATGTATTTGAGGTGGTGATTGTTGCTAATGTAGAAGAAACCATACTCGAACTTGGGGTGGCTGTTGTACTTTGTGATGATGACTGTTCTGGGACAAAAGTGGCTTTTGTCGTCTGTGCTAACGTCACGTCATTTATGGTCAGCGGATTGCCCGAATAGGTGGACTCCACACTTAAAATTGTGGATGATGATACCGTGTTTGAGCTTTTAACTAAGCTATCAGAAGATAATTCTGTACCCGAAGAAGAATATGTTGAAGACTTAGATTTCACTGTATCTATTGATGAACTTGAAGATGAATACACCAGTGATTGGGTTTTCAGTGTATCCGCTGATAGAGTTGAAGATGAAGCCGATGCAGTGGTGAGAGGTATTGCGATTGGAAATGGAATTCGTGTTGTTTCGTACTCAGTTACAGTAGATTTTTCACACTGGACTTGGTAGAATGTATCAGCATTAGCAGTGGCTATTGCTGAAAATATTGAAAGTAGAATGTAATAATTCATATTTTAGTTAAACAAATTATGGGATTTGTTCTTGTTATTTGACTAACTCAAATAGCATTTTGGGACGCATCTGAAACAGTACTATGAATAAAAGATACTTTGGCAACTATATATAATGCTACTACGGCAAACTAAAAAGAATTAAAATCATTTTATCGCCAAGGTAATTAGAGTTGCTTGTTATGAAAGTCCAACCACTTGCAGATCTTCATGTCTTGGTCAAGAGCACCACTGGTCTATACAATGCATCTCAGACGTTTTTTAAAAGCTCGACATGGTGCTGGGTTATTTTTGGCGAGATATCCTATTGTATTTTTTTTCTTAAAACCAGCAACCTTGTAATTTTTCATGCAACACCTAATCATTTCTTTCATCTAGATGGATATACTCTTTGAAAATAAATTCTTGTAGGATTATACGTTACTTATTATACTTGGGATGCTGGTTATTACCATATCTAGACATGGTGGATTACCCAATTATTCTTAAAATCCAGCTAAACGGTTCAAAAATTAGATAAGGTTTTCTCGCACTATTTTTCAAACGGTTTCAATTGCCGCTTAAACTTTTTAGTTCTGGTTTAAATTAGTTAGATAGCAAAATGCGATGAATCTTTCGCGTTATTATTTTGATAATCGTCTGATCGAAATAAACCCAAAACGTGCTTGTTTTTGATCGTGTCAAATATGCAAGAAGTGACTTTGTCATGAAGCTAAAACTTGCTGGAGAAAGGATTTGTGGACCTGAGAAACTGAAACTTCTTTTTTGTTTTCTAATATGCTTAAACTTCTTGGAATTTAATACTAGCAAATGCATCTGTCTATAATATACTTTTTATTACACAAATGAGGCCAGCCTCTCTGTAAACTTGAACATGTGTTCAATGAATAGATCTACTAGGAAAACCCGACGATTGTATAAATTCTAGGATTGGTTTTTTTTTTTGGTTGAGCTTGTATATGTTGACTGAAACAAATAGTCTAGTTCATGATGCGTTTTACAGTAAGTGTAACACAATGATTTACGGCTTACAAATGTTAGTTTAAATAGCAGCGGCTCCGATGCGCTACCATAAAAACTCATCCCATTTTGATCGCCTTTACATAGAATTTTTTAGATGGTATTTTATGGGAGCTCGAGTCGTATCCCAAGAGTACAACAGACCAACATACTTTAGACAACACATATTTAAACACGCTATAATCAGGATAAACGTTGATTATATTTATTTTACATGAAGACACATTCAAAATAAAGAGTTTTTGATCTTGCTTCAAAGAAAATATCTAACTTTCAAACGATTTTGAGGAAGATCCTTTTTTTGGACTGAAATTCAATATGCTTTTCGTATTAGCATCCATATACCGTTAAAATATTTCAACTTTCCCAGAGATTTTCATTTGTCATATTTTATCAAAATGAAACATCAATTTACAGCATATCATCTCAGACTTTAAAAATCGTCTTTCCATATTTCGATGATGAAAGCTTTTGGTTCAGTTTTCTTTCCAGGAAAAAAACCTCATTCGGGCTGTCTTGATGATATAAATCCTTTTTCTACTTCCGTGCATAAGCTCAACCAAAAATAAAAAAATTGCAAGTACCGGATACACACTAAATTTCAAAAGGTAGGTAAAAAGTATGTCCCTTGTACTTGGGTGCGACATCTGATAACACCATGTTAGGCTTTTCTTGACTTGAAGACTTCCAGGCATATACGTGACATCAATTTCGTTTAGGAAAGTGGAACAAGGATTTTATTTGACAAAAAATTTAAATAAGTGCAATAGCATGAGAATGATTTACACCAAACACCAAATCAAAGGCTTATACCTCATATTAGCACCCTAGTAAAAAAAAAATGAAATTTGGGATGAAAGCATGCTTAGCTGTTAGTTCCATGATTTTTGGCGCCAATAAAACGCCGTACCTGTACGATAAATAAGCAGGTATCCCAAAAACATCACTTTATAAATGCGACTCTCAGAGGTGTGAGGGAATGTCTACCTTATGCTTCCGCGCAATTATTTCAACTTACTTCTACATATGGTTAGCCAGCCGGTGGCAGGATCTGCTTTTTACGCGAGGTGAACTGAACTCTGGAGCAATAGCGATATGCCAAAAGAAAGAAAGAAAAAAAAACTGCATTCATACGAGAAGTTTTGGTTGATCAACGTAAATTCCGACTTGTTCATCCTGTTCCGTAAATGAGAACAGGTGATGAATGCTGTGGTCTGACACTACGTGTATCCTTTATACGTACCACTTGCTGATAATCGGAATGAAAATTCAAAGATCTGGGATATGCTTTTGAAAACCTTTATCCGTTTGAACACATATCATCAGATTTTTTTTTTTTTTTTTATAATAATAGGTGTTTATTTACCCGCAAATGTTCGTGTCCCAAAAAAGTTTTTAATCCTGAAAGATAAAATCATAAAGTGTGGACATTCTCCGGTAAAATCATCCTATTCTTCAGCGGCGATAAAATTTGGCCACGATGTAAAATGCTGGTACCGGCTCTCACAATAAAGAACAAAAAAAAACTTTTTATTATAGTCTTAATTAGGAATTTCTGGTTATCGGTCTATTGACTAAAAAATCTAATTTAGCGCAAGGCAAAAAATTTGGTCTTATTTAGGAGCAAAACCACCAAAATTTAATAAAAATGTGTGATTTTACTGTATTCGCGATGAATACTTTATACCCCAATTTACATTTTATATATTTTTTTATTGTTTCTCCATCACGGTGTAACTAATTGATCTCGATTCAATTTTTTTTCGGAAAAACGGTAAGACTGACTTAACAAATAATCAATAATTAATTGCACATTTAAATTGCATTGATTGTAGGATACAAAACATCGGCTTAATTCTTTGTTTGAGGTCTGAGGCATTTCCTGTGTTTCTGGCGGTTTTATTCGCTTATAGATATTACTTTAGCGCCTTCGTAAAATATTTTAATCTTATTTTTATTCGCGCTAATGCATGATTCTGGCGCTGAGTAATGTGGAGCTTATCACTTTTCAGGGGAGAGGGATATTATTATAGTAATATATATCTATATATGAAAACGGGAAAGTTTAGTAAAGAAAAGAGAGAGGGAGAAAGAAGCTGATTAAATAAAACAAAAAATGACTCAAAAGTCCTGAAATGAAAAGAAAGATTAGTAATAAAAATATCGTTATTGTGGTTCCAGACAACAGCGATATCTATATTTTAAGCACGTTTATTTCGGTAAAGAGAAAAATGAAAAATAAATTCAATAGCCGAACTGTTCCAGGGTTATAGCTATTTTTTTATTAACTTAATCTCTTTTTGGGATTGAAAAACCTGATTTAGTTGAATCATCAATAGGTTCGTGAACGTTCATGCTAAATTCCATGTAAGGGGTATCGACTCCTGCAACAATTTCGTTACCACCAACAAAATAATCACAAATAATGTAAGCACCGTATTCTTCACCACATTGTTTAAAACCACATCCAACTTCAGTCGTATTTGCCCAAACTAATTGAGTGAAATGACCTGTTGAGGCGCTGTATTTTGGATCGTCATAGTTGTATTCGGTGATTTCATTAAACCATGCAATGACAGCTGCTGCGTCTTTAAAGTTATAACCATACGCAAGATTCTCACCCAAGACTGTTCCTTGGTATGTATTACCAGTTGCTGGTGTACTACCATCACAGGTGTATTCGTTAGCGGAATTTTGAGCTTCCTCGGCAATGTGATCATTCCAAGTGAGTGGAGGGGTATCTTCCATCAGAGATCTGAAGTAATTTTGTTTTGCTAAATAAGTTTCGGCAAAATCGAAGGTGGCGGTGGCTAATGTAGCGGATGTAGAAGAAGTTGTAGAAGTAGATGATGTTGGAGTGGATGAGGTGGTTGAAGTAGATGAGGTAGATGAAGTAGATGAGGTAGATGAAGTAGATGAGGTAGATGAAGTAGATGAGGTAGATGAAGTAGATGAGGTAGATGAAGTAGATGAAGTAGATGAGGTAGATGAAGTAGATGAGGTAGATGAAGTAGATGAGGTAGTTGAAGTGGATGAAGTAGATGAGGTAGATGAAGTAGATGAGGTAGTTGGTTCAGTTGAAGTAGATAAAGTAGTTTCTTTGGTTGAAGTGGATGAAGTATTTGGTTCAGTTGAAGTAGATGAGGTAGAGGAAGTGGATGAAGTAGTTGCTTTGGTTGAAGTGGATGAAGTAGTTGGTTCAGTTGAAGTAAATGAAGTAGTTGGTTCAGTTGAAGTAGATGAAGTAGTTGGTTCAGTTGAAGTAGCAAATTCATTAGATGCAGTGGATGCAGTGAAAGAGGTAGCTGAATATTCATGTTCTGCTACAGAAGTTGGAAATGGGATCCTGGTTGTTTCTTGAACAGTAACAGTATCAGTCGAACATGTTGCTGCAGAAACGGTCTCGGTTGAAGCAATAAGTATGCTTATAATTGAAGTAATAATTGGCGTTGAGAACTTCATGATAAAGGTAGTATAGCGCTTATGTGAAATAAGACTGGTTTGACTTAGGAAAAAGGGTTCGTAGAAGAATTGACACTAAATAATAGTCTAGGAATAGGGCTCGTAAAAAGGGTATCTTTTAGTTTATATACATTTTAACTAATTATCATAGCACTTCAGTGCTAAATCGGCCGAGTTAAGCGGATCTACTCACTTTATCTCGTAGAAAACTTTAGACGAGTAAGTGGGACGGGAAAAATTCGCTGTTTCCGTTTAGCTGCGGGTAAAACAATAATGTAAAAACTTCGTTTGCAATATTGTTATAACAAACGATCTCGGTTTCATAACAAAACCGTGTAACAATACAAAATTTAGCCTGCGCTGCAGATTTCGCAATTACGTCACCTGAGTAATAGTTCATTTTTCATGCATTATAATAGAGAACATTTAAGGGTGTATTTATTTATGCAGCTGATTGTACTGATTTAACAAAATAGGTTACTACGATGTAATTGCAACTATTTTTAAACGATCAATTAAGTTCAGTGTTTGCAACATGATTACTTTATTGGGAATTTATTATCTATCTTTTCTATATTTTTATCACTGATTCGAGTAGCTATACTGCCGAAAAAAAAAATATCTCAAAACTCGGATGTTTTGAACCTGTATTTCGGCCAGACTGAATATTAAAACAATAAACAAAAATTTGTTTTCAAAAACAACTGAAGGTTGATTAACACCAACAATACTTTGTATTCTAAAAAATTAATTACCGAAATATCACTCTGAAATAAATTAACCCTATTGACCATGGTTTAAAAGCGGGTGGTCAACAAATTATTTTAGTTCATCGCCTGATAAAATTGTTCAACCTACGCAAATTTTTCGGAGGCACCGAAGAGAACACAAACGCTGCCAACACTTGAATATTTTTATCACTACAGCAACCAAAGTAAAAAAACACTTGGGAAATAACAATTTTTTCTTCGGTTTATACTTTATGTCGTGACTGATTTTATTCGATGTGAAAAATTAAACTTAGAATTCTAAGGTTTGAATCGGGATCGGGACAAAAAGCTGTTCCTGATAGGAACCCCCAATCATATGGCCAAATATCTTAAAATTAGGTAAATATTCTTCCATTCTGAGATGTGATAGGATATTTATTATATTTATAGGTTTCAAGACATCTAGTATACACACAAAAAATATTAGTTCTATAGTAAGACTGGTCCACTTTGGGTTTTATTATTATTCACAAAAAACATATAATATAGCAAATTCTTTTGATTTTTTTGAGGTTGACTAAGACGTCACAACCTCGTAGTTATTCCTTAGTTCGTTTGTCACAAGATGGTGTCTCGAGGAGTCATCTCGTCTTGCACTTGCCATTCCTTTGACATAACCGCAAGCAAAATTGCATGTATACCAAAGGAATACTCCCAAAAGTATAAATATTCGGTTCATCATCCCGATATTGTTCAGAGATTCGTTTAGCATCCTGCTCATTACATCTACTACTAATTTACTGAAGAACGTGCTGGTTAAATGCTTAGTCGTGCCTTCACTGAAGCAAATTTTCCATTCTAGGCATTCAGCCTTTAATGCCGGTAACTGACCATATTCATCGCATTTATTGATATTGTATTCATTCCTGCATTGTTCGCGTTCATACATTTCTCTGATTTGTAGTTTCGAATATTCTTGAGAGATATCAATCACTAATTGCCTCGTCGTGAAATAACATATAACTAAGAAAAGTGATAAATTAATACCCTTTTTTATATTCTCAAATGTTCTGATATAGCTGGATTCATTTTCAAGGTAGTTCTTATCTTCGATGGCTAATTCATCATTAAAGTTATTCATGTTATGATTGTTATTATAAGGAGGAGTCACAAAGTTATAGAAATGATTATGGATCACCACATTTCGATCATCATATTTTGTATATAATGACTGAGGTGTAAGATTTCCATTATTCCAAATGGCCTTTGGAACTTGCTCCACAGTATCATCATCAAACTGACCAGTAGTCTTATTGGTGTCATAATCAGTCTGGTTTTGTATTCTGGAACTTCCAAACTTGTACCCTTGATCCTCGGGTTTAAAAAGAGATAATATCAGGGATTTTGAATTAGGGAAGGATTCAGACTCTGTATGTTCCTCTGTGGGAATTTCCACATCGTCATGTATTACATTGTCTTTATTTATTGTACATTCTTGTGTCTTATCTGTGATGTTCTTTCGAAATCTCATTCCGCCATCATCTCCTTTGATATTATTTTTTTCGGCAATAATTTCTTCAGTCATACTGAGTTCCTCCGTATAGTCTGCCATACTTATGTCATCATCAGTATAATTATTACCATAATTAGTATTATAATCATTTCTTAAACCATTGACATCCATCATGTCAACATCCTCTGTCATGGCTCCATCAAAATCGTCACCTTCACCTTCTATGCCTTTTTCTGAAATCAAAAGGTTTTTTTGTAAATCAAACACAAATTTGTCATCCATGTCACTCTTCAGATCTACTTGCTTCTGTGAGACATAAATCACCGCTCCACCACCTGGTATAGATCACTTACACGTCTCCCTGTATTTTCCTTCGCTTAACATGAATTTGAAAATGCTACAATATTTTCTTCGGTAGAACCAGATATTTTTTCTGATACCAATAATAAGACTAGGTAGACATGGCATCTAATCGTAAAAAGAAGGAAAAAAAGAAGGATTTTTCAAAACCAAAATTAAGGGTTGGTAAGACCGCTGCTGAAAAGGCGAATCATACCTCAACTGATTTCAAAACCAAAAAAATTACAATTTCTTCAACCACTAAAAACTTCATCAATCATCATAATAAAAATGGAACCAACAGCTCCGAATACTTGAAGAAGCTCTCAGTTGTTAGAAAAACCACATCCAATTTGACCTCAAGAAAAGAGATTCTAGCTGAGTTTCTTGATTTATTAAAAAAAGATCCGTTTCAAGAAACACATCAAATTCCATTAGATGAACTTCTAAAAGTTTTGAAAATGTTATTTCTTGATCAGTCAAAAAAGATTAGAACCGATGCAAGAGAAATATTGAATGAGCTGATAAAAAATCATAATAACCTGGTCATTCTAAATCATGACTCTCTGATGCTATTCATCTTTAGTGCAATGACCCATTTAAAACCAACAATTAGACAAGATTCTATTTATACCTTAAAAAGTATACTTAATGGAGGATCTAGATTAAGTCAATTAACTATTTCAAATCATTGGATTCGTATATGGAAAAATATTATGGTTTTAATGAATTGGAAGAAAGAGAATAAGTCGTATGTGGACTCGAACGATTTTAAAGATTTTGATGGTATGAGATTTGAACAGTTGAACTTCATCCATGATTTCTTGAATTTAGGATGTGTGAATTCAACAACCGAAGAAAACAGTGAGAATTCAAATGGGGAAAATATTCAGCAGCATAGTTTACTTCACACTTACATGATAAAGCCAAATGTTGGAATGCTTTATAAAAATCTCAAGCTATTTGGAAATATTAGTATAGTTTCAGATAATCAAAATAAAAATTTGAGTAATACCGATCCAAATGAATCAGAATTAGACGATTCAATGTTGTGTGAGGATACAAATGATCGTATCAAGGTTTTTATTGAAGCGTTTTACGATACTGTTTTCCAAGGATTGGAAGACTTTACTAAAGTTGATGATCAAAAATTGGTCATAATTTCGAATAAAATTATTAAATTAACTGATGAGATTAAGTTAAAATATGCAGATATTTCAGATTGAATGGGGGGTATGCTTTTTTCTATATTATCTATATAATCCTATTAAAGGCAGTTTCTTGTATTCTATAAAATCTCTATTCTACGTGAGATAATCTGGCGCTTGATTCTTCAGGTGGGGCATCGTCATCTGAGCTTGATGAAGATGTGTCGGTACTTGATGAATCATCGGATGATTCTTCAGAAGATGACCCGGAACTAGAAGATGCAGACTCCTTTTTCTCATCAAAAGGTAGCACTTTATGTGTGAATTCTTCGGGTGGAACAGTTGTAAGATATAGTGAGGGGAATTCAATAACAAGCTTACCAAACAACGCATCTGATAAACGTGCATTCGAGGGTAGATGCAAAAATGCATTCTTTTCAGAATCTTTAAATAGTATTCTGTAATCATTGCCAGTTTCCCAATCTTTCGGAATCAGAGTGTTCAATGTTGCCGATTCCAAAGACCTATACCTCAAATACTTGCTCAAAATCTTACCATCTTTATCGATCCATAACCATTCAATTGTCCAAAAAAATGTATTTCCTTTTCCGTTACCTGTTTTATTAGTTCTTCCACGTTCCATCCCATGCGGAACTTTACGTACATGCACTCCACGTTGTGATATCACCTGCCTGTTGTTATTAGAATTATTATTTCTCCGTTGAAATTTCATCACTTTGATTTCTTCCTTTTTCCTTTTGGTCAATTCCAACGATCTGTTGACATTAAGCAAAAAATTGTAGTCTCTCTGTACATCGTTTCCAGATATCTCCTTTTGATTAATATATGTATCTCTCGTGCCCATGGATGAATCACTCTTACCCGAGCAATTTTTGGCTTCTTTATGATTTTTAAAACATTCCAATGAACACGTATGTAACTTACATCGAGGACAAGTATATTTGGCTTGATTTTTCAAACATATCTCACAAGAATCTAATCTGTTCTCCATAGTTTTCCCTCTGTCAAGTGAAACAGATCCACAGAAAAGTATAAAAAAATATTTTTTTTTTTCTTTCATTTTCTTTTTATCTTTTGATGTTGACAAAAAGCATATTATTACGTAAGCTGTCGATTTAAAGTTATGTGGATATATTGGAGGATGAGGAACATCGGTGGCAAACATAACCAATAAGATGGCAGAAAGGAGTCCGGCCTCGAATTTAAAGACAAGAATTGGTAGAAGTCGATTATAGTCTTAGCATATATTTTGATGTATACAGTAAAAAAAATCATATTGGTTCAAGCATTTTCTTTAAAGAATCTTTAACATATAATGAACAGCCTTAAAGCAAGTCTAAAATAAAGAATAAATACAGGGAATTTTCAGCCTTAGTATATATCTAAGTGAATAACCTGCAGATAAAATTGGTTTCCTAGTCTCGTAAAAGTGGCATAATATGACCAAAGCTACAGAAACGCCCTGTGTTCCATCTTTGAGCTGATGCAAGCGCATCTAACAAGTACCTGTATTCAGTCTTTAATCAAAAAAAAAAAAAAAAAAATCATTCCATCAAACATATAGGTCTACAAATACAATGCATCGAAACACTTATCACCTGTGGAAACCGTCTCTCAGTTAAAACGTCTGTGAGCGTAAGGAGATGTTTTGAAATATTGACGCGTCAAGAAATAGGAACGAAAAATTGAAAAGAAGAAGGAAAGTAAATCAAACAAGAACCAACAATCTGATAAGTAAGCCAACAAGAATGTCATTGTGGGCAGATAAATACAGACCTAAAACTTTAGAGAAGCTCTCTTATGCGGATTCTGTCACTGGACAACTTACTTCTTTAGCAAATGCGGGTGCAAACTTTCCTCATCTAATGGTTTATGGACCTTCAGGTGCCGGTAAGAAAACTAGAATTATGGCAATGCTCAGAAAATTATATGGAAATAACAGCATAGATAACATGAAGGTGGATGTGAAAACGTTTGTTACGCCGAGTAACAGGAAATTGGAGTTCAATGTTATTTCATCACCATGTCATCTTGAAATTACTCCAAGTGACATGGGTAATAATGATAGAATTGTAATTCAGGATTTACTTAAGGAAGTTGGACAGGTAGAAGCATTAGATTTTTCTGGTATCTTCAAAAAGAAGGACGAAGTGGATGATGAAAACGCCATTCCACAGAGAAAATTTAAAGTTGTCATTATCAACGAAAGTGAAAAGTTGAGTAGAGATGCACAAGCAGCATTGAGAAGAACAATGGAAAAATTCAGTAACACCATTAGACTGATTTTGGTCTGTGATAGCACTTCAAATATTATTGATCCAATTAAATCTCGTACTTTGGGTATCAGAGTAGGATTACCCGATACGGATTCTGTAAGTGAAATTTTTGAATCTATTTTGAACAATGAAACTGAAGCAAAGCGGGCTTTTCCAGATGACTGGGATGATAGAAAAATCATTTTTGAGCATATTATTCAAGAATGTGGTCATAACTTGAGACTAGGTATCATGATGCTTGAAGCAATGTATATGAACCAAGATTCTATTAATATTAATACTGCGGTCATCAAGCCAGACTGGATACTGGTGATCGAAAGTTTAGTTAAGGGGGTATTAAAAGACAGATCGGTTGCGAGGTTAACAACTTGCAGAACCATTTTGTATGAATTATTGGCTCATGCTATTCCAGGAAAACTAATTCTTGAAAAAATGCTGATTAATTTTATTCGAACTATTGATGACTACAGTGAAATAAGAAATAAGGATTCTGTTAAACTGGGCATAGTTGAAGCTGCCAGTAAATTTGATGAAAGGCTGACTTTAGGTAGCAAAGATATTTTCCACTTGGAAGGATTTATTACTAATGTAATGGTCGTTTTGGAATCAGATTAATCTATATACAGTATAAATCGTTTTAGGTATTGTTCTATAGGTCAACAACACAAGGACGTAATTTTTCAGTTTTATTTACGACCATTAAACTTGGCAATTTCAGGATTCTTTGATTTAATGAAATTGGCATATTCTCTAGTTGGGTTTTTCTTAGCTTCATCGAGATAATTGACTTCTGATTCAGGTTTAACATAATTAAAACCGGATCTTGCTGGAGTATCCTTGTCGATAAACTCCCAAATACCTGGAAGTTTTTCGCAGACTCTTCTCAATGTATCTTTTGCTGCGTGTCTGTGCATACCATCCACTTCGAAAACGACTTTCCCCGTTGGAACTCTTGCTGCCCAATGATCAAATGGACCTTTACCTTTACCCATACGAGTTGCGTTACCCTTGATACAGACGGCAACATTGGTACAAAGTCTTTTCCAAAGAGTACCATTGTTCTTCTTGACAAATCTAGTCAAAACGTTATCAGCAGCTTGAAGTTGACCGTTAGTGATTCTCAAACCTTCACTCTTCAAACGCATACCATATGATCCAAACTCTAATGTTGAGCCTTTGACAGAACCACCTGTACGCACAGTAACTCTACCCTTTTGTTTTTTCTGCATATTCTTGTATCTAGGAGCTAGTTCGTGACCATGTCTTCTGGCAACAGTTGTAGCCACACGAACAGGAGCTCTGTGAGTGGACGAGAATATTCTGGATATGCTGGAAAACATCTTGCACGGTAGTCTCGTTGGTTTAGAACAAAAAGAAGGAGAAAGGGCACAATAATTACTTCTACATCTTAAAACTCAACTGAACCAAACCATGTCGATGAAAAAAACTTGAATAGTTGAAAAATTGCGACGCGCCGATTTTTTACCGAGCATGTTTTTACTGAATCAGAGACCTCATGTTGGACGGTTGGTGTACGTTGGAAAGATCTGTGACCCACTTGATACAGGACTCAATCTGAAATGTCGTTTGCTGTGGCTCGTCTGGTGAGAAGAAATGTTACGAGATGTTTACATACCACTGTATCTCGACTAAAATCTCTCAAGGTACTAGATACCGTTTATAAGACTGATGAATGGACCAATGTAACACCTAGAATTTTGTCCTTAGTTGGCAGAGATTTACATAAGAATGACAATCATCCCATTGGTATTCTTCGTTCCCTCATTCAAAACAGATTTGATGGTTTGGGATACACTATGTATGCTGATATGAAACCTAATGTTTCTGTCTATGAAAACTTCGATGTTCTTGGATTTCCCGATGATCATGTTGGTCGTTCAAAGAGTGATACCTACTATATCAACAAAGATCATCTTTTGAGAACACATACTTCCGCTCACGAGAATGAATGTTTTTTGACATGTAAGACCCCAGGTTATTTCATTGCAGGGGATGTTTATAGAAGAGATGAAATTGACAGAACACATTATCCTGTATTTCATCAAATGGAAGGTGCTCGGGTCTGGAAAAGAGATGATTTCCAAACTGAAGAAGAACTTTTGGCAAAGATTCAACAAGATATTGACGCTATTCCTTCAACGGATTTGATTATCGAAGATGTGGGTTATGATCCAGTCAAAAATCCAAAACAAGATTTTATGACTGATAAAGAAACAGACTTGGTTTCCCAACATTTGAAGCGTACTATTGAACTACTGGTTGATGTCGTTTTTAATGAAGCTAAAAGAGCTGCCAAATTAGCGGGATCAACTGAAGAATATTTGAATGAGCCATTGAAAGTCAGATGGGTTGAAGCATACTTCCCATGGACTGCCCCATCATGGGAGATTGAGGTTTACTGGAAAGGTGAATGGTTAGAATGTTGTGGGTGTGGTAATGTCAGAAAATTGGTGTTAGATAACTCGAATTTGGACAATTCTATCGCATGGGCCTTTGGAATTGGACTCGATCGTATTGCTATGGTTTTATTTGGTATTCCTGATATTAGACTCTTCTGGAGTTTAGATGAAAGATTCATTTCTCAATTTAAGAAAAATCAGATTTCTACATTCAAGCCATACTCTAAGTATCCAGGTTCTATCAGGGATATCTCATTCTGGTTGCCAAAAACCGAAGATGGATTCCTGCAGTTGCAAGAGAATGACTTGATGGAAATTGTGCGTGAAAATGCAGGAGATTTGGTTGAATCCGTGAAACTAGTGGATGAATTCACACATCCTAAAACCGGTAAGCTTTCACAAACATATAGAGTGAATTACCAATCGATGGATCGTAACGTTGTCAATACTGAGGTTAACGAGATGAATGACAAAACCAGGGATGAATTGGTTTCCAAGTATGGTGTTCAATTGCGTTAACTCTTTCACCACACGTAAAACATAAAATCTGTATATAGAATGTATCACACTAGAATGTATCACACTAGAATTTGTCGTGTAGATTAGCTAAATCTACTTAATCATAATTGAATATTGTTGGTTTAGGTTACAATTGGCTGCATCTATTCCGGTTCCTTGATCTGACATTTTCATTTATGAACAGCATATCCTTCATTTCTGTCGAATAATCCCTTTGAATTCATGCACTACCGTACAAAGCTATTATATTATAAGAGAAATACTTGGTGTGGCTTATTATTGTTCTCTTATCACTGTGAAAATTGTTCTTTTCGGGAAATGAAATGAAATGTCGAGGGTGACTTTTGTGAACATTTGTAATGTGTAACCCTTCTTTCAAAGCAAGACTGAACAATTCATTTTGGTAAGAATAAAATGACATCAAATCCTGATGTGTTGATTATTTATGGTTCCGAAACAGGAACTGCACAAGATTTTGCACTAACGTTGGCAAGTCAGTGTCGTTATGTTTCATTGAATCCATTGGTATGTTCAATGGATTCTTTAGACCTACATAAGCTTTTTGACGTTTCGACACTGTTATTGGTTTGTTCTACGACTGGTCAAGGTGAGTATCCAAGAAACTGCAGAAAGTTTGTTAGATTCCTCATGAGGAAAAATTTACCATCCAATTTCCTGGAACATTTGACGTTTTCCACCTGTGGTTTGGGTGACTCTTCTTACGTGTTTTACAACAAATCAATTAGAAAAATACATGCTAGATTAAAACAACTTGGAGCCTCTGAGTTATGCGATCGTGTTGAATGTGATGAACAATCAAGTGAAGGACAAGAAGCTTTTTATAATGCTTGGGAGACTTTAGTTTTAGACTCATTGTCTAAAAAGTATAGCCATTTTCAAAAAATTAATGAAAACACGGTGTTAGATCCAATTATTGATATTGACGTTAGAAAAAATGAAGCAAAAAGGGATATTTTGACCATCAGTGCATTAGATAGAGTTGACTCAAAAGATCTGATTACTGTTGAATTGTCACAAAGTACCAAAATCACATCAGAAGATCATTTTCAGGAAGTTTATAATATGGTTTTAACTTCATCGGGACAACGTTTAAGTTATGGGGTTGGTGACACTCTTGCGATTTATCCAGAAAATGATGAGAAAGATGTTCAGGGATTCATTAATTTATTGGGTTTTCAAGAAATAGCAGATTATCCTATAAAGCTATCTTATCCAAAACATCTGATTCCCGATGGAGGTTGGGTCAAAAATCTAACAATAAGAGCTTTGATAAAATTTCATTTAGATATAATGTCTGTGCCACCAAGATCATTTTTCCAAAAAGCATGGCATTTTGCATCAGACGAACGTGAAGCTGAGAAATTACAAGAACTGGGTAAAATAGAGGAATCCGAACAGCTTTATAATTACGTTAATAGACCACATCGTTCAATCTTGGAAGTCATTCAGGAATTTTTCTCTTTGAAAATACCAGTTCATCAGTTATTAGAACTCATCCCTATTATCAAACCAAGGCTTTTCAGTATTTCAAACGTTCCTAAATCAGATAGACTAGAATTGACAGTTGCATATGTTGAATATAGTACGATTATACGTCGTTTGAGAAAAGGGCTGTGTACAAGCTGGTTGAAATCTTTAAAAAAAGGGGACAAACTAGTTGTTTCTTTGATCAATAATAACTTGAAGCTCCCCAATGCGGATATGATTTTAGTTGGCCCAGGAACAGGTATTGCACCAATCAGATCAATTGTGCAGTATAACGATGCTTTGAGTGAAAATGAAAGACGCTCTTATTTACTGTTTACAGGACACCGGTATGAATCAAAAGATTATCTATATGGTAAGGAATGGGCAACAATGAAAGGTTTAAAGGTTATCAATAGTTTTTCAAGAGAAGGAACTGGATATGTTCAAGATGCTATTTGGAAAAACAAAGACCAAGTTGCCAGAATTTTAAACAATGGCGGTGGTATTTATGTTTGTGGCAGCTCCGGTAAAATGCCGACTCAGGTTCGGTTGACGATTCAAGAAATTTTGAAGGAGTCCAACAATTGGGACGATGAGACTGTAAATCAACACATGTTAAGATTGGAGAACAATAAAACGTACATTCAAGAAACATGGTAGTTGGTTGATATTATTTATAGAAAAAATGTATACAGGCAGTATTTAAGATTACAATTGCGTTTATCAGGTATGGCTTTTATCATCCTCCTCCTCTTCTTCTTCTTCTTCTTCTTCTTCTTCTTCCGTATCTTCGTCCTCAGATTCATATTCTTCATCCTCGGGCCCAGGAACATCAATGATTAATACATTTTCCTCTTCGGATTCAAAAGCATCGTCTTCTTCTTCTTCTTCTTCTTCATCATCATCATCATCGGTATCTTTGTTTTGACGGTTTGGATTACCTAATTCCCAGATATCTACTTCATCCTTGATTTTCTTTCTGTCTTCTCTTTCTTGTTCCATCATTTCCAAAAACTCCTTTTCCGCCGCTAAAACACTATCAGAGTCAGTACATTCTGCGTACATTTCTAGTAAAGACTGATTAATTTCCAAAAAGGCAGGACCCCAAGAAAAATTTTGCAATAATTCTAAAGCCCAATCTTGATGACCGACAATAGCTAGACATGCAGCAACAGCTTCAACGCAGTTAAGTCTCATTGGACGTCCATAATTGACAGGATTAGCGGCAACAAAATATGGTAATAACCTTTCATATTTACCTCCAATTTTAGAAAATGGAACTTCTTCCAATCTAGCCCAAGAGCATTCAACAACAGCAACTCCAAACTGTTCAACAATCTCCTTATCATTGGGACAAACAACACCTTTACCGTTTGGAGTGACAATAATACCTTGAAATTTTTGACCAATTCTAAGACTGTTAATCAAACCTAGTCTCTCTAGTTTTTTACCACTACATCTCTTTGGATCACAATGATCAAAATCCCACATGGCCAACTTAGTAGGAAATTTCACTTGTCTCGCAACTGACGAATATTTGGTTTCTTGTCTACCTTTTCCATGATGACCTTTGTTGTGATGACCATTTGAAGTTTTATTACTTTTCTTAGTCGGTTCTCTTTCTTTATTTTTACCTTTACCCATTTCCGCTCAACAAAAGAATCACTCAAAACCTTTCAAGTTAAAAAAAATATTTTTTTAAAGCAAATCATGATGGACTTCCTTCGATTGAAAAAAATAAACTTTTGTCAGATTACGTAATGAGCATGTTTAAGAATAGGACAGAGAGACCATGAGAGGAACGTCAATAGAACTGATTTAAGAAATGACTTCTTGCTAACACATTTATTTGGGGCTTTTGCATAGTTAATTTTGTTGCACTAGAAAGAAAATACGTGACTTGGCGGTAAACTATAACTGATGATATTATTGTAGGCGTCGCTTCCAAAGCAAACTTGAACGCTAAGCAACTATCCTTAGAAAGGACACGAGAAGACGCTATTTTTATGGATATTAAACCATTTTACAAACCAAATACACACCTTTTAATTTACTTGTAAACTTTTGGGCCAAAAAATTTTAGCTATTAAGTTAGCTAATAATGGAATAGCCTCCACAAAGCAAAATGTCAAATGCAATAATAATCGCCTATTTTCATTTTTTTTGCAAAGATACTATATCCCATGACGTATTTCTTTTTTTTTCAAGAAAGAAATTGATCAAGTAGTAAAATCCACGACCGTATTTGTAAAGAACACAATTTTACGCAATAAAGTTGCCATTAAAACAACATTCTTCAAAGATAAAAAATGAAATTAAGGTAACTCTTTATCAATTTTACTCGTATAAACAAAGAAGCCACTATTGATTTAAAACATTACACACAATAACCTATTCCTTGAACTTTTTTTGCTCTGAATAAAGAAAAACTATAACACCAGATAAAAGGAGAAGCATTCCTCGGTTTACGTTAAAAAAAGTTTCCGGGGTATTGAGTCTACTCCAATATTCAAAACATCTAACATAATCCAGATATCTAAAAATGAACGCAAAAATAGCACCACAATAAATAGCATTTAGTCATTTAGTTATTTAGTTATTTAGTCATTTAGTTATTTTTAGTGTCTCCGTGTTTCATGTCATTTAAATGATTCGGCTTCATTTTGGGGTCAAAAAATTTTGCTGCTGTTGCTTTTCAAAGCCGTGCAGCGAAACCACAAATGTTTTGTAGTACAGACTAGAATATTTGAACATTTATAAAGACAATGTTCTACTTCCAGAACAAAGCTGCAACTCAAAAAAAAACTGTGGTTATACCATTGGAGTGAATTAGATAATCAAGTTTTGAGCTTGGTCGAGCATATTGTTTCCCATTGAAACTCAATCATCTTGAATCATTACTAAAATAGGGATTAACGTAAAATTATACGCTCGGATTAGATAAGCCTCTTCTTCCAGCTGAGATTCATTATAATTTAGCATGATAACTGATGAAGGCAAAAAAGATGCCCTTTCAAATGAATTGAAAAGAACTGAGCTGTTAGAAACAAACGTTTGGCCGGTAAAACCTGCCTCTCTATCAAATCCATTTCTGAACAATTTATTCAACCATCAAGATTTTCACAATTCCGGATCTTTAAAGGAGATATTCTCACGAATATGTGAAGCAGCTTCCGATTATTCTATTTTAGTCCCTTCAGCGATATTCATGAAACTCAATTTTGATCAAGAGACCGGTAAATCGTATATGGAATTAGCAGAGGATTTGGAATTCATCTTATCTCATATCATTCGAATTAATGCAACCAAAGAGCCACGTATACGAACTCATAAAGAGTTTACTACTTTAAATAACAAAGTACTGCACATACAAAATGACAAAATAACATCAGTCAAAGGGTTCAAACATCAAGTTTCACTCGATATTTTGCGTCAGTCATTTTTTAGGGGATTTTCAGAATATATCCCATTTGGCGTTTGCTTTCATATCATTCATATAAACACTTGCTTGATTGGAAAGCCAAAGCTTTTTTGTGAACCGGAAAATTTGTTAACAAATGATCTTTCACAATCTACTACTCCATCATTGATACCCAGTCATAATATACCAGCACAGCAAAAACTGACTCGATCTTTCGAACTAATTATGGGGAATAATGTTACACTGAGTGACATATATGGAAAGCTAATAAAAATGCTAAATGAGTATACATTTGAGAAATGCAACACCGTTGAAGATTTAACGAAAAGTTTTTTGACAATAATGAAAAGAGGTTCTGCTATATTTAATACAGTGGAAGCACCTCTGCTGCATACTTTATTACAGACTTTGTCACAAAATGAAATACGAGAATCTCTTTACGACTTTTTAGAGAAAAGTATTTATGAAAAATTCTGGAATAGGTTTATAAAAGTATCGCAGAATAGTGAAGACTTTAAAATGGATATAACATATGACAAATTGAAATGGCTAAGCATTACTCAGGTGAATTTGCCTGAAGAAATACTGAATGATAATTTTCTTATGATTGCTTTTATTAAACGGGTGGTGTTGGCAATAAAGGAGTTTAAAACATTGGCTGATGCAACGCATAGCTCTCAAAAATGTCAAGTTATACTGAATACTGTACAGATTTTATCGTCTGATACCAAACTTGATGCTGACAATTTGATCTTGCTTTTTATATTTGTTATTTGTTTATCAAAAGTCAAAAATTTGAATAATCATTTGAAATACATTCACATATATTCATACTCCGAAAAAAATACAGAGAGCGGATTAATAGGCTATGCACTTTCAACCTTTGAGATTTCTGTTAAGTATTTTTATGATTACAATAGATTGCAGGAGTTGGTCTCAAAGTCTTTACAGAATGAAGTTTTGTGGAGATTAATTAATGCTGTATCAAGTGATCAATCAAGCTCTAATAAACAAGATGATGAAATCATTTTCAGACAGCTTGAACAATTATTAGAACCTTTCAATAATCCTCATAAGTTTATACCGCTTGGCAGTTTTATCCGAAGTCGTACACTGGAAGGTGAGTCATGTTTGATGTATGCCCTAAGGCAGCAAAATGCTGAGTTAATGAATGTTTTGTTACAGTTTGAATACATATTCACATTGGATGATATTTTAGATGATCGAAATGCAGAAGGATCAAATTTATTGGCCGTAGCGTTGGATATTGAACATCCTTCTGTTGAAATTATTGCACAGATCATTTTACAAGCAACAACCACTGAGATTAAGAATTATATCAATAATCAAGACAGTAATGGAAGAACAGTCGGACATTTTCTACATTCTTCGCATCTCTTAATACCCGATTTTGGTTTATACATTGATTGGAATAAGCGAGATGTATTTAGTAATACCCCACTCATGGTATATATCAGATGTTATGATCATCCGAAATACGATGAAATGATGAGCTTCACTCTTCCAATCGTCAAACAGTGGTACACTGAAAACGGGATTTTGTTTAGTCACAGGGATCACTTGGATCGAAGAAGAAATACCTTGATGCATATAATCAGAGATGCCAAAACATTGGACCTATTTTTGAAAACATTCCGTGGTCTTGAAATGAATTTTTTAAATGATCAAAATCAAAGTGCTGTTTCATTAGGTGTTAGATATAACAGATCAGACAATGTTGAAATTCTTATAAATGATTCCAGGGTTTGTTTAGGAGTGGTCGACAGTGGCATGTTTATGAGTGCTCTGGATTATGTGAAATTGGAACGATGGGGGGAACCTTTGAATAGACAAATATCTGAAATGTTAGAAAGATCCTTCATTTTAACAGAATATGGTGAAGACTTAGACATTGCATGTGTACGAGCTCGATTTGAACCTGAATATGGGTTATGTTGTTATTTTAGAGTTACAAATAAATTAAGTGAAAGTGATCTCGTTTTAATACCATTCTCCTCTTTGGTAAAAGCATTTAAGTTGATGAAAAAGGAAACTCCTAGTATTCCATTTGAATTTTCCACTTCAAGCATCTGGTTTCCTGATCATTTAAATATCTCGATGAAGGGTAATATAGCTTCTTCTAATAAAATGAAGATTAACTTTTTGATCAATAACATAAACTTATTGATTCAAGCCCTATATAAGAATGGAACGCTAGAATATACAGAAATATTGCAGCATTATCTTCTGACCCCTCAAGAACCATGTAAACTGAATGTTAGGCCGATTGATGAAAGAGATTTTTTAAAGAAGATTTATCTGAAAAGATTTGGGTACAAAAAGTCAATTTTATCAAATAAGCAAAACTTCAGAAAGATGCTCATTAAGCCTGAAGATATCATAATGTACGAGGCGTTTTTAGACTATACCATCAATGAGCTTGAGCAATTTGCAGACAAATTTCACCGATTCTATAAATCTTTCACCCTCTCGGATGCTGGAGCAAAAGAATTGGACAAGCTGAGGACCGACATTCCGTGGATTGTTAACGACTGTCTATTATTCAGAGAGAGTCGGTTAGAAGATTCAAGCGATATATTTTTGGATAAGATTAGATTACTTTATGCCACTGTCAACGAATTGATTAAAGTTGGAATGAATCTACGATCACATAAAGTCAAGAAGTGGAAAAAGGTAGTCTCAGATTTGAGAAATATACGTAATGAACTCGACAGAATTGCAGGTGGTGGTGTTGATGGTTCTTCATCACCATCTCCATATAATGGTCCTACAGATTCTGCTGGACATGTTAAATCCGAGAGAAATATTATATTATCCAAAGTATTTAAACAAATTGATATTTTGACAGGTGATTGTACGGATGAAAACCATGTTGAAAGCTTTAGAAACGATATAATAAGAGAATTCTTCAAAGGAAAATACAGCAATGCATCATCGCCGAATACGAAGGCGGACCTTGATAACTCGATTGACGGCAATTTAAATTTGTCCAGTAAAAAAGGTATTGATAGCACTTTAGCAGAGCTGATCAATATGAACGATACAGGTATTGGGTCTTGGTTTGTTGAAAAAAAGAGGATATCATATGTGAGAAAACTTCTTGAAACTTTTCTAAAATATAGAATTGAAATTGTTGAAATTGATTTGGAATTACGAAACCTCTATGAACATTTTGCTATTTTTGTAAGTAAGTTCTATCAATTTAGAATCGATATTCATAAAAGTGCTTATGGTGAATATGCAAAGGGGAAAATAGCTGAGCTAAAACGAGAGGTTCAATCTTGGGAACTGTGGTTACGTCAACATAAAAACATGGCAAATGACTAAGCAGAAATAGGATTTTAATGATCTGGTTCAAAATGAATTAGAAAAGATATAAAGAGTTCAAAAAAAGCTTGAAAAGCTTGTAATTGAACTTAATTTTGTAAATTATGTTTATAAATGGTTAATGGATAAATAAATTTAAGAGAAGTAAAAATACAAAAAAATTATTGTTCAGAGTTGCCGTTACCACCCATGAAGTTTCTAGCCATATTTTGCAACATTGGATTGTTGGCAATATCACCTAAACTGTCAGAATTTAGGCCCATTGAACTAGCCATTTGTCTAAGTTGTGGATTGTTCATCAAATTGTTCAAAGCATTAGGATCTTGCATCATTTGAGAAGCGGCTTGCATAATTTGAGGGTTGTTCATTAAACCAGCTAAACCACCAAGGCCGCCTTCACCACCACCCATCATATTAGCAAAAGCTGACAAATCTGGTAATCCACCTGCACCTGCACCTGGAGTTGCATTATTTGATTGAGCGTTTGAATTTTCAGATGCAGAAACTTCTGTGTTTTCAGAATCTTCGTTCATTGCTTTCATTAAATTGTCACTAACCTTCTTCTTGGCAGTTTCATAACCTTTCTTCATAGCATCAGAAGGGGTTGATCCTTCGACGGAAAGACCCTTTTCGTAAGCTCTTAAAGAACCTTCAGCATCTCCAAGAGCATATTTAGCTAAACCAAGTCTTGACCAACCTTTAGCGTATGATGGTTCAACTTCAGTTGCCTTTTCGGCGTCGGCAAGTGCAGATTGATGATCTCTTTTAGATGAATATGCGGCAGCTCTGTTAGATAAATAAACGGCATTGGTTGGAATCAAAGCGATTGCTTCGGAATATTTGGCAATAGCGGTTTCAAAATCCTTTTGTGCCATTGCCTTGTTACCTTCAAGTTTCAAAGCTTCAGCTTTTTCTTTTGTCTGTTCATCAGAAACATCAACATGAACTGGAACTGCATCACTAGCATTAGAGCTTTGAGATGCAGCTTCTAACAATTCTGAGAGAGACTTGTTGCCAAACTTGGCCTTAACTTGATCTGTATTTTCTACACCAAATACATCGGTGATACTTTCAACGGCAAATTCAATAGAATCTTTGTTATCTTCTGGAATCTCACCACTTTTCAAAGAGGTGCTGAGAAAGTCCACAATAAGGGATGCAATTTCTTGGGTAGAAGCCATGGTGATGATGTTTGGAAGTAAATATTTACTGGCAAAAAGAAAGCCACGTTGCTTTATATACCTGAATGAACATCATTCTCACTCAAATCTCTTGAAGGCGAGAAAAAAATCTCGAAGGTTCGGTGAAGGCTCAGTTTTCAACATCTCACTCTCCCGAGATATCTCGGAGTGCACTTGATGAGTAAATTGTTGGTGAGTTTTGAATGTTGTTATTGTAAATCATTATGATTTAAGAAACAAGAATAAATATTAAGATTGCTTTGGGATCACCATGATTGTACAAAATATAGGTAGGTTAAGTTGAGACTGAGGAGCAGACTCAGGAGCTGCTTTGTATTTGTGTTTGAAAAAACTTGACGGCATTGATCCATGTAGTTTGCTGCTTGCATGAAGTACTTATCTGTAATTCGGAAAACAGCTGTGTAAAGTAATATATAGGGTGTTTGTTTTTCAAAGGATTGAAATCTGCAAAGGAAGTAACTGCATTGATAAAAACTGACCATTTGAGGGTGATGTTACCATGAGAAGTAGAGCTTTATGTTTGGTTTTTGTTTCTAACAAGAAATTTTCTCCACAGAAAATGCTTTTATTACCTTTTGAGATATGGCAGATACAAAAAAAAGTTAGAAGAAACTGGCCGCTGACGTCTCCCTAAGCTGCCAGAACTGGAGATGAGAGCAATGTTACCGCTGGTCAAGGAAAATTGTTAAAAGACTTCAATACTTTGTCTATGGCTATTGAAATCAAGGGTTTCCAGCAGCTATAAATTCAATTTGTTGCAATTTTTGCAAGGTATAAAAATTACATTTTGAATGTTTCTTTTTTTCATCGTTGTGGGATTTTTAGATACGCTGCATGGTAAAACTAGTGAAAAAACGGACAGTCAGACACAAAATAACAATTAGAACCCCCCTCCCCGCTGTTGTTTCACTCAAGGTATCAAATCTGAGATGTCTCCAAAGTCCCACCCCCTTCAAAGAATCAACCCCGACACAAGCTGCAACCTTAACCATCACAACAAACAAATATGTCACAAAAAGACCACAAAACGGCTATCATAATCTTTTTTCTTTTTGCGGATTCGAGCGTATCATTTGGTTTTCCTAGCTTGATTATGTTATCTGCGATAAACCATTGAAGGTTGAAAAGAAATATGTACTATAAGAAAAGCAGCAAATATGGATTTTTATTCGTCACTTAATTCTAGTCAGTTGGACACCCAAAAGCCGACATTGTTTGAAATTGCTTCTGCTAACCAATTAGATTCTTTATTGACCCCCTCACTAAGATTTTTGTTGGTTCATTACACGCACAAATATCCAAGAGTTTTAATCAGAATTTTAAATAATTTTGAAGAATTGAATGCATTGTTAAAAGGTTTGATTGAATTTTCGTATTTGAAAAAATGGAATGCTACATTCATTGAAAAATTTTATGGGATCAAACGTGTTAATTCTAAACCACTAATTTCTAGATCAGCTGAAGGTAACAAGTTTAACGAGATCAAAAGATTGTCGAAAATACAACTAGTTATATCTTTAGTTGAATCTGTTTTGATACCTTATTTAACCAATAAACTTCAGCTCTATCATGAAAAGCTGGTTCCTCAATACTTGTTGAATACATTCCAAACTAATCAATCTACAGAGCATGATAAAGATAAACTTACAGTATTCTTATTGAATATGAAGCAGAAATTAAAATATCTGTTTTTCAAAAGCTATCCAATTTTAAAGTTGACATTAAAACTGATCAACTTCTTGTTTTATTTGTTATATATTTCAGATAAAACGTCATCAATTTCACTCGTCCAATATCTGTTCAATACTTCATATGCTCGTATTACTATTGACGATCACAGAAAAGTAGATGCATCATTAAATAGTGCCAAAAAAGAGTTGGATCAGAATGTTCCTCCAACACTAAGTTCAACAGTATTTTCAAACCTTGAAAAAATATCAAGGCCAATTACTAAAGCTGCCTGGTCAACAACGGATACCATTTTGCCTGTTTCAATTTTTATTTTAAAGTTTTTAGAATGGTATAACTCCAATAGCGATGATACAAACGACGACAACAAATTTCTGTCAAACTCGTTTAAAATTCCCATTGTACCAACAATTTTACCAATCAACAAATTAACCAAAAATGAAGAAATAATTAAAACGAACGATTCTAATTGCAGAATTTGTAAGAAACAAATTCATAACCCCGCTATAATTGAGACAGGGTATGTGTTCTGTTACAAATGCATATATGAATTCCTTAGAGATCAGCCAAAAGATAGAGGCGGTAAATGTCCTGTTACGCATCGAACATTGTTAGGCTGCATATGGAGTGATGCAAAAAACGAATGGAATGTTAAAGGAGTCAGAAGAGTGATACTTTGATGGTATTCCTACTGTATTCTAACTGAAATTTCATGATATTTTCTTTAAATGGTCTATAAAGTTATGTATGTGCGTATGTATGTGTATGTATGTGTATCAAATCAGAAAAAAAATATATGCAGCAGTTTCGAAACTTCACGTTTAATCACTTTCACCAGTTTCATCCTCATCATCCTCGTCATTTCCATTATCCCATTCAACATAAAAAGGTTTTACAATCTTACGAGATTTATTCAACAATAAGGGATCAAATGGAAAAACTGCGACTAGGTCCATGAATTCCTGTGTAGCTCTCATCGTAGATAATGTACTGACTGTAAAATTTGTGGATTGTGAAGTAGCTGTTACAGTCACAGGTGTAGAATCTCTGGAGTTTTTATTATCATTAACTGGATTCGACGAAGGCATGGTTCTACCGACTCTTTCTCGTTTAATTCTTTCAACAACACTCCATGTGTAACAAAGTCCTTCATTTTGGGCAACTCTTGAAAAAATCAAAACGACCGTTTCGTTACACCATCTCAAAGGATCATATTTAGAAACAATAACCCTTGTAAAGAATCTATCAATCTGAGCTGCCCAACCAGTAGACGATGTAGAAGTTGATAGATCCTGATTAACTGCATTATTACCTAATTCGTGATTTTTTTCACGTAAGGAATCTTTTCTGAAACAAACAATATACATCAATCCTTGAACCAAACTGTAAAATAATGCATGTTTTGTCGGATTGGATTCTTTCTTTGAAGTGAATTTTGAGTTACTGTTACTTCTTGATGATAAACCAGTATTCATGTTTTCATTATGATCATAATCATCGTCTTCATCTTCATGCTCTTCCATATAAGCATTACAATACTTCACTATAAAAGTGACAATTGACACAATTTGTTCGTCTGATAATTCTTTACCACGAGCAACAAAGCTGGAAATGTATTGACAGGCAGTAATTTTCATATTAAGCGGAATACCTCTTGTATTCCCATTTGAAAATGAGGAAATAACATTGGAAATTGTCGAATCGGATTTATTATTGTTGTTATTGGCGTTACCAGCACCATTACTGAAAACTATTTCTAACAGGGAAATAATGAAAGCATCAATCAATTCGGGTTGTTGTTGAGCGGCATAAAATAAAAGATATTGCGTTGCACGTGTACCTTGTGTAGGTAAGATCATCGTGCGGAATATCGATGTCAATGCATTAAACGTCTGCAATCCCGATCCTGATTCTAACGAATCTATGGATAAATTTGATTTCAGGTAATGTAACAAATAGTTTATCAAATTATCTAACTTTTTGGATAAATCAGATAAGGATTCAAGTTCCAAGTTATATTCATCATCAGAATTTTGAATTTCGTCATTGAATTCATCATCGTCATAATCATCGGCATCACTGAGATTACTCGAAATTGTGCCATTTTGCGTTTTTGACAATTTTTCCTTGCTGAGTTTGGTACTATCTTCAATATCGGAAGTCATAAGATCGTCATCAGAATCAGAATCAACATTATTGGAATCTTCTTCACTATCTGAATTATCCATACCGTCATTTTCATCATCTGAATTAATTTCATCATCACTGTCTTCTAATCCCAAAGCATCTGGTAAATCATCGTCATCAACTTCGTCAATTTGGTTTTGCAATTCAACGTCTAAAGTGATTATATTTTCAAAAATCAAAGTCCATACATGATTGGTGAGAACAGTGTAATACTCAGCAACACACAAAATATTTCTTATATAATAGTTAATTTCTGCTTTGGGCGAAGTTTTATTTGGAAAATGTGACTTGATTAAATCTGGTAATGAGTTTGAAGCAGTTGGTGCTATTGCAATCAGCTTTTTTAGAGTATCGTGGTGTGAAGTTATACTTTTATCATCTGTCTTTGTAAAATCAGACATTATCTTTACAGCCACATCTTTCCACCATGAAGGTATCGTTGATACTAAAACGGTTAAAAATGTGGCATAGTGTTTGTTGAAATTTTCGTCATTTTCGGAATGATAAATCCAGTTAACTCTTAAAATCGATTTCAGCAATGGTAAAGCAATCATATTATCGAATTTGGCGATTTCGGATGTTAGCTGTGAAAGTAAAAGTGATAGATTCTTGGATGTGATCGAGTTGGGATTTGTCACAGGTAAAGAGATTGAGTTTGACAATGATTCCAGCGGAGATTCATGAATTATTTGTTGTTCTTTTAAAATATCATGTTCCTTATTGATTTTGTCATTTTTGAAATTTAGTTTACTGTCCAGTGTAGCTATAGCGGATTTAGCCATCTGTATGATCATCTTTGAACTGAAATCTTCCTGAGTAACAATTGGAGATTCAGTTTTCGATCTTTTGTTTGGCTCTAAAGTTTCTTCAGTGTGATCAACAAGCGATCGCTTTTCTGAAGAGCTCAAATCTTTATTATTATTAGCATGATTATTAGTATTATTATTAGCGTTCAGGATGGTCATCATATTAAGAAGAAATGTCGCAAGATTGTTTCAGTGGAAGGGCTTGTTTTAGCTTTTTGAATCTTTTGTTAGATGATATTCTATTTTTCTTCTAATACTAGTAATCCCAAAATTATATAAAAAAGGATAGACAGTTAAATCGGACGGCAAGTAGGTCGGCGTTCTGGTGGTACGTTTTTTCAGTCAGTGAAAGGTAGATAGATATATTTGCAAGCGTGCGGTGGTATCGGCGAAAGAAAGGTAGGAGGGGCGGAGCGGTGCGGTAAGACTAAATTAAAGCAAATATTGTAAACACTGAGTGAAACGTCACAGTCAAATGGCACAACCTAGTTGATAGAGAAGAAAGGAACTAACCTAGTATTCGTAAAGGCCTGTAGGATAAAATTTTTTTTCCAATCAAAAGAAAAAAAAAAAAAAGAGAAAAGAGAAAAGAGAAAACGGATAGTAGTATTCATTTACGACAATAAATCTGTCGCCCGCATTCTTATTTGATGTCAATAAATATGGGGAAGTGAATTGAATAGTTCACGCTGTCTTTTATGTTTTTGATTGAAATTAGAATATTTTCAAATTCACTTTGTTTTTTGAGCTGCTGTTGCATCTAAAGGTTTTATATACATTATTAACCACATATCATTCATTAGAAACAGTTGCAAAAGTATGCCGAACTTTTCCGAGAGCCCAACACCAGATGCAAATAAAATAATTGCTGACCAAAAGGCGGCATTGGATATCATCAGATCGTTTCTTAAATCGAAGACCTCGTTTGACGTCTTACCAGTTTCGTATCGTCTGGTTGTCTTTGACACCTCACTTCTTGCTAAAAGAGCTTTGAATGTTTTGTTACAGAATGCCATTGTGTCAGCACCTCTTTGGAACTCTAAAACATCGAAATTTGCGGGGTTGTTGACCGCTGCTGATTTTTTAATGATTGTTCAATACGCTTCCAATTATCCTGATCAATCAAACAATCTCTCTAATACGTTAACATTAGACGGTCTCTCTGAAATCAATTCAATGTCTGGTTCATCTGCTTTGGACACTTGTTCCATTTATCCCTTTAAATCCTTGTACGACGCTTGTGTCAAAATGATTCACTCTTCCGCAAGAAGAATACCTCTAATCGACAAAGATGAAGAGACAAATAGAGAAATTGTTGTTTCTGTGCTTACCCAATATCGTATTTTGAAATTTGTTTCAATGAATTGCCGTGAAACAAGGTTTTTACTACAACCTTTGCATAGTATTAATATTGGAACAATCAACTCTAATACCTCCAATTTATTTCATGCTAGACTTAATACTCCAATTGGAGATGTGATAAACTTGATGATTCAACATCATATTAGTGCAGTACCCATTTTAGATGACGAAAATAAATTGATTAATGTTTATGAAGCAGTGGACGTATTACCGTTAATTAAGGGAGGTGTTTACGCTGATTTATCATTATCAGTTGGTGAAGCTTTGCTGAAACGTAGTGATGACTTCGAAGGTGTTTACACATGTACATTAAATGATTCGCTATTTGTGATTTTAGAGACCATCAGAAAGAGTAGACTTCATAGATTATTCATTTTGGATAATGAAGGTAAATTATTGGGCGTTTTAACTTTGGGTGATATTTTGAAATATATACTTTCCAATGAATAGTTTATTAGATGTATAACATATTCAATACCCATTTCTTTTATTATACCATGTATAACTTATTAAAATACATATTATCTATTGTATAGATTTGATTATGTCAGATAGTAACACACAGCTCTCTATTGTTACTCCAAACAACACCTGGTAAAGTGCGCTCCTATAATACTCACATCATCCTACTGAGTTCATACAAATTCCTACAATAGTTTTCTTAGAGGGGCTCGGTTAGAAATTTACGGGAACATGGTAATGTATTCCACGTTACTTGATAAAACGCACGTCTTCATAAACTACAGTCAATAACTATTATCACATTTCTTAATGCTGAAATATAATATGTAGCAAACCCCTAAACATGATTAAAGACTTAAGGTAAATGTTTTTTCCAAATAACTTCAACTTCCATAAATAAAGAAATCTATACTAAAGTTATTTGTTAGTCTTAATTAACTCTATCTTCCACAGGCGTGGCGTTTCCAGCCAATCCATACAATTACCTGAAAAAGTGATTAACCAAACCTTATTCGCTGTATTCTTACCGAGTTTCCTTGTATTACTAATTATACTTTTTTTTCCCGCTGTTATTGATCAGTTCCGACCGTCCCCGTCAATTTTCCAGTCCGTATTCGCAAGTTACCCCAATAAGGTAGTGATAAGCGGAGCATAGATTAATTTTTTTTGTACGGCTAAGATTTTTTTTTCATATGTGTCATAATTTGGTCTTATTCATTAGCAAAACCAGTGTCTATTAGTAAATTTGTTTTGGACCTTGACGACAGTATTGAATTGATTTTTATACAGCAAAAAGAAAGGCTTAGTTTTAATAAACTAGTAAACAGATTTTCCAGAGTTTGAAGGTTTCTCTCAATATCTAATAATACATTTCCTAAATCATGACTCTGAATAATCAACACCAGCCAATACAGAACCAAGTGACACTGAGAGGAACAATAGCGGGTCTATTGATTGGTACATTGATTTTACTGTCGAACTTTCAGTTTGGTTTGCAAACAGGCTGGGTCTCAATGATGTCGTTACCAGCAGCATTATTAGGGTTTTCAATTTTTAAACTCATTGATACTCATTTTGGCTTAACGATGCCGTTTACGCCACAAGAAAATGTATTTGTTCAAAGTGTTGCAGTTGCAGTTGCAACAGGGCCGTTGGCTTATGGATTTATTGGAATTATACCCGCAATTGAGAAATTCTTGACCCCTGAAGAATCGGGTCTTGTGAATGAAATACGACTTGAACTTGTTGCAAAAATATCAAGCTTTAACCCTTTCAACCACTGGTGGAAATTACTGATATGGAGTGCCGGTTTAGCATTTTTTGGTGTTTTCTTTGCCATCCCATTAAGAGAAGAGTTTATAATCAAAGAGAAGTTGAAATTTCCTAGTGGTAGTGCAACTGCAACACTGATCAGTGTGTTCCATAACTATCCATTATGTCTGATTGGGAAGACTCAAGAAGAAACTGATGTGGTGCTAGAAGGTCCAAATGAAACTATTGAAACGATTAGAGTCAATGATAATGATGATTTAAATGATCTTTCTACATCTTCGTTTAACGAACCGCTTCTTCCGATGATATCAAATGTGGAATCTTATTCGAGAGATATAACAATTTTACTTTGTACATCCGCTATTTCTTCATTATACACAGTCACTTCATATTTCATCCCACAGATTAGAATCATACCCATTTTTGGAAGCTATTTGTCCAACGAGTATTTGATTAATTTTACACCGTCACCTGCATATATTGGTCAAGGCATAATTATGGGGTTTGATACCACTTTTGGAATGTTTGTTGGAATGTTTATTGGATGGTTTATTTTATCTCCATTTGTGAAATTCATAGGCTGGGCTCCAGGAGAAACAAGCGATTGGAAGGAGGGAAGCGAAGGTTGGATCATGTGGATCAGTTTATCGATTATGATTTCCGATTCGATCGTGTCTCTGGGTGTGATATCGTATAAATCAATCAAAACTTTAATCCAAAGAGCTGATAGCGTCAAAAATGAAGGCGAATTACTGACAAATAATGGTGAAGACTCACACTCTTATTCAAGTACTGAAAATGAAATATCCTTCTCCAATGAGTCGTTACCTGCTCACAGTATACCAAGAAGTCAAAAAAAATCTCTTCTCTCTTTCTTTCGATGTGATAAAATAGCACAGAATGAAGAATATGATGAGGCTATGAATCCATTAATTCCATCTCTTGGATTGCTATTATGTTGCCCCATCTTGATCATCTCAATGAAATATTTGTTTGGTTCAATCATTCCTGCATGGTTACTTTTAGTCACTATACCTATGTCTTTGGTTTTATCTCTAGTTGGCGTTAAATCACTCGGTGAGACCGATCTCAATCCCGTCTCAGGAATTGGAAAACTATCACAACTACTAACTGCTTTGCTATTACCATCATCAACACCGGGAGCTGTTTTAATTAATTTAATTGTTGGAGCTGTTAGCGAAGCAACATCACAACAAGCAGGTGATTTAATGCAAGATCTAAAGACAGGTTATCTACTGAATGGTTCTCCAAGAGCCCAATTTTTGGGCCAAATATTTGGTAGTATTTGGGGAGTTTTGGTTGCAGCGCCAATGTACAAATGGTACAATAAAGTCTATGAAATTCCAGGCCCAGTTTTTAAAATACCCACAGCTGTCATTTGGATTGATTGTGCTAGATTGGTAAACGGCCACGAATTGCCTCCAAATGTAGGGATATTTGTGATTCTATTTGGGGTGGTATTTTTCATTTTATCGGTAATCAAGACTACCAAGATCTGGAAATATAGTGATTACATTCCGAGCGGTGTGGCAATCGGTATTGGTATTTATAATACCCCATCCTTTACACTAGCAAGATTTTTAGGGGGCATTATAAGCTATTTCTGGGTGAGAAAGTTGAAAGCTATCTACACTAACAATGCTAAAAACATTGAAAATGGAAAAGTAAGTTTGATCATTTTTAGTAGTGGTTTAGTTCTAGGTGAGGGCTTATTCAGTGTTTTTAACATGGTTTTGGCCAGTTTGGATGTAGCACATTTATAGATATTTACAGTAATTGAAACACGGGTAACGCTGAACGTTTTACAATTAGAAAAGACGAACTTGTTGATAAGATCAATATCAACCAAAAAAAAAAAAAAAGTGTCAGTATAATCTCACCAAGACCGGACACAATGTAATATTGAAAACAAAATATCAACATGGCAGAGTCATATTGATACATAAAAGAGCTTCGAAATACAGGCAAAATAATCCAATGCACGATGATGCAAGTGGTTCCAAAGAAAATTTAAAAAAGGAGGATAAAAACAAGAGTAAAAAATATAATATAAAATAAGACCAATTCAGAAAGCAAAAAAAAAAAAAAAGCTGTTTTACTTCATCCTTTTATGGTTTTTTTCTCTTTCATCTCTCTTTACGTTTACTTTTTCTTTCATAAATTTGCTTCTTTTTAATTCATTTGTCTCTGTTGTTGTCTCTGCTTTTCATTTTCAATTTTGTTATTAATCAATATAATTGCATTTTGAATCGAATAAATATTACCAATCAAGGTTAATTTTCTTTCGATTGCACCTGGAATTTCATCATTGACTTTAACATAACAGCCAGTGTTCTGCCTTATGTCTTTCAAGTTTTTACCCCCTCTACCGATGACCAAGCCAATGTGATTTTGAGGAACGTATAAATCTTGATTAACTTTTCCATCCAACCCAGTAATGGTTTCACCTTGTCTTGTATTGGCAACCGCCATTGGATTCGATTGAATGGGTTGTTGCTGCATCATATTCATCATCATATTATTATTATTCTGTTGGTCAGGCTTTAACTGGTTTGAATACATCGACATCATTGGGTTCATTGGATTCATAGGGCTTACATTATTGGATAAGTTGTTTCTGTTATTTGACAAGGCCGGTAAAACAGGTTGATTAAAATTTGCAGGATTGTAATATACCGCCTTTTGTAGTTGCTGTTTATGTTCAATTACAGTTTGAGCAACGTAATAAGTTGCAATATGGATGGCATCTGCAACCCCATTGATATTGAGAACCCTATCAGTTGAAGAAGGTAAAAGTTGTTCATTGGCTTTTAAAGCAGCAGCTGAATTTTCTTCGATTTCCCTGAATCTTGAACCTTTTTTACCAATTATATATCCCATTATTGAATGAGGAAACAATAGTCTCAAGTTATATGATTTTGAATTCATATTTGATGCTTCGCCATATTGTTCATTATTGATAGTTCTGACAATCAGGCCAAAGGCTTTTGCAACATATTCTGCAGGACCACGTACACTGATGATCCTTTCAGGAACACCTTTCAAGTTATCACTGGCATTGACTCTAGCATTGGATTGGTCTTTGATTTTAGAGATAGATTCTCCACCTTTACCAACAATCAAAGCAGTATCTGAGATTGATGCCAACATACGGAAATGGACATATGTAGGATCATCATTTTGAACTCTGTGAGAAGAAATTGGACCCGATGAATTAGAAAACTCATTGTTGTTTTCAACTGGATAGTCTCCCTTCGTTGGTACCGAGCTAGGGGTCGTAGTGCTTGGAGCAATAGTTGGGGTTAATGGTAAGCTACCAGAATTTTCAGAAACATTTTGGATACTTGAAAACTCGTCCACGGTAGCACTCGGATCGACACTGACATTAGCGCTAGGTTCAACATTGTCAACGCTGTAATCATCGTCATCATTTTTGTCCTCTTCTTCGTTCAATGAAACAGAGGTTTTATGTTTGTCCTCTTCCATGTCTTTCCTTTCGACTGCATCGGCATCCAATGCAACCCTTTTTACGTAGTGTGTGGATTCTTTAGATTCTTCAGATTCTTCGTTTTTCCTTTTAAGCATTTTTGGTTATCAGAACGCACACAAAACAAACAGAGATCAGTAATTTACCTTGCTTTTCCCACTAAATATGTTTTCAAAAGCTGAATTGGAAAATTCGTGTTTCTCTCTCTCTCTCTCTCTAATAGAAACACGAAAATCTTCTTATTTCAAGACGATCGGCGCAGCTAACAATTATGTGATACCAACAACTTTCTAGTTGCAACAGAATTATCCGATTCGCAAAATTCGTGCCACGCCGCCGCCATGTATGCGACACGAACGGCTCGATGGGAATGGATACGACTGGAAAAGAGAAACGGAGATGAGTTTTTTTTTCGTGTTTTCTTTCTGCGTTGCGAGTTTTTCTTTTTCGCGGTGGAAGGAAGGCAAATCCAAATAATAGACAAATGGCGTTAAGTAATGGAGTTGGCACCATTCTAGGGACTTCTGCTGTTGAGTCTAATAATGAAATTGCAGTGAATAAACCTCTGAATGTTAATGAATCGCCTGAAAATTCGGCTAAAGATATCAAGACCACATCATCAAAGGATGCCAGTAGTGAACAAACCTACGATGATAAGGAAAGTAAAGTCATAAGCGGTCACGATGCACAAAAAGCTGAGGCCCAAGATCCGGATCAAGCCGAAAATGGTGAAGACGAAGACGAAGATGACGAAGATTATGTAGTTGAGGACAATACGAGCAAAGTTTCAGGTGCAACAGCACGCGTGGACTCTGAATCAGATGAAGATGATTACATAGACGAAGAAGACCGCAAATCCATTGCCAAGTACAATGCTATCGAGTCCTCAGCAGGTGGATTGATCAAAACTCGAACTCAACGTTTACTAGAGGAAGAGAGGGAAAAAATGAATAAGAAAAAGATGACTTCCTCTTCCAAAGCTAATTCAAACCTTGACATAAATTCGATTTGGGCAGAATTGAATAACACTACCAGTAAAAAGAATGAAACCAGTAGTGAGACTAACGCCACACCTAATCTATCTGAATCATCATCATCACATCCACATCCATATACAGCTCCCAAAACGATTTTTCTGCAATCCTCTTCAGTATCTGCAAATAAAAAAATTAAGATAACTCGAACTTACGAGTTTGCAGGTAAAATGGTAACTGAAGAAAAATGGGTCGATGCTGATTCTCAGGAAGCAAAAGCTCATATGAACTCCACAACGATAGCTCACAAAGAACAGCAACAACATCAACAATCAACTCTCAAAAACCATACTTCTTCCACTTCATCAAATCCAGCTCTTCGCAAAAAAAGAAAAAGAGCAAGTCTGTTAGATGCTGTGATTTCAAACTCTTCTAAAACCAAATTATCGACATTGGAAAAGTCGAGGTTGGACTGGGCTACATATGTTGATAAAAACAAAATTAACGACGAATTAAAATATAGCAATAAGAATGGATTTTTGGAAAAACAGGATTTCCTTAATAGAGTTGAGTCTCGTAGAGATAACCTATTCAAAGAAGCAAAGACCAAAAAATAAATTTGAGAAAAAAAAAATGATTTGCCATTTATTGTTGTTGCGCTAACAGCTTTTGGAGTTGTCAATACAGGTTACAAGTGCTACATTGACAATGTCGACAAAAATTAAATATAACAAGAACCCCCATTTTCTAAAAATTGATTTGACTTGAATAGGAAACTTTATTGAAGGGATATCGGTTCTGGTTATATTTATTAAAGCTCCTTAAAGGTTCCTTCACCATCTCCGATGTTTTTGTTTGTTTCAGGCAAGTTGGTGTGAGCGCAGTTTGTTTTTGATTGCGCCAAGCATTTCCATGCCCGCAAGATAGATTTGATATGGTCAACCTAATTCAGAAAATAAACTTTCATCGTAAACTAATCTTGTATATTATATGTTTATAAAATTTCTATATATCTATTTACAATAGATCAACTTTTTTATTAGCCTTTTTCGTATTCAGCCAATTAATGAAATCTGTGAACATTAAAACACTGGATTTATTAGTTGAATCGACTGCCCAATCAATTAAAAACGTATTGTATATTTCACAAATTTTGGTTATGTTTTGCTTATACTCGGCATCTCCATATGAATCATTCTTGACAATCAACTTAATAATAAAAATGGAAACTTGACTGCAAGCCTGGCTTAATGCATTGATTTTGGAATCAGTAGAAAATCTTAAAATTTCAATCAGTTTGGTAAACTCAAAATCTTTATCTTCGTTATTCTTTTCTTCATCTTCAATCTTTTTGTGGTTTATTTTACAAAGTTTTTTAACCAATTTATGTGCCTTTTCACCAACTTTCAAATCAAGAGTCAATTTTATTAGTTTCAATAACTCAATATTAATTATGATTAATAATTTAGGACTCAACTTTTCTTCTTTGTCCACAAAAATTTCCAACAAATCTAAAACTCTTGATTTAAACAGCGACATCAACTTTCTTGCCTCAGCAGCTTGCATCTTACGTTCATTACCATTGGTTGTTTTCTTTTTGATATCATGAATTGCAGATCTACGCTGTTGAAAGATTGCTGATAATGTCGAGTCTAATGCCATCATTTGTTCATCTGACATAGACTCAACGGATTCATCATCATCGTCATTATCTTCTGCACCTTCATCTTCCATATCTTCATCTGATTCATCCACAGCTACATCAGGTTTCTTTGATTCAAATTCAGACACGTTAAGGGCCTTTGCAAGAGCAGAAGTAGTTGATTTCTCAATTTCTTCAATATCGTTTTCATCTTTCTTTTCATCATCACCTTCTTCAGAACCTTCTTCTTCGTCATCTTCTTCTTCGTCATCATCATCTTCTTCTTCTTCTTCCTCCTCCTCCTTTTCGTCCTCTTCTTCTTCTTCGTCGTCATCCTTTTCTTCATCGGTCCTTTCTTCATCTTCATCATCCAAAAACTCGATTGCTTGATTGAACAATTCTTCCATACCATGTTTATTCTCCCTAGTGGCCAAGATTTCGAATAACCTCTCAATATGCGATTGGTTGACCTTTCCTGTTATACATTCCCAAATGATTATGGCCACCTTCTTCTTCATTCCTGATTCTTGAGGCAAGTAACTCAACATCAGTTCAATCAAGGATTCGATAATCTCATTATCAATGTGATCTTGTAATAACTTGATAGAAATTTCATTTAAATCTGTTAAAATATCAAATGATTCGGAATCCCCATTATATAATTCCAATAATCCTTGACTCAATAAAAACTTCATACATTTCAATAAATCATTATCGTCTCCTTCGTTTAACTGTTTTCTAATGTCAATGGATTTTGTTTCTAACTCTTTCAATTCTTCAGATGAGCACAATGTTAGCCTTTTATCATTTTTCTCATTCTCTACCAAATAATCAACAATAAATCCTGACCAATCAATTAAGTTTGAAGAAGAAAACTCTAGCAAATCAGAGAGAATCGATTGTAACCGATCATTCACATTTTTTTTCATATTTTTCATTTCATATCCATTGTTGAAAAACAATAAATCGGCAAAAAATTTCAAGATTAATGAGACATTTTGAACAAATGGACCTTTTTCATTCATTATGTGTTTTTTAATTAACAATTTATTTCCACGTATTAAATTGAAATATAAATCAATCATGAAAGATAACAAATCACCTTCATTGAACTCCTTCTTGGAATTCTTCTTATAATAATCACCCAACTTATTAAATAAGTCATAGCTAATGACCTCGCACCATGAATCCAGTTCGTCTTCGTTAAAGTTGGACATTAGACTTTTAACGGTTTTGGTTTTAGTTACTCTGTCAAAAGCGAGACAGTGTCTCTCCAATGCAAACAGAAGATGTACTCTAGATTGATTCATTTTACAATAGTCAATGAATTCACCTAATATCTTCTCACAAAGTTTATTCAACATTCTGTCTTTTTTGGATAAATGATTTATGATACATCTGGTCAAGTTGTCAGATAATATTATTTCAAAGAATGAAGGCTGAAAAAACGGTAGTTTGATGGTAAGTTGTAAAATCTGTAAGCCTGAATGTTTTCTCTCAGAAGAAGAATTAGCAGAAAAGAAGGTTTCATCAAAGACAGACCAAAAAGACTGCAAATTAAGTCTTTCGACAGCTACCAGTTCTTTAGAAGACTTTGATTTTGATTTTGATTTTGAATTTTTCTGTTTTTTCGAAGAATGTGAAAAATCCTCATCCGCTTCATTTTGCATTAACTGAGTCAATAATAAACCCCAGACGCAATGTAATTGGGAAGTCCATGATCCTTTTTGCAATTTGTTATTTTTAGCTTTGATATCTTCTTCGTCGTCATCGCCATCATTATCTGGTGATACATTTCTATCAAGAATGGCATCTTTCAGTAACGGTAAATTGCCTTTTGTCAAAGGATCATTATTTTTCCAGTTTGTTTTAAGAGTAGCTAAATCAGAGATAGTATTTCTTCTGCTAGAATCGATGTTCAAGTAAAACAGTAACCCGTCCATTGAGAGTAATAGATTAGACTCCGAAAGTTTAGTCAATATGTAAGACATGGCATAATCATTTGTAACAGCCATTGATTTGTTGACAAAATCAATTATTGTCATTATAGAAATTTCTCTGATCCATGATTTGAGTAACATTATCTCAAATAGTTTATCAACAATAAAATGAAATAACTGATCATCTACATTTTCAGAAAAATCAATGATTTCAGAATTGATCAAAGATTTGATACCAAAAATCATACCAAAGAGAAACGCCCTTAAATTTTTACCTTTGTTCTTTTGTTTGATTTGTTTATTCAAATTAAGCTCCAAGACTTCTAGATACTTCCTTGGACCAAACTCAAAATCCAGCAGTTGTGAATCTTCGTGATCGTTGATAAGTTTCAAAACTTCAGTCAAACACATTGAAAATCCTAATCTGGCGGAGTCGTGCCCAGAAGCTAAACCATTAACTAGTCTATTAAAAGCGTACTTATAATCATCCTTAGAACTGGAAGCTTCTAATTCTTGAATTAATGCTGAAGCAGCTTTGATTCGTTCCGCTGGGAGGTTCGAAGCAAGCCTGTAATAGTGGTCTTTATTAACAGTCATTATTCTTCAAAAAAAAAAAAACAAGTAAATGCCATTCAAACGGATCTAAATGGTGAAAAAAAAAAAAAAAAAAAAAAAAAAAAATAGAAACAGATCGATGCTTCTCATATCTCCAAACAAACATCTTTAATCTAAGTGAGTCGATCGACCACATGAAGAAAAGAAAGTGTTCGTTTCAGGCGTCGATAGACGAAGGTTACGCAGCCCTGGTTTATCCAATTACAAAAAGTATTTCCTCACTTTTTGCCATTCGCTGTGGAAAAAGCACTTGATGGGAAAAACTCTGTGAACAAGCTGGTTCTTTGATTGAATTGTTTGTCAATAACTACAAAATGTCTGCTTGGAAGAAGGCTGGTATCTCGTATGTGTGAAATGATTTGGATTATTGAACTTGGATCAACGATATGAATCAAATACTAACTCTTGTTCTTTGTTTTTGGATAATTATTGATCGCTGACTATGGTTTGTGTTCATCTTCTTTTTTTTTCTTCTTTTTAATGGATGTGAAATAATAACTCTGGTCTCAATCTGATGCATTCCTAATTGAACAAATTTGATTCCCCATCACCTTCAATTTGTGCATGTTCCTAATACTTGTGCTAAACACGAAATTAAACTAAACTTAAGGGAAACGATTAATCTTCATTGGATCGTACTGCAAGCAACAGATACATCGAGTGCATAAAATTTATCTAGATTGAAATGTTCTGTTATTACCCACTTTTCAAAAATCATATAACATATCCAGCAAGATCAGAAAGAAAGAGGTGTCACAAACACGATATTCAGATCCAGTCCATCAACATTTTTCTCTTAATATTATAGCGTTAACAAATATTTTGCAATCTCTGCAAAGACTGTCACCAAGGCTTTAAAGCCAGAATTCCAAACCAAGGCTTCAAAGAGATTCATCACTGATGTCAAGTCTCAAGTCATCAAGAATGGTGAAACTGTCAAGGTTACCGATTTATCTACCGGTAAGGACCTCACCAACTAATTAATGATAAAATTGCAAGAAAATTATTTATTCCTCTATAATGTCTATTTATTTATTACATATATAAACTATGATAAAATATAACTATTTATTTATCAAATCAATAACAGTTACGTAAGAAAATACCTTGTTTAGGTAACACCAACCGCGATGGAATTTTTCATATTTTTTCGAAGTTTTTCTGTATTTGATGACTCTGTTGTGCTTCACTTGAACCTTCTGCTATCTCCTTTCAATAAAACCTTGAACAGGTGCGAGCCACAATGTTGAACATTTCAAGGTTTGGTATACGAAATATATGTTTTGCATCAAGGCTTGAGCAAAATGTGACTCATGTTAAAACCATCTTGAATAAAAATTTCACATGTTATCAGCCTATTCAATCACGAAATTTAATGACACATACCACCAATCAGCATAATTTGAGCATTTTTAATGTAAATTCGAATGCAAGACACATGATTCAGCTGAGCCTTTTTTCAACTCATTCTTACACTTATACTAAAACAAATAGTAGCATCAACGCAGATAATAATATTAGTACAACTAACAATAGCAAAACAGAAGTCTCAGATAGAGATACTTCAGTCGAAATCACAAAGAATATACGATCCAAAGTTGGATGGAAAGAGAAGTGGTTAGGTATTACTGCCGAGGAAGCTGAAAAGGCTACATTTAGCGAGGTTTGGAGACTAGTACAACTGGCTCGTAAAGACTTACCACTATTTTCATTAGCGATGACTCTATTGATTTTCACTGCAATGATTGTTTTGTCCATTCCTAAAATTACTGGTTTAATTTTAGACTCCACCAAGAATTTTACTGATTTTGACGATGTTAAATTGTTTGATTTATCCCTTGACAACTTTTTAATTACATTATGTGGTTTATTAATACTTGCTACGGGTGCAACGTTCGGTAGATTGTGTTTAATGAGAGTCATTGGTGAGAATCTGGTATCAAGGTTGAGATCGAAATTTATGAAGAAGATTTTTTTACAAGATATGACATTTTATGATAACAATAAGGTAGGTGATTTGATTTCTAGATTGAGTTCAGATGCTTATGTTGTATCTAAGTCTATAACCCAAAATATGTCGGATGGGATCAAACATACCATTGTTTTAACTTCTTCTTTGAGTATGATGTTTTACTTATCCTCTAAATTATCTTTGATCTTATTAGCTTTTGTTCCTCCTTTGGTGTTCATCTCGTATATTTATGGTTTAAAGGCCAAATCTATTTCAAGAAGCTTACAACAAGCAACTGGTGCTTTGACAAAAGTTAGTGAACAGCAATTGAATTCCATTAAAACAATTCAGTCATTTACTGCAGAAGTGAAAGAATTACACAACTATAATGCGAAAATTAAAGATGTCTGGAAAGTCTCATTTAAGGATGCCTTTACTCACGCCGTATTTATCGGTTCTACCAGTACATTAAGCCACATCACATTTTTACTCACATTGGCCTTGGGTACCAGGGACGTTTTTAATGGGGTCATGACTGTTGGTGACTTGACGGCATATTTAATATATATTGAATATTGTGGTAATGCCACCTACGGAATATCCAGTTTTTATACTGAACTGTTTAAAGGAGCAGGTGCAGCCAGTAGATTGTTTGAAATGTTAGATATAAAACCAGCCATTGATCCCTTTCATGGGAAAAAGATAGTTTCAGAATTCAATAAGAAACACAAAAATGGTGAAGAAATTATTTGCAAAGGTAACATTAAATTCGAAAATATCGAATTCACATACCCTACAAGGCCAGACAATTTGATTTTCAAAGATTTATCTTTTGAAATCCCTGCTGGTTCCAGTGTTTGTATTGTGGGGCCATCAGGCAGAGGTAAGTCCACGATTGCGTCTTTATTGTTGAGATTTTACAAGCCGCAGAATGGACGAATTTTGATTGATGATCAAAACATAGAGGATTTTTCAATTCATTCTGTGCGACAAACATTTGGTTTTGTGCAACAAGAACCTGTTTTGGTTGAAGGAACTATTGAGGAAAATATTCGTTATGGACTACCAATCAGTGTTGATAAAAAGACCACATTAAGTGAAATTGAATGGGCTGCACAGAAAGCCAATTGTGATTTCATTTACACACTTAAAGATGGTTTCAACACTAACATCGGACCTAGAGGTTCACTTTTGTCCGGTGGTCAAAGACAAAAAATTGCATTGGCAAGATGTCTTATCAAAAACCCGTCTATTTTGATTTTGGACGAAGCAACGAGTGCTTTAGATGGAAAGAGCGAAGCTGCAATCAATAAAACTCTAGAAAGGTTAATGAAAGCTGGTAATATGACTACCATCAGTATTGCACATAGATTAAGTACCATTGAGCGATGTGAAAACATTTTGGTTCTAGGCTATGATGGTAAAATCGTTGAACAGGGTAAATTCCGTGACCTTTGGGCAGATCACGATAGTAGATTGTGGAAACTCCTCAATACTACTGATAAAAAGGAACAGGTGAATGAGGAGGAGCATTTACAAAAAGAAGAGGAAGAACTAGAACATGCTAGAGAACAAGTAGTTAACGTGTAAATATCATCGCAAAATTGTAGATTAGGAAGGTTTGGGTAGCTAATTGCGATAAACGCTACGATCATGAGTTTTCAATGCAAAGCTGATTATAATATTATTCTTTACATTTTATACATATATCTTTTTCAAATACGTATTTATTGTACATCTTGGTCTTTTGTTATCGATTTTTTTATGTGACTCCAACTAGTGAATTGTCGGTCCCAAGAAGACGACTTTTGATTATTTCCAGCGTATTTGAAGACTTCTGCGAGGAGGCGCAGCAAGATATATGGGCTTACTCATATAACTGTAACTTGATTTCTGTGAACAGGAGATACTTGCTACAAAGTTCACTAATTCTTTAGAAAATTATTAACTCGTTTATCTGTTTTGACCGCTTTTGTTTCAACCTCTACATTTACATATTCACCACATCAATCATCCTTATCCTAGAGTTCGGACGTGGAAAAAACATAGCAGAAGGAAAATAATTCTCTCCATTTTTCCGCATTTCTTTTTCTTCCTCCTCAGAGAGTGTCACACTACCAATTTTTTTTTACTGTACTGTTATTTATCCATCTCCGCTAAAGAGGGTCGTTATTTAATCGCCTTCCTGTTTGTTCTCTTTGCAATCCTCTGTACGACAGTAAGTGGATACATTAGACTACTGGAAATACTTGTTTTTTTTTTCACTATACCCACTTGTTGAAGGAAAAAAAATATCTGTACCTATATTGTTCCCCTCCCCTACTCCCTAATTACATTTTGCGTTACTAATCCAATTATCAACAAACCTACATATGTCAGCGGCTACCATATTAACTAAAGAGCTCAAGGAACTATCAAAAAATCCAATATACCACATCACCCTCGATAATGATAGTATCTTTCATTGGACTTTAGGCATTTACATTATCAATCCAGAATCCATCTGGCACCACGCCTATTTGCAAGGTAAAATGACTTTCCCTTCAAACTACCCATTTTCTCCACCTACCTTCCAATTTTCTCCAGAGATCTTTCATCCAAATGTTTATAATGACGGCCGTGTTTGTATATCCATTTTACACGAAGCTGGATCGGCGTATAGTGATGAACCATCCTGTGAATGTTGGTCCCCAGCACAGAGAGTTGAAAGTGTTTTGATGAGTATCATCTCCATTTTAGACGATCCAAATATCTCATCACCAGCAAACGTCGATGCAAGTACTCTGTGGAGAGATAAAAGAGATGAGTACAACGAGAAAATCAAGAAATTGGTTAAAAACTCATATGTTCATATGCCAGATGACTTCAAACCACCATCAGACGAATCTGTTGTTGGGACCAACGAAACAAAAGATGAAGATGATTGGTATTTTGATGATGACTCGGATGATGATGATGATGATGATCAAATGTCATATGATGATAATGAGGCTGAAATGAGTGAAGATTACGATGATGATGAAAATGACGAGAAATAATTAGGCTTCAAATAGTATCGTACTGCCAAAAAAAAAGCATACAAATATACACAGAATTGTCGTATTATTAATAGCGTCTTGCATTATACAATAGAAACTTAGTCATGCATTGGAAACTCTATACCCAAAAGTGGTTATTTTGTCTCAAAAGAGCATTTAAAATGGCATTTTTTTGAACCCCCTTCCCCCACAGTTACCAGCAAACTAATTATTTGATTGATTATTGACAAAAATTATATCTAATCTCTACTCACACTTTTTTTTTCACTTCCTCCCAAACTATTCACATATCCCTCTTTTAATATGCTACAATGAATTCCGTCTAATATTGTAAACTCCGATTCATATGAAGCATCTTTCAACTCCTTTTTCTCTCTTGAATCATTTGTATTGTTTTATATATACTGCTTTAGTTTTTTTTCTGGGGCGTTGTCTGATATATATCCTCTATCTAAATCAAATATCGGTTTTAATCTATTACGTAAGAAAAGTTCAATATGAAAAAAAATTCGCAGATTCGAAATCACGGCTGAGTTTTTTTTCGAAGGAAATAGATTCTTTTCATTATCATACCAGTTAAACGGCTCCTTTGATTGTTCAAACAATGGCTAAAAAGGATAAGAAAAACAAAGAAGCCAAAAAGGCGATGAAAGCAGCAAAAGCTGCGAAAAATGCGTCCAAAGGTGAAAGTAAACTGAAGAAACAATCCAAAAAAGCAGGTGATGACTTAGAAGATGACCTAGATATTGATGAATTATTAGAGCAGTTAGCTGCTGAGCAAGAACAGTTTGAAGCTGTTCATATTTCCACAATTGAAAAACCTACAAAGCGTACCAATGGTGCTCTTGTTGCGGCGCCAATGTCACAACGTAAAGAATTATTCCTTTTCGGTGGTGAAACAGCCAATAGTCAAGGTATAGTTCATTTTTTCAATGATTTGAATGTTTACTCTCCAGATAACGATTCTTGGAAAAGGTACATCAGTAAAAATGCACCACTGGCAAGATCTTCACATACAATGTGTTTCCATCCTTCTGGTATCATCCTGTTACATGGTGGTGAGTTTTCATCTCCAAAGCAAAGTACATTTCACCATTATTCAGACACATGGATTTTAGATGTTGAATCAAAGGAATGGGCCAAAGTTGAAGAAAAAAGAGGACCTTCCGGTAGAAGTGGTTCTAGAATGACAGTTTGGAAGAACTATATTATTTTATCTGGTGGTTTTAGAGATCTGGGCACGCATACCACTTATTTGAATGATTTATGGTTATTTGATATTATGAACTATAAATGGACACAAGTGGAGTTTCCTGTTACAATGAGTATGCCTGATCCAAGAAGTGGACATTCTTTGATTTGTTATAATGACGAATTGGTTATGTATGGTGGTTATACCAAAGTTAAGGCAGGTAAAGGTTTACAAAAGGGTAAAGTTCTTAATGACACTTGGACTTTAAAAATGAAAAGTGATATTAAGCAGCTGAGATGGGAAAGGAAGAGAAAACAAGGTTGGCAACCAACTCCAAGGGTTGGTTGTACCATGCAATCCTATAAAGGTAGAGGTTTCATGTTTGGAGGTGTTTATGATTTAGAAGAAACTGAAGAAACATTGAGTTCTGAATTTTATAACACTTTACTAAGTTACAATTGTGAAACCAATAGATGGTTTAATTTGAAATTGAAAGCTCGTAAGAAGAAAGAAGTTGTTAGGAAAGAAAAAGTCGATAGAGATAAGGAGCTGGAAGACATTCTTAATGAGATTTTGAAAAATGCCAACTTGAATGATGATGACGAGAATGAAGACGATGAAGAAGAGCAAGCTTTGAAGGCTAAACAGGCAGAACTTGCCGCAAAATTGGCGGCAGAGGAAGAACAAGAAAACAGAAAAGTATATCCTATCAGAAACCAACTACCACATGAAAGATTTAATGCATTAACTTGCGTTATGGAAGATATTTTTTATATTTACGGTGGTATCTGGGAGAATGGAGAAGTTGAATGTAACTTAGACTCATTCTATGCTATTGATGTTTCCAAACTGGATGGTGTTACCGTTTTCTGGGAAGATTTGGCCGAAATTTATGCTTCGAACGAAGATTCTGAGGATGAATTTGGTGATGACGACGATGAAGACGATGACGACGATGACGAAGAAACTGATCATAAATTAGTCGCTGAAGAAGATGATGAAGAAGAGGAGGAAGAAACAGAAGAAATTGAGCCTGCCATTCCTGATGAAAGACCTTGGTTACCACATCCAAAACCATTTGAATCTTTACGTAGTTTCTATGTTAGAACAGGTGCAGAATTGCTTAAATGGGTCATTGATCAAAATAGAGACTCTAGAGGTAAGCAGTTGAAAACTAAGGCATTTGAATTGGCAGAAGCAAGATGGTGGGAAAGAAGAGAAGCTGTTCAATTAGAAGAAGAAGAATTAGAAGAATCGGGTGTGGAAGCCGTCATTGAAAAGGATTTCTCAGTTGCCTCGAAAAGAAGATAAACGACTACATTTTTAATCATATAAAAATGATGTTTTAGAAATCTTATTAAAAGTTTATATCTTAAATATACAATCTATTACGTAGCATGAACAGTTTACGCAAAATGAATACCAACTTGATGAAATGCATACAATAATTTCAAAAAGTCAGTTTGATCTAACTTGGCAGATCTTTTATCACCAAACCCGGTCTCTGTCATAACTTTTTCAACGTGTTCTTTAACAATTACTGAATAATCTTTGTTGTCATCAAATAGCATTTCACCTCTTTGTTCACTTAAAAATTGGAGGTATGTCTTATAGTTCTTTTCTAAAACATCTAGAATTTTACCATTTCTGAAAATTGCATTTAAAGTCTTGTTCTTTCTATTAAAACAGAAACGTAATAAACCATCCCATTCATTATAATCAATATCAGGTTTTGGTATTTTTGGTTCAATCTTCACAACACTTGATTCAACTTTTGGAGGAGGTCTAAAATTATTCTTCCCCACTTTCATGACATGCTTGACGTTTGACCACATTTGCGCATTCGCACTTAATCTATTATATAAAGTTTCACCTGGTCTTGCAGTTAAGTTAAGAGCAAACTCTCGTTGAAACATCAACACTGCAATCCTTGGTGGTCTTTCCATTTCTAAGAGTCTGAAAACAATACCAGAAGAGATTTGATATGGAGTGTTTGAAATACAAACATCAAAATATGGAATGTCTTTTAATTTCATAAAATCACCCATAATTATTTCTAATTTCTTTTCTAATGGGGTACCTTGGACACGCTTTGTCAATTCAGCCGCCATCTTTGGATCCACTTCAACTGCATAAACTTTTCTTGCTTGTTCTAAAATACGAACAGTTAAATTACCAGTACCTGGACCAATTTCAAGAACAACATCAGATGGCTTAATTTCGGCCTTATCGACAATACCTTGTGCAATTAATGGATTTTTTAAAATATGTTGACCTAAATCAGTATTAAATTTGAAAACTTTATTGATTTGTGAGCTTCCTGATGGATCTGGTTTATTTTTATGGAAAGTTTTTTTGTCTACTTTTGGCATTTTGGATGTTTACCTTTCAAAAACAAAAAAAAAGATGCTAACTTTGCAAACAGCTATATAGAACAATCCTCTATCTTTAAAATGATTTCATGAAAAATTCAATAAATAAATAAAGAAATTCATCAAGAACTGTTGCTTTTTGGTTGACGGTATTGCAAACAAGTTGTCATGCAGTAAGTTTTCTGCAAAATCTTTGTGGGCAATATTTCTGTTCTTTGTAAACTTTTCAAAGAACTACTCTTTGTTTCTGTTTTGTAATAATGTTTGCAAAATTTGTTTCTTCTTTTTGTTTGAAAAAGAATATAAAAAGACGGTATGAAAAATTGTAAAAGTGAAAAAAGAAGCAACAATTTTCTAAACACGTCCAAGTTTTTCCACAGTGCAAATGATAAAATTTATTACAAAATTTCAAACACTTCTTTACAAACTTCTAAATGCTGCAGCTATACAACAGCATTTCTCCACTGTTTAACTCAAGCTCTTTCCAACTTCTAGAATATGTCAATTTAACTCCTGTTAGTGGGTTCACATAACTAAAAATGGTGTATAGAAAGGTGCTTTACTTATCACAACTATAAGGTTGTCATAGATATTTGGTTACGTAAAAATCTTTTTAATACATGTTTTTTAAGATATAACCTCAAGATGATTCTTTAAACAGATATCGTTCAGTAACTTAAGAAAACCAGAAAATGACCAATACTTCAAAAAAGAGTGGATCCATTCCTAAAAAAACTGTGTTGAACGAAGAATCCAAATCGCAGTACAAATCTCGATCAGCAAACTTGAACCCGGAACAACTACGTAGATTGCGTGGTTTTCAAATGATGGTTGGTGGTGCTGTTTTTCTTATTATTCCATGTTTGGAACTATATCGTCGTTTATATGAAGGCGGAGAGAGACGGATACAACAAGGTGAGTTCAACCCAGTCGATGGTACTTTCAAAGAATGGGAAGAAGATGAAAAGATTAGAAACTTCAAAACGTCATGGCTAACTAGATTGTTTGGGGAAAAGTAAATTGCTCCTGTTTAAGTTGACTTACGTCTGTATAATAGCTTGTTAATAAGAAAAAAAATGTATAGCCGATACATGAAAAAATGATTTAAATTTCCTATGTTTTTAATTTACAACTTTAATAAATCTATAATACACTTGCTTGTTACAAAACTGGTTTATATAGATGTGATCCTGGATCCAAATCCGGAATTTCTGTTCCCAATCGAAGTGCTTCCTCTAGTTTTGATGTTTTGCTGATTCAGTGAAAAATGTGCCTCATTCAGACGCCCAAGCTGAATGGCCATTTTCCTTCGAGGAACCATCTCTCTTTGTGATAACACAGTGGATGCTCTTGGCAAAAATCTTGAGGTAGTAGACACGGACTCATTTCTCAATGCAGTGACTGGTGAGTTAGTCCCTAGCTTTGCAGATATATGTGTCGCAATCGATTCCAATTTTGACTCAGGCCTTGGAAGTAGCGTTGATTTTGCGCCCTGGATGGGAGTTTGGATGTTCATATCTTTATAACTATACTCACGACTGTTTTCCATCCTGCTAACTGACCTGAGAAGTCCAAGCCTCGATTCAGGCCGTATAGGCAATGGGATACCGGAGCTTCTGTCGGATGGAATTGCGGCAATGTTAACATTTTTGTAATCCGAGTTACTATTTTGATTAAATCTCGGGATCCTAGTTTGATGCTGTGTGACTGGTGATGTTTTAAATCTTGAGGTGTCAAATATCGGAATGGTCGATTTGTTATCTTGTAGCTTCTGATTCCGAGGTGATGAAGAAATAATGTCATCAGCCATTAAAAAACTGCCGTCATTTTCGGTAGAATTATCAGATAAATTGGAGAGATTTGATATATCAGTATCATCAAAATCAGATACAGTTTCCACGTTGATCACAGTTGACTGTTCATAACTTAGTAATGGTTTTGGCATCAGAATAGACGCTCGTTGCCTATTCAAATTGGGAGTTTCATCCACAGGTAACATTACGTATTTTTTCGTTGGTGTTATACGTGGCGTGGTTAACGGAGTCATCACATTACCTTTTTTGTATAACTGATAGCTTTTGCCCGAAGGTGTGATGAACGGATTGGGAGAAAACATTTCACTACTACTTCCTGGAGATGAAACATCACTTTCTGGCGAGGATATAACAGCCCTATTAGTTAGTCTTTTTGCTTGTGCATGAATCTCATGTTTGATATTTTCAATTATTTGGACATTTTCTTTGGAATGTACAATATTATCAACATGTCTGGGAGTCTGAAATATCTTAATTTCGTTATGACTTTTTTTCTCAGGTTTCTCCAGTACTGGTATCAAATTCAAAGAGTCCGTTAGCGGATTGCTGAAAACTCTTGAAGCTCTCTTAGATTTTTTGGATTTCGGTTGTGGAGTTTGAAAGCTATTTTCACATTGATTTACCGAATTGGCAATATTTTCCATATCTCTTAACTTTATTTCATATATCGTTTCCAGTCCGAAAGACTGTTCTAAAGGTTTCAAAATTGCAATAATATTTTCAGCAATCTCCAAAGTGATCTGATCAGTCTCTACAATTTGAAAAATGCGTTTAGCCAAAAGTTGGACCCTCTCTGTTATGTACTGCTTCTTAAATTCACGCAAATCCCTACGATAGGACTCATACATCTTCAAGACATTTTCATATTTGTAAACACATTCCATGACTAGGTCAGGGTACAAAGTTTTAGAGTTTTGAAAGAAATCATCAAGTGATAATGGAATATAGTTGATTGATTGTGATATTGGTATTACAGTGCCATGTAAACTATTATATCCTTCATATATTTCAGCATCAACTGGCGATAGTATCAGGAACCCAAAATATTTGGAAATTGAACCATTTTCCTTCATGTATGAGTACATCTTGTTTATTTCCTCTAGATTCATATTTATGATCGTTTCTTCAGCATTCACCAATTCTGTTTTCTCACTGAGCTCTTCCAATTTTTCGATGCAACACATCACTTCATTATTAACTGAACTTAGCATGTCCTGGTTGATCTCATTATATTGAACACATAAAGATAATCTTTTTTGAAATGGCACAGTGTATTTTTTCACTTTTAAGGCTAAATCACACACCTGATCAAACGACTTTAGTATGGAATTAGGAATGACTTCAAATTCTTTCAATTTTGTCAGTAAAGTATTCACGTTGTATTCTATCTGTTCAACAGACGTTATTATCTTGGATAATTCTGTTTTACCGGCAAAGATGGAATAAATATCATAGTTCAAATTTGAACATCTGTGATCAATTTTTTGCAAAACTTTTTCTAAACTAATTAAGGCATTAACTAGATTAATGTTGTAATCAAGGATCAATTGTTTTGATTCATTATGCAGCACATGTTTTGAGTTACTGAGCGACTTTTCAATTGCAGTAACATCAAGTAACTTTTCAAAATTTTCCAAATCGAAAAAAGTTGAAATTATAGAGGAAATGGATGAGGTGGTAGAATTGTATTTATCAAAATTCATAGCTTTGTGATGGAAAATAATGTTTCACCTATACCGGTGCTGTATCCTGAATTTTTTTTTCTTCTGAGTACTTTTTCGTCGGAAAGTCTAATATCAAATAAGATTTTCAACGCTGATAAGAATCTCTTTTCTTGTTCAAATTAGTAGCAAAGATGCCACAGCGCCGTTTTAATAGTTCACGGCCTGAAGACAATCAAACTTGATGTGTCATCAAAGAACGTTTGTATCTATCATTCTAAAATCAAAACATCAACATCCTTCGCTGCTGTTTATGTTTTGCTTTTTTTTGGAGCGCGTTTCAGAAATCGGATACTCATGGGACATCTTTGAGTAAATCGCAAGTTGCAATGACAAGCAGTGAAGGTTTTTGCCCAATCGTGTCAGGTTTTATATTAAGTTAACAAAAAAAAATATACAACTTTAATTGGTTCTAAATATTGATATCGTTATTTTTTGAAAGCTTTATGCCGATGGGAGAATAGTAAAGTAAGTCTTATGGATTACTTTACTAGTTACTAATAAAGAGAGAAGATCACGTGCTCCTCAAAATGTGCACAGCCGCGGAACTTTTATGAGATACATTTTTATACAGAAGAGATATTCCAAGGCAGGCGATACACAGGAAGACGTATTTTTCAAAAGATTTGGCAATTGCAAGAATAAGATGAAGGTAATTTAGTATACACATGGTATGAAAGAATGGTATTAGTACTGATGGATTTGTATGTTTGTAAAGTGTCAAGTGCCGCTCATTTGGTGACTACAGCAATAAATTTAAAGGTCTTTTAACCTCTTCAAGTTTGAAATCCGTATCTGAGCGTAGACTGGCATCAATTCGAGATTCCAAATCAAATCTTTCTGATTCTGGTACGGGGTATGGTAATTTTTTCTCAAATAGAAACTTATTCCATAAAGTATCACTGGTTGCAGAAAGATACTTGAGCCTACTTGGGAAAAACTCTTTGCATATTCTCTGCAGGTTTTCATCTCTAAAACTTTTAAACTCAATGCTTGAATTACAAAGTATTTCGTTTGCTAGCTTTGTATACTCCAACTCAAAATCCATTCCGTAAAATCTGATGTGCTCACCGTAAATACGTTTATTTTGCGTTGTTTCATCAGAGTATATTGCCGCTTCTTCAATTTTGAAAGGATTCAGACCCGCTGACTCCACGTGGAAAAATAGAGGCGTAGAGGTGTAGGAATTATATGGTTCTCTCATTTCAGAATAATAATCATAATTATATGATGCTCCCTCATTTTTCCTCTTTTCCTCCATTTTATAAACTTGTCCTACCATTAGCTCATAGTCTTCCACTGGATCATAATGAGAGGTAACTTGTGTTTTATGTTTGTTGGTTATGTGCCCAATTTTTCCGGGAGTCTTCATATTTTGATAAAAAGGCTTTTTGAAATAATGTAACGATGCACTCAAAAAATCACCACTATCTTTATAGTACGCCAAATTTAGCAGAGAGTTATACCTGAATGGACCATCATTGGTATAATAAAGCATTAGAAGTAAGACATCAAAGTTTTTGATTTTATTGATAACATATAAGTTACTGACATTCGAATAATCTGACATTGCACCTTTAAAATCATGAAAGTTATAATCTGCTACTGAAACACGTTTGATTCTTGCTTCCATAAATTCCTTGTAATATTTAAGTGGCGTAAATCGATCATTGATTATTCTCACTGGAGCCGATTCATCAATTTCAATGTCTGCTATGTTGTAATATTGGGGAGAAACAGTTTTTCTATAAACTGATGGCCAAACAATCGCTTGGTATTTTTTGTAAACTGCTGATACAAATATGTGGTCTGGATTATGTAATGGTAGCGTTGAAGAGCTTATAAACATTGCATTCTCAAAAGAAGAGGCTAAGACCGCTAATGTTTCAACTAAGTGTAAGTTGTATCCCAATTTTTCAAGATTATCCACACCAAAGATGTCATTCATTGAAACGCAATGGGCGTTAAAAGTCGGAAATATCTCAGTGCACAAAATTTCATCCTTTTCAAACATGGGCGGGATTATGACCTCGATGGGTAACTCTGATTCAAGGTTTCTTAGCTGTTTAACTAGAAGCAATGAATGAAAATCATTTTCACCACCTCCAACTGTAACATAGCCAGAATGCTTGTAATAATCAGTAGTAATATTTTGTGGAATGTTGGATACTATATATTTGTGTTTTTTGCGTAAGGAATCAATAATTTTCATATCAAAATTTTCTAGATTAGCCAACTTATCTTTCGATAAATTAGAATAGAAGTTTTCGTATTTTATTCTTGCATGAGTGCCTATTGGAAATTTGTTCTCTTCAATAGTTGATTTTTCCAATATGTCAAAATACATTTTGAAAAATTTTTGGTGTCTGTGGCCTTTAAGCATTCCATAATTTGTTAAATTCAGATTCGAGTCTAATGGTTTTGAAATGGAAAACAACGTCGAGAGAATTAACAACATAATCAACGAATATATGATGTATCGTCTATATTTCATCACGTATAGGTGTCTGACAAAAATGCTGATTCTGGGCTCAAGATAATTGTTTATCAAACTAGTTAACATGATTAACGCTTTTGTTTTGTGGTATTCTTTGAAAAAGCAGTTATGAAAATGAAATGAGTGAAAACTAATTCTGCGGAGTCCAAAACACAGTACTAATCATGATGTTAAGAAAGCTAGCAAAAAAAAAACTGATTCCCAACTTCAAATACGATTTTTCGTTTGGACCAGGTACAGGTAATTTTTAATTAAATACTAGTTCTTTCCATTCGTAGCCTTTATTTTTTTATTCGTGCCGATCAAATCCTACTTTTTTGAATAGAAATTCCTGAAAAAAAAATACCCATTGTTCATAAGAGGAGAATAGTTCCGCTTGGGAGCAACTTTATGCATTGCGGTTGGACGATTTTTTTAAGGTCTTGCAATTCAGTATCCCTTGTATACATTTGAAACCAGATAAGTGGAAATGGTGAGGCAATTCTCGTTTGATCGCTTTTATTTACAGAACAAACGAGCTCGGGTTTAGCAGTGTTAGAATAACTAATACACGTCTTCCATGGTGCGCAAAAATTTATGCTTTCCGGATGCGTCGCTAGTGTGCCGTAGCAGAAATTTGTAATCCTATAGAGGAGACTAACGATTTTTTTTCAAGCACACACAAAACCTGATATTATTGCTGGGGTATATGAATGGTAGTAATCGTAGAAGAGGCATAAGTGACTTTTACGGCTATTTGCACATCTTTTTCTGATTCAAAAATTTTTTCATGCTAAAAAATAAACTATTGAGAAACTAAAACCCTAAATTTCGCAAACGACTTACATTGCAGAAATTTACTACTGGTACACATGTTGTTATAATTCATTTGTATATATTTCTAGCCAGTCAAAGCTTGCCCTTTGATGACTGGTGATACTCCTCCCTATTGAATTTTGAAAGTATAGCACTCTGACTATTCTTCAAATGGCCCCTATCATCCAATTCAACTGTACCAGCAGTTTCGAACAAGGAAACTTTACCAACCAACAATCCAAGAGTGTCCAAGACCTGAAATGGATCAGACAAATATGCCTTTGCCTTGGTCACCTTATTTGCAGGACCCACAGTGACTGGATACATACCATATGTATCAAAGGCATTCATTGGTAATTTATCCAGTGTCCATTGCGCTTCAATACTGTTCAGTGTTCTAAACATGTCTTCATCGGTAGTGTCATCACCTAAGCACAGCACAAAATCAGGTAGTTCTTCGTCCGATTTCTCCGTACATTTAACCGGATCTGAACAAGAAACGAGTCTTCTAACAATTTCTCCTTTATTGACAAATTTAGGTCTAACCTCCAAGTTCGCTTTACCTGCCATAACCTCAACGTCGTACTTGGTTGACAACTTTTCCATCAACTCCTCTTTACACTTAGCAGCCTGGTAAGCACCAAGAGTAGGGTCAGCTTTACGATAATGCCATGTCAAAGCAACTTTCTTCTTTTCAATTGAAGAGCCAGGTGTCTTGGTGGTGTAAGACTTAAAAATATCTTCAACAATTTGTTGCCAGGTCATATCAAAGCTTTCTGCCAGATTAATCCATTCATGCGTACCCGCCTTTTTCATGAAGCACCCGTGCTCAGCACTTAGCCCAATTTCCGGATAATTGGCTCCAATCCATTTCTCTAAAAAGGCCTGATCACGACCACTGATAACCCAAACTTCATTATTTGGATCCTTAACTAATTCTTTGAATATATTTTTCAACCTACTAGATGGAATTGCCGCACTAGGATCTCTAACTATAGGTGTTAATGTACCATCATAATCAAACAAGAAAAGCCTACGATTTGATTTTTGATAATTTTTCAATAGCAGTGGCTTATTTAAATACGGGGTACCATGTTTTGAAGTTTGAGTAGACATGAACGTCAATAGATTATTTAAAACCTTACAAGACCATTCTTGGTTTGTATTTTTGACGACTTCACTATAAAGTCTTTTCTCCAGTGTAGACTTTCTGTCGGATGATAATAACAAACTTTCGTTAATTGCATTTGCGACACCAACCGAATCCCATGGATTAACTTGAATGGAATCTTGTAAAACAGTTGTAGTACCACTGAATTCACTTAAAATCAAGGGAGAAGACTTCTTCTTTTGACAAGCAATGTATTCCAATGCCGTGGTATTCATGCCATCTCTGATGGATGTGATCAAACACAAATCTGCTACTCGCAAAAGGGCATAATATTCTTCCTTATTGATTCTCATATTATAATGTAGTACGGGTTGGTAATTCAAGGTAGAATACTTTCTATTGATTCTTGAAATTAGTTCATTGACATCCTTTTCAAGCTTCGAACTATGATAGAAAGGAGTGAATGAGACCTGAATTAAAACAACCTTTTCAATCCATTCTGGATATACATCTAAAAACACTTCAAATGCCTGTAATTTTTGAACGACACCTCTAACACTATCTAACCTATCCCTACCAATTATAATTTTCCTATTTTGATTTAATCCTTTCAATGCCCGAATCTTTTCATCAATTTCTTTAGTAAATGCCTCTGCTTCGAAGCTTTTGACATCAATGCCCAAAGGTAATGTCATAATATTAGTGGTAGAAGAATGAACTGTAACACTAGTTGGAGTGGTCTCATAACCGCTGACTCTTGAACAACAACTGATGAAATGTCTGGCAAACGAATAACTTTGAAAGCCCAATTGATTGGCTCCTAACATACCATCAATTAATACTTTCCTTTTCGATAAGCATCTAAAATACTCCGATGATGGGAAGGGAATGTGCAAGAAATGACAGATGTATACATTATCCAGTTCCATCTTCAAAATTTGAGGTAATAATAGCAAATAATAATCATGGATCCAAATGACATCTCCAGGCTTCGCAATCGCTTTAATCTTAGCAGCGTAAGCTTCATTGAATTTCACATAATCATACCACCATTTAGTCTCCTCAACACCGTTATTAGGCTCATTCATCATATAATGAAAAATAGGCCATAGAATATTTTCGGCATATTTTCTCCATCTGTTCTGATCTCTTCTAAGTAACCAGACGGGATGAATAAAACCATTTTCGTTCTTCTCTCTGATCATTTTCGTGACTCTTTCCTTATCTTCTTCGGTTAAATACATTGGATCATTTTCATCAATAGTAACATTCTTCTCGTTGTTCTTCTTTTCAGTTGCATAATTTGTGGAATTGATTTCACCTGTCCAAGCAACTAGATGGGTTTCCCATTTCGTTTCCTCTGCAAGAAAGGTATTTGATGCATACAATGCAGCTGATCCACGCAATTGCGAAACTTCAAAATCATTTCCATGTTTTGTAATACCGTATGGCAATTGGGTCATACAATTGATTATTCTTCCGCTCAACTCCATGTCTGCTGGAAAAGCATCCGGGGAAATCCAGTCCTTGGAACTTTTATTATTCTCAGGTAAAATCATAGTATGAAACGATAATTCTTCTTTTACAATTAATGAAAGTAATGCTTAATATGTCTAATAATCTCTAGTTTATAAAGTGAGAACCAAATTTAAATTTATACCAAAGTTTAAGCCAATTTAAGAAAAAGAACAGAACATCATCTCATCCCATCACCTGAACTCTACGGTCCTTTTCATCTGCTGTCCACCTTTGTGTCATGCCGCGAAAATAAGGACGTACATTGTGGAGTGTTTCTACAAGCGGCGAGAAGATCCCAGAAAGTTCCATTGGCAGCGGACGCAGCGAAAGGGTCCGAAAGTGGGAAGTGCGTTAGCATTTAGAGTATAGATACTTAATATGAGTGAATAATACATAGAATTAAACAAGAAAAGGGGAAAAAATATATAGTACATTTCATTGAACTTTTTCAATTACAGAACAGTTTAATTGCCTGGATAAAGAATAATAAAGTAATTGCAGTAAATTGTAGGGGAGGAAGAAGATGATGTCGCATGTTCTAGGCACCGTATCTAAGGATTTAACTGCACCGATTTGTTTTCGAGTGAGCCAAAGAGAAGCATTGATGTTTTTAAGAACGGATACAAATCTTCGAACCCTCCTTTAATCTTTCAACGTCGGTAGAACTTTTATCAGCAATGGCAGCAGGTGCGGATGTAGCAGGAGCTGGAGCCTTTCTATTATGTTGCATGTGTGATTGAACCAAATGACCAGCAGCTAATGCAGCACATAATGATAATTCAGCAGCCAAAACGGCAGATGCAACAACCTTTGCCAATTGTCTAGCGTTAGCACCAGGTTCTGTTGGATGTGGACCTCTAATACCTAGTAATTCTAACATCGCACCTTGTGGATCTAAAACAGTACCACCACCAATTGTACCAACTTCAATGGAAGGCATTGAAACAGATATTCTAAGATCACCGTTAGGGAGTTTTTTCATTAGGGTCATACAGTTGGAACTTTCAACGTTTTGGGCAGGATCTTGACCAGTTGCAATGAAAACTGCAGTCAATAAATTTGCTGCATGTGCGTTAAAACCACCAATTGCACCAGCTAATGCTGATCCAACCAAATTTTTGGATATATTCAATTCTACTAACGCATCGACATCGGATTTTAGGACTTTCTTAATAATATCAGCAGGGATATCAGCTGATGCGACAATACTTTTACCACGACCCTCAATCCAATTGATTGCAGCAGCCTTCTTATCAATACAATAGTTACCAGAAACAGAAATAACATCCATATCTTCAAAACCAAAATCTTGAGTCATACATTTCAGCGAATGTTCAACACCCTTTGAAATCATGTTCATACCCATGGCATCACCAGTAGTAGTCTTAAATCTGATATATAATGAATCACCGGCAATCGCAGTCTTAATATGTTGTAATCTTGCAAATCTTGAGGTAGAATTAAAAGCTTCTTTCATCTTTCTCTGTCCTTCCTCAGAATCTAACCATTGCTTTGCCTTACCAGCTCTAGCTAGATTAGGGAATTGAACGCATGGTCCTCTTGTCATACCATCTGCGGTTAACACGGTTTCGACACCACCACCTGCATTAATGGCTTTACAACCTCTCATGGTGGAAGCAACTAAACAACCTTCAGTTGTTGCGACCGGGATATGAAATGGCTTTCCATCAATAATGATAGGACCTGCAACACCTAAAGGAATTGGAATGTAACCAATAACGTTTTCACAACATGCACCAAAGACTCTATCATAGTCATAATCTCTATAAGGTAGTTTTTCGGTCAACAAAACAGGAGCTTCTGCAAGTTTGGCAATTGCTAATCTTCTAATAACAACAGCACGTGTATTATCACCCAACTGCTTTTCTAATGCATATAATGGTAGCTTTCCTTCATCAACTAATTTCAAGACCTCAGCGTTGTTACAAGTTTTGACATTACCGGACTTTAAAATTTCAACCAAATCATCTAATGGGCGTAATTCATCAAGAGCTGATAGTTCGGTACTTTCATTTGATGAGTCTTCTGCAGTACTATTTTCTTCGACAATTTGGCCAACTTTGACATTATCGTCGTTATTCATATCATTGGCGGATCCAACAGAAGTTTCTTCAGGTTTATTACCTCCAACAGAAGATTGCTTCTTCTTAGACTTCTTTTTGGATTTTTTAGATTTCAAAGTACTATTATTTGATGCCAAATGTTTGGATTCTTCAACCAGTGATTGGTGAGTAAGATTCATTGAATTGTTTAAATGGAATCTTGCTGCATTTAACAAGTAAATATTGATCGCAACAGAAATACCAGCAATCATGAACAGGAATTTAGAGATTAATGGATCACAAATGGCAGTGGATAGCTTGGAAAAAAATAAACTCAAATAATCTTCAATTTCAGTAATGGCAGTTGTTTCTCTGTAAACCTTGACAGGCGACAAAGTCAATAAAATGCCGTTTTCAGGAATGGAAGAGATGGAGCGAGTGATGACACTCGACAGTTCAGAAGAATTGGTCAAGGACGTTGACTTGAAGTCGGCCGAGTCGTCATATAACCAAGAAGTACCCAAAGCAAACAAATGTAAACCAATACAGCCTACCAGCATTAAAACCTTGAAACCAATAATTGATTTATTATGTTTGAAGATGGACTTTGAAATGTCAATTGAATTACCGGCAACATCCTTGGCAACAGAAGAAGAGATACCATCTTCTTCTAAAGCTTCTTGAATTTCAATTTCTCTATGAACTTTGAAAATTTGTGCCTTAAGAGATAAAATGGAAGCAAAAAATGTGAAAGTGAACAGTAAGTCAACTGCTAAAATAATTGCTGACAAGATACAGAAATTTTTCAAACCAGGTAGGGCATTAAGGAAAAATGAGCAGATGACCAGAGAAACTGAGATTATTAGTTGATCTCTGATCAATGGAACAGCGGTCTTTGATCTCACAACATCAGAAATAATGTCAGAAATGTCTTTATCAGTAAAACGGTTCAAGGCTTCCACAACAGGAGCTGTAAATGCTAATTTGTGTTTAAAGCCAATAGTAGCTACCAAAAATGGTAAACCTTCACTCAAAGAAACCAATGGGACCTTAATTTTCAAAACTTCAGTTGTTGCAGCTAAAGCAAAAATAAATGCAAAACCAGAAGATAAAATCGAGCCAAAAGCCAACCAGAAGTTTGAGCCAATTTTTTTCATTTCATAGAACAATTTGATTAAAGTAAACCACATTGCAGAGTAAGCAAGTGAAACTAAAATGATATCGAGTGGTTCAGCACCAGTAATTAAATTCTGGAGTTTATGACCAATGTATTTGAAATATTCAAAATATTTACCGATTTTATTATTGGATTTTTTCAATTTGAAGACAGTACCATTGGAGTTTTCCAAATTGTTCACAAAATCAGAGTCTTGCAATGCGTTTTCTGAAAAAATATAACCATCAGTTGCAGATTCATCTGATCTTATCAAGTCAGGGTAGACTGGCATTTGAACATCACTACTGCATTTGAATTTGATTGGATTAACATACAAGTGTTTTGCACTATTGGAGTAGTTGTCCAACTCGGTTGCAGACTGAATTAGCTGCCAGTCATTAGTAGTAGAATCACGGTAAAAATTCACAGACTGTAAACTATCAGAAAAATCAGATGCAATGTATGAATCAATAATTGCTAAATATGCAATTGCAGCAAACAAAACTGTTGAAACGATAACATGGATCGGTTTGTTTGAGCAAAATTTGGCTAAATTTGCAGGTGTATCCGAAAATAGATATGTCATATTCGTTTTTAATATATCTTTTGTAGTCAAATTGTATATAATAGTGGAACTATCAACTATTCAATGGTGAACTTAGACCGATGAAGAATTGGAATTAAAAACAAAAAGAAAAAACAAAAATGGTAATTGAAAGACAAACAATCAATAGATGATAATTGATGAACAAACAATTAAAAGAAGAGCCGTCAAGTAGAGCTTAAAAGGAGTCTTTGCACTTAATTAAACTAAACGAGTGTTAAGCCAGTGTACTAAAATTGCCAAAATTCACCAGAATTTAAAATTTTCACTGCTCTACTATTTTGCTTCTAAGCGAAGTACCATTTGACGTGAATCCGTGCTCATTAAATTCCCAAAATGTCGAGTGATCTCGTATAGGTCGTACTATTTTCGTGTCAAGTCGATCGACGAAAAAGATTCGTGGGTTTCTTTTTCTGGAGTTTATCATGATTGCCAGAGAGAGCTTCGAGCTTCGAGGATTGTCAATTTATGGGTGTGAGTGAAGTTTAAGTTGGGTAGGAGAATTGGGCACACAAAAACTTCGGAGAACCATCATAACAAGAAATCATGGCCAAAGACGTTATTAGAAAAGAGAATGTTAAAAGATATACACACGTTCCTGCAGCAGGTAAATCTATCCAAGCAACTGACTTCATTACCCAAAATCTCCCAATGGTCGCTATGTTCTTGAAGAACAAATCATTATCTTGGGCTTGTTTATTCCTTTCCATCCAGACATATCTCAATGAACCTTTTATCAAAAATCCGTCAGACGAGTCACAATCTGTTCTCCTCAAAATTGTTTTCTCAATTATTGCTGTCTCTGTTTCATACCTCGACTTGGTATTCCCTCCATCGAGTGCAGCAGTATTAGCTGCCAAGAAGGCAAAAGAAGTGACGGATCAAGCCCTCTAAATGATAATCATTTAATATATAGAAGTCTATTATATTTTCTAATCGTTTCTGGAAAACATTTATAAAAGTACATTTTCTTTAATTTAATCTTTTTTTGAAAAGAGAATAAATATTCATCCTTGAATATTCTCCTGTTCCACCTTTTTCTTCTTTTTAACGTCCAAAGGTAATACTTTAGGTTTACGTTTCATCCTTGCAATCAGTTTATGCTCAAACTTGGAATAACAAGTCGGACATTTTTCATCTGTTGGTACCATACTCAAGATACAGAGACACACCGAGCAAACATAACCGATATCAACAACCTTATTACTGACAAAGCAAGATGCTCTAAAATCGACGCTAGTATTGGTAGGTAAAACAACTATGGGTCTTAGTAATGGTTCAATGAATAATGCACTGCTTAAATATTGAATTATTCCACTAGGATGTTTAATATCTATATAAACCCCATTTGTGGCATCTGAAGTTTGTTGTAAGAAAATAGATTTATCTCCCAATTTACAAACATCAAGCGAAACCTTCATCTTTTGTGCCGCAAAAATTGTGTTCATCATTGACACATATGGTAAAGTGTTATCTCCACTGACGCTAATTATCATAACCCTTGCTTTCATATTAAGAGTTTCCTCCGAATGTGATAATTTGTTGATGGCTGTAAGTGCAGTTGATATCGCTCCTGTCATTGTACCCTTTATAAAGCTACTTTCTTTATTAATTATGTCACGCAATCGGTCAGGTTCTACTTTGTAACTTTCATCTAATGCTTCTAGAATTGTTTCATCCAGTACTTTAAATTGTCCGTAAATACCTTTGCCTTTAAGATACTTTATTTTATTTGTGTTGTGTCCTAAATTAGAGTTTTTATTTCGTTTGATTATTTCATCATCATCATTATCATCATCATCATCATCATCATTACCAAGACCGTTCCCTGTTCTATTTGTATTTTTGATTATATCATCATCGGTTCTTGGATATATACGTTTTGCACCATGATGGAAACTATTCGCAACATAAACTGAGACTTTGTTTCCACTATTTAAAGCCAAATGAGAATTTAACATGACCAACATGGCAGATGTAACATGTCGGAATTTCATCCCTTCATGTTGCTCAATATATTTTTTCCATTCTATTGGATGTACATCTAGAATAATTGACAATAAAGATGGAGTTTCATCAATTACTCGATGAATGTTCTGGGCTGTGCTTGCAGCAGAATCTGAAAAAGCTCTATCCGATATAGAGTCCATTATCAATCAAATCAGTGAACAATTTGCAGTACGGAACGTCCCATCTGACTGAATCACATGAAAAAGTTGAACAGATCTTTGAGAATGAAATGTTAAGTATGTCGGGATCTTTGTCGTACTATTTGATTTACAATCATATTTTTGATGTGTCACGTGATAATTTTTTTTTTCTCCAAGAAGCTTCGAGAATTTTTTTTTATTTCAACATGAGTTAAATATTTTTTGGGACGTCAAATCGAAGATGCAGATGTCTGTGTGTTCTATAAAGGGGAAGCTTTTTTTCTTAAACCATTGAAGAAATTTTGGAAGAGTTATTTTTGATTCATCCATCAGTGCCAGAGGGAAAAAATCATTAGAGCAACTTAAAGAGAATAAATAATGGAGAAATTATTACAATGGTCAACGGCCCAACAGTCATCAGATCCTGCAGTACGTGCCAGTGTTCCTGCACCTGATCCAAAATTACTAGCACAAGTTTTAGGAGCTGATACAGGTAAAGATGATGCTACATTGATGAAGGAAGATATTTTAGTTTTAGTCACAAATGATGAAAGGATAAGCGTTGACGATAAACTAACGGCATTAGAAGACTTTGAGATTTTGATTCAAAACTTGGATAATGCTATTAATATGTTAAATATGGGTATATGGCCTGAAATCATCAAATTGTACAAATATCAAGGTGAAGAAGAAGATGAATTCAAAGGAATGGCTGCATTAATCACTGGCTCTGCAACTCAGAATCATTTAAAGTGTCAAAACGATTTTTTGAAAGTTGCAGGTAATGAAGGTTTGTCAGATTTGTTAAAATTAACTTCAAATGGTGAAAATTTCAATGTGAGATCAAGGGCCTTGTATGCATTAAGTGGCTTGATTACACATAATAGCAATTTATATAAGGCTTTCACAGAATGTGCAGGATGGGAAACATTGCATGGATTACTTCTCGAAGAATATAACAATGATAGAAAAGATAACAAGGTATTACTAAGAGCTCTTAATTTGTTCAAAAATTTGTTGTTTGACGAAATTGTCGAAGAAGGAGGATTAGAAGTGTTCACAAAACTGGAAAGATTTGATACTATTAGAAAGAATAATATATTGTCAGCTGTAATTAATAAATTATCGAAAGATGCACATGTTGACGTTAACGATAGAGTATTGAGTATTATTGTCTATGTTTCTTCAAATGGCTATAGTTTCTCTTCAGATGAATTAAAGTTAATCAAAGAAAAAATCGAGGAGATTAATTCCATTAAAGACTTACTGAATGCAGAAGATTTGGAAACTGTTGAAAAACTTTTATAAATTTGTAAAATAAAATTAAACTTAATTGTGATACCATAATAATGATTGAATTGCAAATTTCTTTCGCATCGTATTCTCAATAATCGAGCTATATCGTTTCATTTTCATCCTTTGCTAGCAATACTTTCCTGATTACACTCTCATGATTGTTATTTAGTAGCTTTGTAAGTGTCAATGGATCATTCGATTGACTCAATTGACGCCAGAGTTCTCCAATTGAATTAATATTTTCCTGATTGACAAATTTGGCAGATCGATTTTCACCTATGCCTTTAAATTGACTCAACATATGAATCAAGCAATCTTTTGGGTTATCTCCAGATTTCACCTTACCAATATTTGCAAATGCTTGATTTCGCTCAATAAAATCAAGATGCCTTAGCGACAAGGTATAAGCATTAGAAACCATCCATTCCACAAGGTCAGTTACCCCTTTTATTGACTGAAAAGAAAAATTTAGACCAATTTCATACTTGAGAATTTTCTCCTTTATATCATTATGCGTCACTTTGATTCCTTCGTCGCTTCGGCTTTTCTTACCTTTAGAATTAGAGGAGCTATTTGTTTCTTCTTGACCATCTAACCTCTTTTGAAGTTTTTTTCTGAAATTTGCATCCACTTTACTTTTCAAGTTTTTCAAATATTCGTCATATCCAACAACCCACACTGATATTTTCATATCTGGGTTATCCGATCTGATACTACCAATACATCTTTTCAAAGATCTGTTTTCTAAAACTTCTATCAAATCACTGGCATGATACAATATAATAGCATAATCTTCAAAAGTATACCCCTCCTTTATTGGAACAAATATATTTTTCTTGGAATATGGTACACAATCCACCAATCTCTTGAACTTAATAACAGGTAACAGTTTTTCATCAGAAATAAACTCATAGTTAATGTTCCCGTTAAATGCATTGGTATATTCAGGATCAAGTTTTTCCAATATTGGTTCTAAATTTGTGGAAAAGCAGCACGTAATTTTACTTAGAATATCATCCTTGGTACGTTTTACTTGATTAACTTTTTTAAGTTTCTGAGGTTCACTGAGTTTTGCTTTTTTTAGCATTTTTTCAAGCTCATTTTCATCAAACTCTAACTCCTTCTTGGAAAGATTCTTCAACGTGGAAGCTAGTGAGGTAGTTGCTGATGACACAGCAACTGGTTTCCGTGTAATTTCAACCGAAGCTGAACTACTGTTTACTATGTCACTTTCATCTTCAGATATGCAACTCGACTTATATGTATTCTGAATGCTGGTTTCGCCCTTATATTTTGCAACGTTGTTATTCCTGAAATTATTTCGAATTTGATGTAAATCAGCTATAATGTTTGTAATCTTGCTGTGCTTTGCCCTTTTCTTATTTTCGAAAACGTCGGTATAATCTACTATTCCACTCCTGTCCAGCGATCGTTTAAGTGAAAAGGAAGCAGTATCAGGGAAGAAACAATCTTTTTGAAGAGCGTTTAGAGCATCTTTTGGACATGAATCACTTTCACGATTTTCAGTATTTATTTCATACGAATGATTATCATGATCAATATTATCTGTATCATCACCATCCGATACAAATAAAGCGCCTAAGTTTGAAGTTTGCACTCCTGATGGGCTATGATCATCGATTGGTTTTCGTTTATCAGAATTAAACGGAGAGCTTATGATATCACATGTTAGGTGTTGATGTTTTGGAGAAGAGTCTCCATACTTAGATCTCAATGAATCGGGAACGCGTGTTATTATTGGTGAGGAGTCTGATATGCAAACATTGGATGAATCTTTCTTTTTTGTGTGCAACTCAGGTTGCGATATATGTGGATCAAGTGATTTCAATGGTGTTGACAAAACTGAATCTCGCCTTACAGAGGAGAAGATATTCTCTTTTGAGTAGGGCTTTGCTTGAGGGGTTGAAACAAGCCGATTTTGTTTCAATGTTAGTAATTCATTTGTTTCACCAAAACTGAGCCCTTGAGACTGCGAATCAGATAAGTTCAAAATATCTACGTTGTCATAAGATTGGATTGGTGAGGAAAATGGTAGTTTTGCAATGTTTTGACGGGACATTTTAGATTTATTGTCGCTAGAGTCATCAACTATTTCAAGAGCAGAGCCAACATCAATGGATTCTTCGCCTGTCAATTCTATGATATTAACGTGGGATCCAAATATCTGAGATGTGTTACTCTCAGCAGGTTTTCCTACTGCCGGTCGATCGCTGTAAACGTTTCCATACGCCTTGTAATCACCATTCGAGTGCTCTATATCTATTGACTTTCCATCTGTTTCTTTCCAAAACACTTTTTTTTGATGTGTAACTGTGTTTTGTTCATTGGCACCAAAAATGTCTTCTAATTCATCAATGCGTGGATCAGTTACGTTTTGATCAATTGAGTGAATCTGAATAATACTGGAGTCTTTCCCCTCATTATAGCTGAAGGTTTCATCAGAATCCAAATTTATCACCTTTTCCATTTCCCATAAACATCAATGTTAGTGCTTGCAGCCCGTGTTTCCCCCCTTGCTTTAAACTGCACGTTTGGATTTAGCTTTTCAGTACCTAGGATGAAAGGCTCAGTCAGGTGAAAACTTTAAAATGGCAAACATTTGATTCAATTTACGTCTATCGGCGTTCCAAAGTCTATAGATAATTTTTTTCCAGCCACTTTCAAATGCGGAAATTTTTTTTTCACACAACATTTCCCTGAGCAACAATTGTTTGCGTAAGCAAATCTTTTTTCATTCCCTCGGTTGCCGAAAGAGGAAAAAAGTAAACACGTTGTAATTAATTTCCTAAAAAACGTCAAGTTTCAGTGTGAGTGTTTGACGGAATGATTGTTCAGCCTGCCCATATTATGGAGTTGGCAAGATAATATAATACAATTGTTTTTTTTTGTTTGGTATTTTTTCCCTTCCCTCTTTTGGCCTTCTCCTTGACCTGTTCAATTGAACTTCTTTTCTTTTTTCTTTATTCTTTTTAGACTCTTGATTGAACCTTCTCTACTAGAAATTCATATTTTTGGCTTCTACTAGTAAGTTTTAGACAACACTTAGATAACCAACCAAAATGTCGTTATTAGGTCACACCCACAATTTCTTCACTTTGCTCTTCCTAGCTGGTACAACTTTAATGTTACTATTTATTGTTTTCTCCGGTTCAATCACTCACTATCCTTTCAACCAGTTCTACTGGGTTCAAGCTGATACTTCCTCAATTGCAAATGCAGGCGGTGATTACACAAGATGGACTTTTTGGGGTATCTGCCATCCAGACTCTTGGAGTCAAGAATCTGTTACCAACTGTCCAAGTATAGGTCCTGATATCCCAATTTCTCCATTTGATAACTTTGGTAATTCAACTGCTTTACCACAAAATTTCGTTACCAACAGGGATACCTACTATTACTTATCAAGATTTTCCTTCCCATTACTTTTAATTGCTTTAATTTTTGCAGGTGTCTCTTTTGTTGGTTCACTTGTTGCTCCTTGTTGGTTGGCCATGAAACAAGCAATCACCTTGTTTGTTAGTATTGGTTTACTTTTCGTCATGGCAGGTGCAGCTTGTGCTACTTCTGTTTCTGTTTTAACTAGAAATCAATTCAAAAACGCAGGTATGGATGCCAAAATTGATTCTGCAGTTATGGGTATGGTTTGGGCTTCAGTCTTTTTATACATTGTTTTGTACATTATGACTTGTTGTGCAACCACTAGCAAATTATACAAAAAGCATATGGAAAATCAAAAGAAATTACACCATCTTCAAGCATCTCAAGAACAACTTCCAGTACCAGCTCAACAATCTCAACTTCCAAACCAAGTCGAGGATGTAAACCAAGCCCCAGGTCATGAAAGCGCTGGTATTAGATTCTTCAAAATTAGAAGAGATCAAGAAAAGGTTGAAAATGATTCAATAGTTTAAATACTTGAGGAAATTTTCCAAAAAAACAAATATTTGATACCTATTTCCAATTAATCAGTGAGCAAAATATCATTAATTTTTCACAATAAAATCAAACCTTTTCAGCGCTTAAATCTAACGGACACCTTTTTTTATTCACTCGTTATGTTCAGTATTCATCGACTCATCCATATCAAACCATTACGTTTATTTGTTTCTTTTTGTTATATCACCCTAAAATACCTCAACCTTAATTAAATTAATCAAATTAATATTGTTTTACCACTATTGCTTCCACACTGGATTATTTGTTTTAGATTATATCTGTAGTAATAAATAATCATCTAGCATAGTGATAGACTTAGACATTCTTTTATAACATAATCTTATATCTTTAAGTTAGTAAATAAGTTATCAATATATTAAAAGAGATACATTATTTAAAAAAAAAAAAATCTATAGAAGTTCGGGACAAATGAGACTTCATGTGATCACAAAACGTCAAGAATCAATGGATGAATTTGTCTTTCTGAGGATTTGAGAAGAATTTCAAGTTCACTAATATCATAATCAATCAAGCCATGCGATTTCAAACAGCGGAATAAAATCAATGAACAGTATAACATATCAAAAGGTCCTTCCAAACTTAATAGTCCAAAACATCCATCGACAAATGCGTCGTCGCTCTTGAAATACTTTGTAATATCAGCTAAATTTCTAACCAAAAGAGAATTAATTTCCATAAATGCTTCTGGTGACTCTTTAAGTCTGGTATTATCAATAATATGAACTAATTCCATAACCTTATCTGTTGGATTTCTTTCCAAGTTGGTCTTTTCAGAGGAGAATAATAAAGAATCTTGTTTAAGGATATCTTCAAAATTGGCGTCCTTGTTCAAAAATTTGAAACCCTCATCCAACCTAATCAATTCTTGAAGAAGAAGCAACTGTTCAATACAAATAAAATAATGAATCATCAACTTTTCTACTTCAGTCGGTAGAATATCAAAATTTTTTAGCTGCAAGACATTTTTACTTAAATGTAATGAGGCCAATTGACAAATAGATTCATCATCATCTTTCAAGTACTCAAAAATATAACCGGTAATTCTTAACTTGATCACTTCATCCATCCCGTCATTCATGTATATTTCATTGAATGCAATCAGTGAATTCAATGCCGAGATTCTGATTGTATATTCTAGCTCATCAGACTGCATGAGTTTAATCTTGTTTATCCATAAGTCAAAATTACACCCATCATCAGAATTATTTGCAATCATAGATCTGGCAACATATGAGCCAAGGGTCTCAATTACGCTCAACCTAATATCCTCATTCGATTCAGAAACCAATAATTGAATTAGTTGATTGGTGTGTTCCTCTAGATCCACTGGATTGTCGTTTTCATTACCCACTTTCACAATCAACCCCTTTAAGAGTTTCAAGCTTTGAGATTTGACAAATTTCCACGACGTTTTGTCAGCCAATAATTTCCAGATGGATGCAATCAAAATTTGTTTTACGTTTTTGTCAATGGTTTGAGTTTCCAGCTGTGATTCATAGTATTTTATACAGCTTAATTGGAGCTCGTACATTGGTGAGAAGAGACACTCCTTAATAATTGAAGCATCATCAACATTACCAAACAATAATTCACTTAATTCCTTTAAAGCCAATTGCTTTGATCCATTTAATTTTTTGTCAATATTAGAATTATTAACAAACCATTCAGATAATGTGAGGAGAAGTTTGTCGTCACCATTTTCCAAGTTTACGTCTAATAACTTCAAAAGTTGAAAATACGCCAATTTAATTGGATAACAATAAATGTCGTTCAAAATTATTTCGGTTTTTGATAAAATCTCCAGTCTTTCTGTATTATCTTTGATCAAAAGCTTACCAACTGTCTGCTCGATATCTTCTGTTGCCAGTTCTTTGAAATTGATAATGATTTCCTTTATTGCCAATAAAGAGCCATGTACGTTATTGAGATCCTTGTTATACTCATGAACATTTTCAAGAAGTTTGATTATAATACATTTGAACGCTTTGGCATCTGATATCATAGAAGGTAAACTTCTTGCAGCCATTTCTCTCACTTTCCATGTTTTGTTGTTCAATATTTCAAGAACTAGTGGGATGAAATCGTCTAACCCGTTATAACCTGGCGTTGGTTCCAGTCTGCTTAAAATTGTCAATATAGGGAAAACTTTCTCAATTTGAGTTGGGTCATTCAACCCAAGATTGATGGAGTCTTTCAAGGCTGTATAGAACAAGGAATGAATTGTAGGAAACTTTTCGAAAAACAATCTCGCAGGATAACTTGGCAAATAATTTGCTTTGACCTTTTTGCTACTAAATAATCTATTTTGCAAGGCTGTAAATAACATAACTGCACAGTTTCTGATAGACCAATATTGAGATCCAAAGCAGCTCAATGATAATTCAAAAGCGTCATCGACAAATGCAACCGACTCTTCACTTAGTGCTGAATCAATAAAAATCGCCTTAATACAATTGAAAGCATTCACCTGGGGTAGGTTAACGTTATCAAAATCGCTCGTATTTAATTCTTGAATTGGACTTTTAGCAATCCCAACCAGTTTTTGAAAGGTGGAAGAAATCATGGTTTTGTTACTGCTCAAAATAGCAGTAATAAGGAAAGGAATACCCGCAGATCTCCTCGTGATATATTTAGATCTTGTCTGAATTAAAGATAAATTTTCGTTCAACCACTGTTCAGGCAATGACTCAATATAATCTCTTTTGGTACACAACTTACAACAAAGAACAAATGTTGGGAAAACTGCAGAAAAAGCACCTCTGTGTCTAATAGTAGCCAATTGATCCAGTAAAGTGTTACCAATGATACGAACATGATTATTATCGATTAACAAATTTTGATATATGAATAATGAGTCCAGCATATTTGTGGACTCTTTGATACTTCTCCAAGCATAACTAGAAATAACCTGAGTCGCTTTTCCATACTTTGTCTCTTGTTCTGCTGTGTAATTTGATTGAAAGCCATCTAATAGAAGACCCTCAGGAGAGTCATGCTGCAATATATGCTTAACAATGTCCCAAATTTGAATCCATTCTTTGATTAGATCGGATAATAAATTCATTTCACTTAAGTAGGTCTCGAATTTTTTCAGATCCAAAATCTCAAAAATGAATTTGAAGGCAGCAAAGTAACCCTGGATACTATAGCTGATACAAGAAGTTGCCAAATCATCATGTGCCATTTTTATCGAATGTTTAATTTTGAGATTCAATGAGGTAAGGATATTTAAACATTTTGCTATATTATCGCTGTCTTGGTAGTAGCTAAAGGAAAATTTGAAAAATCTCGCACTTGAGTCGACTTCTTTACCCTTGATGTCACCTAGCATTTCAAAAGCTCTAGCTTCTAAAATTTTCATGTCAACTAAGTCTTCTAAAGGCAAAGGAGACATTGTTACAACTTCTGTAGAGAATCGTCTAATATCGTCGAAGTTATCCAAAATGTTATCAACAACTAATCTAATCAATTTTGAGTCATATATATCAATAGAATATGAGAATTCGACTCTTTTCATTTTCTCAAGATATTTTGTTGAGACCCTTGAATCTAAACCTGATTTTATCAACACCAGTAAAAGTTTATATGACATTTCTTTTCTTAAAAATGATGCTCCTGGTCTCAGATTGTCTTCAATGTACCTTAAAAGATAATCGAAAAATGCCTTACCCTGAAGAACAGCTTTATTCTTTTCTTTGATCTCACTTTCGAACCTCTTGAAGTCCTTTTTGGTTAGACTGATAGCATCTCTATGTAAAGCATATGTTGAATCCTTAATCCTTGTTATAAAACGTTTAAGACAAGCAAATATCTCATTTCTTGTTTCTAAATCGCTATCCATAAAAACCATATCAAAAGAGTCCCTGACTGCATCATAAACAACCGGGGATATCTGTTTTGAAAGTTTTGGAGAAGAAACTAATAATTGAAATGCGCCGATTCTATAAGAAGCGGTATTTTCCTTCAATAATGATTTAATATCATTTATATCAATAAGTGGTTTTCCTGTTGTAACATCAATTTCAAGAAAAGGTTCGGTAACAATGGCGTTTTCTTGGGCCACTTTGAGTGTAGATAACAAAATATGTGTATCAACATCTTCTTCAATTAATATTCTCAAGAACCTGATCGTTGCCTTTTTAGAAACAGAAAATAAGTTTGGTAAAAGATAGCTCTCAACTCCTTTTCTCAACTTGACGTCGTTCAAGTGTTTGATCACTTGGGGAGTCCACATGGAGAGCCATTCATCTTCGTGGTTTTCGTTGTAATTATATCTGAGAACCAAATAAATGGATTTGCCGACAATACTACCTAATGCCCTCGACCAGATATTTGAAAGACAATCATCAATGAAATTCAGCTTTTCAGTGATAATGAAATTTTTAGGTTCTACATGTTTGTATAAGTGCTCAATCATAAAATATAGGGCTCTTGTAGTGTAAGGAATTTTCAAACTCTTAGATAACCATGAAGCGCATAAGTCATTTTTGATGTTATTTGGCAATATCAATGATAAATAATTTAACATTTTCACGAAAAGTTCTTTTAAAGCATTACCGAGTGCTGCACCTGAATCATTCCAGAAATCAATAACGTAATAAAAAATGAATGTTGATCTTTCTTCAGTCAAAAAACTCTCAAACTCAACTTTATATTCAGAATGTTTATTCAATATTTGGATACTTCGTGAGATCCAAATTGCCAAAGTATCACAGGCAATGGTTCTGTAAGTTGTGTCAACACCTGATGTCTTCACGGCATTGAATGCTGTTGAAAAAGTACTACGAAGAGTAGACAACTGATCTTCAACCGTCAAATTTCTCATACCTTTCATGATTTTATTTTTTACATTTTGCAAATCTTGCAAAGGCACAGGTACACCAGAGGACATATTTGTTATGGTGTCTTGTAAAAAAAAATATTCTAGATCTTCACTTGTACGTGTCAGTCAATCCTTCTCTTGAAAAATTTGAAGGCTTCGACGTTTTATTTTTCCATTTTTTTTTTTTTTTACAATTTTTTGATTTTCTTCTTTAGTTTCCGTTTTGGGATTTCGAGGAATTGATAAATTTATCATGATGTGAATGTGTGTGGATATGTGTATCGGTTCCTGATCCAGGCTTTGTCTGTTCTTCCTCAGTTTTTTCTTTTGAAAGATTTACCCGAGTTAACCCAATAGCAATGGAGGATAAATACATTGGTTTGTTATTGGCGATCAGTGGGTCATTTTTAATCGGATCATCTTTTGTGCTAACTAAAATTGGGCTATTGAAAGATGGTTCTAGAGGTGAATCACTATCATATTTAACAAACCCTATCTGGATCATAGGTACAGTTATGATGGCATTTGGTGAAATTGCAAATTTTGCAGCATACACTTTTGCGCCACCAATTTTAGTCACTCCATTGGGTGCATTATCGGTTATCATAGGTGCTGTTTTGGCTTCCTTGTTTCTCAGAGAGCGTCTGGGTGTTTTGGGGAAATTAGGATGTGGTATATGTTTACTTGGTTCCATTATTATTGTTTTGCATGCACCACAAGATAAAGATATTACAACAGTTGATGAAATTCTCCAATATGCAGAAAGACCATCGTTCTTGTTGTATTTGTTGATTGTAGGATCATTCTCTATTTTCATGATTTTCAGAATTGCACCAAAGTTTGGTCCTCAACATCCAATGGTTTATATCTCAATTTGTTCTGGTGCAGGTTCTATTTCTGTTTGTGCCATTAAAGCATTTGGAATTGCCTTGAAGTTGACATTGAGTGGAAATAACCAATTTTCTCATCCATCAACATACGTTTTCATTATTACGGTGGTTGTTTGTATTTTAACCCAAATGAATTATTTCAATAAAGCTTTAGCACAATTTGATACATCTATTGTCAATCCATTGTATTACGTTACTTTCACTACTGCCACATTATGCGCATCTTTTATCTTATTTGGGGGTTTCAATACTGCATCAATGGTTGATGTTATTTCCTTACTTTCTGGCTTTTTGATTATTTTCAGTGGTGTTTATTTATTGGATATTTCTAGACATCACCTTCCTGAAACAGAAAATAACCAATTGTTTTCATCCCAAACTGAAGGTTTAAATGATATTCCACTAAACTCAGATTTCTCAACAGCCTATCAATTCAGAAAGTCAATGGAAATGCACAGGCCAACGGGTAATGGCGATTATGTGAACTTACCAGGGACTGCCAGAAGATCTGATAGTTTTGAAATTTAGATAACTAGAAAAAGATCTGTTTTACATAATCCAATAAGTACTCTTTTTGGTTCCATCGTCATCGTCACATTCCATATTTTAGATTTTATAATTATCATTTAAATGCATCAATTCATAGTTCACTTATGTCGCTTTGGCGGTGTGTGTAGGTGGCAGATCAAAGCATGTTATGATGATGGTTTTTTTTTAAAAAGTTGCGTACATCATTGACCCGATTTTCGCCCGATTTTGTTTATTGGTATAGCTTGCTGGATGAAATCTTTAAGTGAACCATCCCATTCTTTGAGGGGGTTCATGGCCTGAAATTGTAATACTTATAAACATATAAAAAACAAAACAATAAGCTTAGATTTTGTATTTCCCAAACCAAATTTGTTTGATACATAGCAAAGAGACTTTAAAACCAATTGATTTATAAATAAATCGCAGCTCCACTCAAAGTGGTTTTTCTTTATTTGTAGAATTAACGATCCTACATAATATTTTCGATTTTGTCTGAATTTGCCTTAGATGCTATACAGATTTGATGTATATTACATCGATTTTACGTATATATAAAATCTTATTTTGAAGTACTTCAACGGGTTTGATACTTTGAATATCATATCAAATTTCTATTCTGTGTGAGTCGTTTTATTTATGATAACAGTAAATAATTGTTTATATTAACTAGATATCATCAATATCCAAGTCACTTTCTTCGTCTTCATCTGATTCAGCACCGAATTCAAAATTAGCTTCATCATCTTCATCACCACCAAAAGTATCAGTTTGGTTGATCTTTGCAGATTCAGGTAATTCACCTTGTGAGACCAATTGTCTGGCTTCATCGGCATTATATTTATGAACGACATCAGCAGAATTATCTTGGAAATCTCTTAATGCAACTAAAATGATATCACCTTGTTGCATCCACACCTTCTTTCTTAATTTACCTCTAATATGTGCGATTCTAACGGTACCATCAAAACAAGTAGCTTGAACTCTACCATTACCTAACATCTTGGTAATTTGTGCATATTCTTGATCTTCATCTCTCAAAATCAATTCTCTTCTTGTGGTGTTCTCATTCTTTCCTCTTCTTCTATTCTTACCACCTTTACCTTTACCTTTGTTTGCCATGGTTGGTTATCTATGTCTATAAAAGTATCCTCATCCCCTTAACGGTGCCTACTCACCGCTCGAATATTTTTTTGCCCGAAGTGAAAAATTTTAAAAAAAAGAAGGGAAACTTCCCATTCTGGTGCACAGAGGTTTCAAAATATGTACATGTCGAGGATTTGGGAAGATTGTAACTGTAATGTAAAAAGCGTGAAACAAAGGGAACCCGATTCTTTTCAATTAAACAGCTGGTTCTGCACTCAATTTAAACTAGACAAAATATACTGATATTTTTGCAACATGGATTCCTTTGAACTTCGAACACAACTCACCAATATGTTGTCCTCTTTGAACTCATCTAAACAGTCTTCGCTTGATATTTGCAATTTCTTCATACGAAATTATGTCAACCAAGAAGACTTATACCCGGCCTTAATTGATGTTTTGTGCAAAGTCGACCTCAATAAAAGGTTAAATATATTCCAGTTCATAGATGATTTTCTGTCTTTGATTTTAAAGGATAAAAAGTTGAAATCAAACGATATCGTATACAACTATGCGTTTCTCATCATATCAGATTTAAGGAAAATAGTTGAATTGGTCATTCCTAAAGCTGAAATTGGGCCTGCACTTTTAGCTGTGGAAACAAACGATAAATATCCCACCGGAGTGAGAAAACCTCAAGTGAGAACTTTAGCTAATTTACCATTTGCGTATACTATACTTGTTCATATCTCGGACATATTTAAGTTTGAAAAATTGAACCATTATAAATCACAGTATAACAGCAATTTAATTACAGATGCAGATTTAGAGAAAATTTCTCAGAATATCAAATTTGATAGTAACTCAATATATTATGAGAATGTAGAACCAACCAAATCAAGTCATGTGGATGACTATATCAACAACGGCAATACGGAAGAACATGATTTGAAAAGAGAAGATGATTATATACCATCACAGATACATCATGGTTTAGAATCTGCCTGGGAGTTTATGATTTTCAAAAGGAAATCGAGTCAATACGAACGACTGTTGATCGATTATAATGATGATCCATTTTCGGAAAAGACAATGCATGAGGAAAATGGTGTCAACGATCCTGAAAATACAACTAAAACCCCGTTATTGAGTGATTCTGTAGCATCCTCAAATATTAATAATGCTCCATTATCAACTAAAACTCCTTCTAATGTGACTAGCAATATTATCCCCACCTCGAGTAATAATAATCTGCTGTTATCCCATAATGCAATATTACAACGTATTGAAGCTGATAGAGAAAGACAGAAAAGAGGTAAGGAGTGTTTGTGGGAAATTGAACATGAAAATGGAGAAATCAAAATTAATGAGTTCAAATATATTTTTGATACATTGAATTCATTTGATGAAGAATCTGATAGGCCCATCATTGATGAAATGGAGAAGCTGTATCATGTATGTACATCGAAAGTTACCCCGATTTCAAATAAACAATCAAATAATAGAGTTTCAAGATCCAACAACTCTCAGCAAAGATCCACATACCAACCACAGAAAAATGTGCAACCGCATAGGGCTCCTAATCAAAGGTATAATGGTAACTCTCAAGATTACTATAATCCCAGTGGTAGCACGGGAAAAAATAAGAGGCTGAGATCTAACCGGAATAACTATAATGAGAGAGATACCTATGATGTGTATTATGGATACGAGAATGATTCATGGAAGTATTCAGCATCAAAATCTCAACATAATGGATTAGCAAATTCTAATAGCTCGAATAATTACAAAAATAAAGAAAGATATAATAACAGAAAGAAATGAGTTGTTAGGAATCTACTTCATGGTTTCTAAACTAACTGTTGCATAAAATTGATTGTTTGTTCATACATACATATATATATAAGACTTTTGTATTATAAATTTTAGGAATAAAGCAATATTTTATAAAATATGACGATCACTTCTCTATTTCATTTAGTAAGGTCAAGAGATTGTTTGCACCTTTAAGTGAATACGTTGCATTCGTCTTGGAATCTAAATTGGAGGACACACAAACAGACATACTTTCAACATTTGAGTTATATGATATATTATTGAAGAATGAGTACATATCCTCATCAATTCTCAATTTTGATCCACAAGTGAAAACAAATTCATACTTATTATCTACTGCTCCAAATAAACTGACATAACTCGAGCTTCTAGTTGACAACAGCATCGGAGAGGAAACGACGTTAATGTTACCACTACTATTAGTAGGAAGTAGTTTAGGGGATTGAGCTTGGAAAACAGGAGAAGCAAACGTTGACGCAGAAGAAACCCTTTTCATCGCACTGCCTTCAAAAGACTGATCATAGACTAAAGACAAAGATTTAGTGATCAAATGAGATTCCTGTACAATAAGAACGTTATTGATAATACTTGCATGGACATTATCTTTGGCAAACATTTCGTTAATGTAGGTGATCAAATCACCGATTAATCCATTCTTATACTCCACATCGATTTTATTGTTGATATAGAACCGGATCGTACATTCGTCAATCTCAATGTAACTGCCCGGAATACGTTCGCAAAAAGACTTGATAATTTCATTAACCGACATGATCCAGTCTTTTTCGCTTTCATCAATGACTGTGTACCAATCATTCTTTCTGGGTGGCTTGATCAGTCCACCATTTTCAGCAATCAGTCCAATATCAGATATTCTTCCGTAGAATCTCAACAACTCTGATCTTTTGAGAGCACTCAAAATATAAACATAGTTATTTGTGTCACTTGATAAATGGAATAATGTCTGATTGATCAATTCTCTTTGTGCGTTCAATATTTCTTGACCGTGAATTTTCAAGCTTGATGTGATATCATCTAAGTTCAAAATAAACAACTTCTTGCAATTAGAATACTTGTTCAGTTTAGACTGATATATGCTTGTGGTAAGTGGCTTCAATGTTGTGAAGCTTTGAGGAACTGTGGAGTTTTCGTATGAAATATTTATATCTTCTAAACATTTTTTCACCCACTTCTTTGAATCGTGGCTTCTAATATCATGGAAAGTACCAGTCCATCTTTCCAGTTTCTCTTTCTCCGACATATTTAGACATTGGAAAATCTGTTCTTTGACTTGTTTAATGTTATAAGGATTGGAGAGTAATGGACCGTTTGTTAATACTGAAGCAGATCCAACAAACTCGCTCAGAATTAAAGGCGAATGACGTTTTTCGGTGGCACAAATGAATTCATGACACGTTAGATTCATACCCTCTCTTAAAGTGGAAACAATAAACAAATCAGCTTCAGATAGAAGAGCTAGATACTGTTCGAATTCAATATCTTTATTTAAAAGAATGATTGGCTGATCAATAGAAATGTTTTTAGTTTTGGAATTGATTCTCTCAACAATAGAAAAAACCTCATTCTTATAATCATCATCAGTAGATCCAGTCGCACCACATATTAAGATTAAAATGGTTTGGTTGATATACTCAGGATAATCATCTAAAAATCTTTCATAAGCCAGTAATTTCTCCTTGATACCTCTAATTTTGTCAATCTTATCTCTACTAACAATCAATTTTTTATTTGGCCATCTGCCTTTAATTAGAGTTTTCCAGTTGGTGACGACTTTTGACTTTAGCTGGGATATCAAACTGTCCGAATCCAAGCCAATCGCGTTATATGAAACAACAGTTACTCGATCTTTGTAAATGATACCGTTGCCATTAAAATCGGCCAATAACAATTTATTCGAACTCTGTAGGAAATGGCCCATATATTCCTCATTTTGAAAAGTGATACAATCCGCTCCCAACATTCCTTCTAAGATATTTTTCCTTTGAGCTAAACATCTAAAGACTTCACTTGAAGGGAAGCTGACATGTAAAAAGAATCCAATTTTTGCGTTTGGAATCATTTCCCTCAACATTTTAGGAACCAACATCAAATGATAATCATGGACCCAAATCGTGTCACCTTCTTTGTAATGCTTGGCAATATTTTGTGCGAAGATCATATTTAATTTCTCATAAAACTTCCAAGAGTGGTTTTCAAATGCGTTGGAATTAGGATTGTCAGGAATTTGATAGTGGAAAATAGGCCATAAAATTTGTTTGCAAAACGATTTATAGTGTCCTTCAAAAATATCATCATCCATGAAAATCACATTGGAGTCATATTTTTCTAGTAATTCATCGTAAATCTGGTCTTTGATTTTTTGTGGAACAATATTTGATGGCATTGAAACGGTACCAATCCATTTAAATTTCTCGGGTAATTCATTACGGGCAATATCTATCGACTTGATTAAACTTCCGTTACCTTTCGCAAAATTACCAACTTTCCACTTGGAAGTCTCAAAAATGGAGTTCATGTCACGAGTGAAAGTATAACGTCTGGAAAAGCCACCAAATGGTGCTATCTTTCCGCTGTCATTATTAAAGTCAAAAACCACGTTTTCCTCGTTGACCACTGAGCTTGTGTAATCATCAAAGACGGAATCAGGATTGTAACTGTCTGGCGGGAAAGCTGAAACAAAATCTGGATCCTTGTTTCCTTGTGATCGTTTGTTGTCTGTGGATAACTTCTTATCAAATGAAAGAATGGATGAAGTCTTCATGTTCCGGATGTTAGAAAATTGAGATCTATTAATTCTCATACTTGATAGCTTCGGTTCCATAAAAGTCCGTTTTTGAGAGAGTTCATTGACTGTCGACTGAGGAGTGACCTTTCTCAATACTGGCTTCGGTTTAACGAGTGTTGGGCTATTGCTGTGGCCATAAGGGTAGTTGGTGGTCAAAGAAGTACCAACGTTCGAATTTTGAAAAGAATTTGCTATATTCAAATCATTGATAGCCACTGGGCCAACTGTGGAATTCAGAGAGATTTTTTCAGTAGCTGAGTGATTAGTAAAAGATGTGTCGGATGGATCATCCACGGATGTCGAACTCAAAGACATCTGCGTTTTACATGGATTATTGAAAAAAAAGTCATTAGCAGATAAAGTGGATGGATCCGGTTTCAAGTTTCCTGACGATTGAACCGAATGGAATTCATTGGATTCTCTCAGGTGTAAGGTATTCAAATCATCGTGGATGTTTGAGTTATTCAACTCTGAAGTAGTTGACATAATGGAATCCACATCACTGGTGTTGTGATGTGCATGTGTATTATTGAAATGTTTCTCCAAAATAGAATCCGTATGAGAATCTACTGAGTTGATGATAGACAAATTAGAGCTGGATTTATTTTGGTTACTTAAACTTTGAATAATGGAAACTGGATCTTCACTGGTTTCTCTGCTGGTGACATTTTCTTGGCTTTCTTTGCTGAGGTTATGATGGCTGGCACTAACTGACGCCTGGATCATTGAGTTATTGGCTGAGTTCTGTAATATTGAACTGGAACGTGACTTTCTAGTATCAATTGCTGGTTCAACATCGTTATGCTTGTTGATAGGTTCAAACATTTCGTTAATGGAATCATCTTCGGCAGATAAGGCGGCCGCATTGCACGGATCGAGTTCGAAATGAACCGTGTATGGTAGGAATCTAAAACAGATGATGATTAGTTGGAATTGTATGTTAGTATTTGTTCTGTTGGCGGAAGTGGGTTGTAGCATATGTCATAAAGGGATTATGTCAAACGGGCCTTGATTTGTGACGGGGAATTTAGGCACCTCAAGTAATTACTTACAAAGATGCAACAAAAACAGTCATGTGAAATGATGAAGGAACTGAAAGTATTAACTAAATTAAAGCAATTGATCGGTACTTGTTGATGTTATAAAGAAGAAAGAAGTGTGGACTTTAGCGATGGTATGATGGGAGTGGAACCTTATTTCAATCTCACATGATAAAATCGAGAAACCAGATTATTTATTGTCAAATCATCTAGAAGGCCCCAGAGAACTTTTTTCCATGCGGAACGGAATAGCGCCAGCCCCGATGGGGTTGAGTTAGAGTACCTCTTCGAACCAACGTTTAGAAGGGCTAAATTAAAAAGAACATATGTTGGTATATAGTAGCCGGTAAGAATATTGTTTGAATGTATGTATTCATTTAACACGCCAACATACTTACCGTCATATTTATGTCAAAAAACCGATTATAAATGCGGGCGGGTATGTTTGTATGACTGTCATGAGTTTATATAAAGTGTGTCTGTTGTGGTATGTAAAACCTTTGAATTTTGTTTGACTATTTTCAATTTCAGGTGAGTTTGTTTAGTTGTAAACCATTGTCGAGGTTTTATAAAAGGGCTGCCAATGAGCCAAAAATGACACCCATAATACTCGAGACGTATAAGATATTCGAGCCGGAATTGAACTCTGTCGTAGTTGAAATAACATTGGTAATATTGGAGGCATTCTTTGCCACAGGAATGGAAATTGGAACTTGATCTATGATCTCATGAAGTTCAGTCAAATTTTGGTGCTGTTCCTCATCGATTTCAACTGAATCGTTACTAGGGGAAACAACATCAATTGATGTCTTGTGCATTTTCAAGTTGTAGTCTGATTCAAGTTCGATGTTTCCACAAGCAACTTTGTTACCCATAGAATCAATGACAATTATTGATTTACCACCAATGAAAGCGTTGTCTTCTACATTCAAAGACAAATATGGGTCAACATAACTGATTTCAAAACATGTGGTGTTGATAAACCCATGCTTTCCGGACAAATCACCAATTGCACATAGTGCATCATTATCAAAGTCATCACAAACTTCGTATGTTGCTTCATACGGATTCATGATACCATACATCATACTACAATCACCATTCAATGGTACGACTGAGTTAGAAATATAATATTCAAAAGGTGTAGAGTTACGGGGTAATCCAGTAACATCTAAATGCACATTGACCAAACCACCGGTAGATGTAAACTCAATCATACCCTTAACAAGACTTTTGTCAAGATGAGCTGTTGCAATACCAGCTACATTATTGTAGTTTATAGGCGCTTCCATTGCATGTACAAGTGTATTTAAAATGGCCGTAGAAAGAAAGATTTTTGTAGCAATCATTTTTTATCGTATAGTGAGATTAGACTTGATATTAGTGTGATAGCAAAGCAGTTAAGAATTTACTTTGCAAATAGGAAAAACTAAGGAGAAAAAACAAAAGAGAAACAAAGATATACAAAAGCAAAACTACCGGGGCAATAAAAGCAAAGAAATAAAGGTGCTCCTATCATCCATACAATAACAAAATAGGAAGAGCAAATAATTGGCATTTGCCCTGCTCTGAATAGCTGCTTAGCTGTTGAGCCACCAACTTAATAATATCTTCTGGTACACAAAAATTACGGCGGTGTACAGGTGTGTTATGTGATTTACCTTTTGTTTTTGATTTCTTTTTAAACATTCGCGCGTTTTTCCTCACCCTATCGGCTTGGTCGGTTTCGGCTTACCTGTTTGATTGTTTATCACTTTGACAGGTTTTGTAATCGTATGAGATAAGATAACAAGCTCATTTTCCAAATCTGTAAGGGATCTGGATATGCAGAACTACTACTAAAGAAAAACTTGGAATATAAATATGTTATGAATAGCTGATTGCAGTATATGTATGTGCTAGCCATTTTGGAAGTTTAAATCTAGAAATAGCTGCTGGGATAGTAGTTTAAACGACGTAAGTCGGGTCGAATATCCCACGTGAGTTGATAATCTTTTGTTGGAAAAAAATCGCTTTGAGAACCCGCTTTTTTCCCACGCTTACCGAACAAGCGAGAAAATATTAATTATGTTGTAACGCAAAAAGCCGTAATAAAATAGAAATAGTGACAAAAATGGAATGAAGTGGTCATCGGTAGATAAATATACAACTTGCTTACTATATACGGATATTAATGCGTGACACATAATATCATGTGCGCTCAAGATCTACTACGGCTTTGATTGTGGCGGTGCCCTCGTCGCATATTTTTTTTTCCCCAATTTCCACTCGTCCTCGTCCAGCCTTATCGTCTACATCTATCTATCTAATCTTTGTGAGATTTTTTTTTATTTTTCCTTTCCATTGATAACAACGCCCTTATCATCTCAACAAATATACAGATATACTGTGTGTGATGTAGCATTACCCATTTTCTGATCTTGATTTGTTTATCAGTCCCCTCATGTTACCTCCATGTAGTAAAGTTGTCGATTAAACTTGTATCTACTCTTAAAATGCGCTCACCTCGATTCTTTCTTAATCGGATACTGCGATAAAAAAATATTTGGCGTTTTTTTTCCACTATCCATCCGCTGACACTTTCGTTCACTTCAAAATTTTTCATTCCCAACGATCGAGAAATATTTTTTTATCACTTTATCAGCACTCAATTCGACACCAGGTTTTTTTTCGCTTTTTCAGTGTTTTCTTTATCTCTGGCCACCAGATCGACCACTGTTGTTTTATATACGCATTCATTTTGAAACAATATACTTCCTTCGTCTTTAAAAGCTGAAATTATTTGATTTACCTGATTTGAAATAGGAAACTGTTTACTGCGGATTATCGAGAAGAATCTTATCTCATCATATAATATCAACGACATCGATTTTTATCAACGTTTCAATAAAAAAATGCTTACAGCCACTGCCTTATCTAACAACAATAACAACCATACTAACCCAACCACCATTGGAGTTAATACTGCTAACAGCAATGTGTCTACTGCAGTTGAATCACAAGTTGGTTCCCTTCCGTCAGATCCCAACGCTTCACAAATGACTTCGAGTATCCATTCTTTACAGCCCATGGAAAACGTTAACTCAAACGGAAACGTTTCTCATGAACAAGGACAGTCCGTTCCAATGTCGTCTTCTTCTACTCCTGCGACCTCCATATCTGCTAATATAACTCAAGGGCCTTCAAGTGCTGTTCCAAATGCTAAAACTACAACTACTACTCAATCAAACGGTGCAACAACTACAAAACAAAACTTATCTACACCAACATGTAAAAATTGTAAGACTCAAACCACGCCATTGTGGAGAAGAGATGAAACTGGTCAAGTTCTTTGTAATGCATGTGGTTTATTCTTGAAGCTGCATGGTAGACCTAGACCTATTTCATTAAAAAGTGACGTTATCAAATCAAGAAACAGAGTTAAACATAATAATAAATCATCTCCTAATACTCCAGAATTAAAGGCTAAGGATATGAATGGTACTGGGATTATTAATTCCAATTTGAACAACAACACCAATGGCCAAAACGGAAGTAATAAGATTTCTTCCAAATTTTTACCAAAGCAATATAAGCCAAATACCAAAGCTTCTAAAGCAAAGAAAACCTCTGCTAAAGTTGAATCCGTTGATTCTACCAAAATAACTGGTTTGATTCCATCTGGACTTTTTACTTCAGCTTCTTCCGCTACCAATCTGAAAAATTCAACTTCAGCAAAACCTTTGACTTTTGGAAGCACAGGCAATTTACCTTCTACACAAATGGCCAATTCAAATGATAATATGATCACATCACCTAATTTACTACCTCTATTACCAAGAAATGGACAATCTGCTACGATCTTCCCACCAGGAACACCATATACTTATGCTTCCACAACGGCTTGGTTGAATAAGTCGCAAG